>CAUYUJ010014410.1:131256-133756 GCA_963575745.1 Prorocentrum cordatum
GATTACCAACATGATCTGCGGGCCCCATAGGGAGGGGGCCCCCGCCTGAGAGACTCACAGACGAGGCTCCCGCCTGAGACTTCCTCCAAATTCAGGCTTGAGGAGCCCAAAAGTGACGACAGTTACAGGTTTCCGATGACCCGCTCGGATTACCAACATGATCTGCGGGCCCCATAGGGAGGGAGCTCCCGCCTGAGACTTCCTCCAATTCACTCACAGACGAGGCTCCCGCCTGAGACTTCCTCCATTTTCAGGCTTGACGAGCCCAAAAGTGACGACAGTTACAGGTTTCCGATGACCCGCTCGGATTACCAACATGATCTGCGGGCCCCATAGGGAGGGGGCTCCCGCCTGAGACTTCCTCACAATTTACTCAACGATGATGAGGATGAGGATGATGAGTGGTGGTGAAGATGAGTGGTGAAGAGGATGATGATTGATTGTGAGTGGTGGTGGCGATGATGATGTTTGAATGAGGATGATGCCGATGCCGATGATGATGATGATGATGATGATGATGATGATGTTCGTGAGCGTGTGAGAGAGTGCGAGTGATGATGATGATGAGTATGTGAGTGACTAAGCATGTGAGAGAGCATCATCGATGATGCTGATGAGGTTGATGATGAGAGAGTGTGAGTGAGTGTGAGTGGGTGTGTGTGTGTTCCTGTCCTGTTCCTGCGCGGGGTGTCCAGAGAAAACAAGAACCCCACTTTGGATGTGGGGAAAAACCAAAGGGATTCCCCTCCCCCCCAACCCCCGCCCCTCCCGAACCCCCCCCCCTCTCCCAAGGGAGGGGGGGGCGTGTTCAAGCCCCCCCCCCGGCGCCGTTGCCGGCGCTGGCGGCCGGCCGCCAGCAGCGCCGACGGCGGGGACGCAACGACGATGAACAGACGCAGCGCAAAAAGGGCGGGGGGGGGTTCAAACCCCCCCATCCTGTGGCGACGGAGGGGCGTCCACCCCCCCCCCCCCTGGCGCCGGCGCCGAAGCCGGCGCCGGCGGCGGCCAGCAGCGCTGGCGCTGGCGACGGCGGAGACGCAGCGACGATTACCACCACTACCACCACCGCCACCACTACCACTACCACCACCGCCTCAACCCACCACCACCACCACCACCAACCCACCACACAACCACTGCCACCACCACCACCACAGCCACCACCACCACAACCACCACCACAAGTCACCATCATCACCACCACCACCACAAAAACCCACCACCAAAACCCACCACCACCACATTCTACCACACCACCACAACCACCGCCACAACCACCGCCACTACTAGCAGCACAACCCATCCCCACCACCACAAACCACCACACCACCAACACCACCACCACCACCGCCACCACCCACCACCAGCACCACATCCACAAACCACCGCCACCACCACAACCCATCACCACAACCACCACCACCACAAACCACCACCACCACCACCACCACTACACCACCACACCACCACAACCATCACCAGCACAACTCACCATCACCAACACCACCACCACAAAAACCCACCTCCACTACCACCACCACCACATTCGACCATACCACCACCACCACCACCACCGCCACAACCACCACCACTACTAGCAGCACGACCCACCGCCACCACCATAAACAACCACACCACCACCACCACCCCCACTGCCACCACCACCACCACCAGCACCACCTCCACAAACCACCGCCACCACCAAAACCCACCACCACCACCACCACAAACCACCACCGCACCACCACTAAACCACCACCACCACCACAACCCACCACCACCACCACCACAAACCACCACCACACCACCACCAAACCACCATAACCACCACCACCACCCACCATCACAACCACCACCACCACCACCACAACAAACCACCACACCACCAAACACCACAACCACCACCACCGCCACCACCACCACCACAACCCACCACCACCACCACCGCGGTCGTCCTCGTCGACGCTCCTCGACGCCGCCGCCCGCCGCCTCAGGCGCTGGCGCCAGCCCAGAAAAGGAAATCGTCATCCCCGCCGCCGCCGCCAGCCACCGCCGACGCAAGCGCTGGCCCAAGGAGAGGAGGGGAAGCAGGGAAGGAAGGGGGAGGGGGTTCGAACCCCCCCCCCCTTCTGTCAAAAGAGGGGGGGGGGTCGAAACCCCCCCCCCCTCCATCCAGGGGGGGGGAAGGGTCCGGTTTCACCCCTCCCCACCTCCAAGCGACCACAGAACGCGCTCTTTCATACATACATACATACAGACAGACATACATACATAGGTACATACATACATACATACATGCATGCAGGCAGGCAGGCAGGCAGGCAGGCATACATACATACATACATCCATACATATATACATACATACATGTATCCACACATACACACACATACACCCATATACACATACACACATACATACATGCATGCATGCATGCACACATACATACATCCATACAGACATACATACACACACATGCAAATACAAATACAAATGCAAA
>CAUYUJ010014410.1:136256-141256 GCA_963575745.1 Prorocentrum cordatum
GGCCCGGCGAGCGGGTGGAGGAGCGGTCGCGGAGAGAGGGCAAGAGAAGGCTGCGCCGTCAGAACATTTGAACATGTAGTCCTGACGAGGCATCTGAGGATGGCAGACGAACACGGATGGAGAAGGAGGCAGGTGATGGACCGGAAACCGAGCGACACCACCCCACCCGCGTCCCCGCGGGCCGTAGCACACACCGTGAATCCCGGCTTGGCCTCTTGCGTGGTGTGCGCTGCAGCCCCCGAGGGGCCGCAGCACAACATGGCGGGCCGCAGGTGGGGCCGCTGGCGGAGGAGGCAGGGAAGCTCACCCCGTGCGCCTCCTCCGCCAGCGGGGCCCCCGGTGGGGGGGGCGGGGGAGGCCTCGGCACCCTCCGCCGCCCGCGACCTGCCGATCTCCTCGGCGAGCCGCCCGGCGCGCGCCCACATCTCCGCGATGTCCCGGTGGAGCTTCCGCCTGGCGGGGAGGGCTGAAGGGGCAGCCTCGTGAGAACGACGAGGGGCTGGTGCGACGCCATACGCAACAAGCCACCCCACCCCAACCCGAAGTCACCCTTGGGCTCGTCGATCTCTGGAGGGGGGGGGGCACTCCACAGCATGGAGGAAGCACGGCGGCACCCGTACACCCCCCGACCCGAAATTGGGGGCGCTCCATAGAGGAAGAAAAACATAATACATTAAAAGTATTGGATCTGTGCTAAAACCACCTCCCTGGCGCGTGGCGCGCGCCAGGTGCGGCGCCGGTGGCGCCGCCGAGAGGGCCCAGCGCGGATCCAAGAAATCCACGCGGAGCGCCAAAAGTTGATGTTTAAGGCGTTTGTTCTTCATCGAGTCTAGGGTCCTTGGGTTGAGTGGGGGTGGCTTGGCAAGCAGTGATACGAAGCCCGATTCGGGTCTGGCAAGAGCGTGCGGGGAGATCGCGGGAACGCACTGCCAGGGGGCCCGGCAGGTGTCGCCGAGGCAGCCAGCGGACGCCGCCACGGGGCAGGCGGGTCCCGAGGAGGGGTCGGGGAGCAACTCAAAGGGGGGGGGTCTTCCGAAGAACGGCTCAGGGCCATTAAGCCCGATTGAGAGGCCATTAGGCTGGGTCTGGCCTGGATCAAACCCACGATGGAAGCGGATGAAATAGGACTACAGACTGGATACGCGGGCTTCTGCAAGACTAGGCCAGTTTGGGACCACGGATATACAGGCGCCGATGCTCAATTTGATCTCCCAGGAGTCGCATCCTGAGGAGTGGTGAGGTGCTCTTTTTGTTCGGCGCAGTGTTTTGAGGAAGGAGAACAAAACTGAGGGCTACCGCGATCACTCCAGCTACTCCCCCTCCTTCTCCTCCTCCTCCTCCTCCTCCTCCTCCTCCTCCTCCTCCTCCTCCTCCTCCTCCCCATCCTTCTCCTCCTCCTCCTCATCATCATCAGCAGCAGCAGCATCGGCATCATCAGCAGCATCATCAGCAGCATCAGCGTCGTCATCATCATCATCATCATCATCATCATCATCATCACCATCATCATCATCATCATCATCATCATCATCATCATCATCATCATCGTCATCATCATCATCATCAGCAGCAGCAGCATCATCCTCATCCTCACCCTCATCATCCATCACCACCACCATCGTCGTCGCAGTCGTAGTCGTATTCGTCGTCCTCCTCCTCCTCCTCCTCCTCCTCCTCCTCCTCCTCACCCTTCTCAACATCGTCCTCATCGTCAGCATTAGCAGCATGTCATCACCACCGTCGTTAGCGTCACAATCATCACCATAACGATTATAATCACCTGCCCCTCCTGTTCGCACGCTGCACCCGTGCACCGCATGTGGTGATCAGCGGATAAGCGAGTCTCTGGCCCTGCAGGTGATCGCGACGCCGACACGGACCAAAAGTGCGTCCAGAAGGCAGTGGACATCAGTGTGACCGCTCAGCATGAGTACCACTCTGATCGCCACGAGCGCGACCGCTTGCTGGTGGCTGATCGGTTGTTCACCAGTAATGCAGTCGAGACCGGTAGACTCGCGGAATGTCCCAGACGGCCCGCTCATCGAAACTTGAGGGAGGTGCAGCGGCGGTTGCTGGAAAGCTCGCTCGCCGTGCGGCAACGTACTTGTCCCAGTCGAACTCCTCCCCTGCGCCTATGTTCTCGGAGTCCTCGGCGGCGCGCAAAGCAATGGGGCTAGGGCGACAGGGGGTAGCCCTCTGAGAAGGCAGGGAGCTTCTTGACGGGTGCTCGGACCACCTCTCAAACAATCAATGGGGGAGAGGGAGGAGAGACAGGGGGAGAAAACGGAACAACAACAAAAGTGGAGGCGGAGGGCCTTCGCTCGCCGCCGCGGTCCTCGTTGCCGCCGGTGGGTTTCCCCTTCTTGCCCCTCCGGTTCTTCGGGAACATCTTCTTCAACTCCTCGTTGACATCGTAGCTTGAGCCCGCCCGCCCCTGCCTGCACCAGGAGCGACCACGGGGCAGTGAGCGCCAGCGCGAGTCACCAGGAAGATAACCCGGTCGCCAGCGGTGGCCCTTCGGGGGCGAAGACAAGGGCCCTCTTAGGGCCCTTGTCTTCACCCCCCCATTGAGGTCACGCCCATTACCGCCCGCCCAGCCCTCCCCGCCTGCAACTCGTTCGCCCGCCGCTCCGTCGCCTGGTGCTCCTCCCGCTCCTGCTCATGCTGCCGACCTTCCCGGTCCGCGCCCACCCCTGCAGGATCCCCCTCGCCTTTGGCCCCCTCCCTCTGTTCTCCCCCACACCGTCCTTCCTCTCTTCCCTCCGCCACCTGCTCCTCTATCCTCAGCAGCGCAATAGGCGCTGACTGGAGTGTCTCCAGGTCCAGGCAAGCATGGACCAGTGAAACGTTTGCCAGTGTGGACCCCAAAGAGTGACGGCTTGAACTCGGGCTGCGTAAGCTATCTGGCGCAAGCTATGTGGTGCAAGCCATGTTGCGCATGCCATGTGCTGCAAGCTTTGGTGTGCTAACTCTGTGGCGCAAGCCGTGTAATGCAAGCTCTCTTCGGAGCAAGCCGTGCGGTGTACGCTGCGTGGTGCAAGCGCTGTGTGGCGCAGGCTAACGTAGTGCAAGCTGCGTGGTGCAGGCTGTGTGGTGTAAACTGCGCGGTGCAAGCTGTGTGGTGCCGGCTGTGTGGCGCAAGCTACGCGCAAGCTTTGCGGCGTAGGCTACGCGGTGCAAGCGTGGTGCAGTCTACGCGGCGCAAGCGCCGCGGCGCACGGAGCTCCACGAGGCGCCCACGGGCGCACACGAGCGGGCACAAGGCGCCCGCGGGCGGGCACCGCGCGAGCGGAAACCTGCAGCACCCTTCCAGCACGAGGCGCCCAAGAAGAAAAGCGTGGAGTGCATCCAACGAGTTGCGAAAACGAGCACTGACCCCTGGGTGCAGCCACTGCTCTGGGAACGCTGTAAGCTCTTCCACGGCCGGACGCGCAGAGCCCCCCTGGGCGCCGTTGGGCACCCTTGGGGGTTCCCCGCGCGGCGCGCGCAGGGGCCCCAGGAGCGTTGTTGGAGGCCTCGTCCTCCGGCATGCCCTGCGATGGTCCCAGGGGTCCGTGCCGGATCTCTCTTGGGGGCCTCTTGGGCTGCCTTGCAGGGCCAGGGGGCTGGCCGCAGAGACCAACGTCATGGAAATAGCATTGGGCTTGTATGAGTTTCATATTACCTGCCTTCCGATCTTGTGTGTCTCCAAGGCGGACCAAGAGGCCCCCGAGATGACCCCACGACGCCTAGGCCCCCAAGGGGAACCCCAAACCCCCAAGACGACCCAGGGGGGCCAAAAAGGGTGAGTCCGAACTGACATGTGGAACCCTCCACCTCGAGAAGGCTCCCGAGACAGCCAGTAGGTCCCGAAGAAACACCCAAGAGTCCACGGGGCCCGAGGAGACCCCAGGAAGCCATCAAGACACCTCCGAGACACCCTAAACAGGCCAGCACAAGGCCTCCGAAAAGCTACTGAGAGGCCTTCCAAGAGACCCAAGAGGCCTGGAATATGCACCTGACCGCTGTGGTCCATGACCCAGGCACGGTGGCGAGATGGTCCAATGGCCATTCGGGTACTTTTCCACTTCTTGCTCCTGCCAGTCCTTCTTGTCGCAGTCCTCCGTCTCATCATCCTCATTCTCTTCCCTCCTCCTCCTCCTCCTCCTCCTCCTCCTCCTCCTCCTCCTCCTCCCCCTTCTCCTCCTGCTCTGCCTCCTCCTCCCCCTCCTTCTCCTCCTCCTCACCCTCCTGCTCGTCATCATCATCCTCCTCCTCTTCATCCTCCTCCTCCTCCTCCTCCTCGTCCTCCTCCTCTTCCTCCTCCTCCTCCTCCTCCTGGTGCTGTGCCCCTGGTACGAGGAGGATCCGAAGGCCTTGGAGCATCGCATGTGGAAGTGCAGGTGCAATGGCATCATCCCCGAGTGCGAGAAGTCCAAGCGCTTGGAGGAGAAGGCCGACGAGGGGGTCGAGATCCAGCCATGCCTGTGGCTTCGAGGCAGTTTGCCCAAGAGCTGGACCCAGGTCACACCACCACCACCAGAGCCTGGAGAAGAGCTGCGGGAGCTAGTCGAAGAGGCCCACATGGACATTAACGAGTGGATCCACACGGCTGGCGAGGCATCGGGCGGCGAGAACACCGATGACCCGAGGACCAGAAGGATCGCGTGGCGCTGGATTGTACTCAGCGCGGTGGCGAGCGAGGGCAAGTTCACCGCGGGCGGCCGCGGGGGTTTGGCTGGTTGGCGGCAGAGCGTCAACAGAGGCGAGCTCACAGCAATGGTCGAGATGCTCGAGTACCTGCAGCCATACACGAAGATCAAGTATACGCACTCCAGCTACGTCGCAAGAGGAGCGGATCAGATTCGCAAAGAGATGCTGCCCAAGACGCACCAGGATCTCTGGAAGATTGACTGCGAAGCTGTCAAGCTGAAGGAGATTGTGGTCGCGAAGATCGAGAGCCACATGTCGGTGACGGATGCTATCGAGACGGGGGCCGGCATGGACGACTTTGTGGGCAA
>CAUYUJ010014410.1:146256-251256 GCA_963575745.1 Prorocentrum cordatum
CTCTAGATTATCTTCCTGTCCCCAATACTCCTCTTGGCTGTCATCCTCTTCGAACGCTAGCATCACTGCCATATCATGCCATATCACGAAGACACTGGCAAGGCGTCAGCCGCGCAGATCCGACGAGAAACCGCAACTGAACTCGTCCTCGTGGTCCTGGTCCTTGTCCTTGAACGCTTCGTCCTTCTTTCTTTGCTCACGATCCTCGGCATCCTTCGCAGCCTTTCGAGACACATCCGTCACACCCCTGGTGAACTGTGTTCCGCTCAGCACCCTCACGCATCCCCGCTTCATGCCTCCCCCCAAGTCCCTCGTCATCCACCAGGAGGGGGAGAGGGGAGGTGGGAGCCCCTCCCCCCGTCCTCCTCCTCCTCCCCCTCCTCCTCCTCCTCCTCCTCCCCCTCCTCCTCCTCCTCCTCCCTCCTCCTCCTCCTCCTCCTCCTCCTCCTCCTCCTCCTCCTCCTCCTCCTCCACTTACTCACTATGAATACTACTCTCCCACTTCCCCTGATGACGTGCTGGGAGTGTTCGCCCCCCCCCCCCCGCGTCCTGTTTTTTTTACACACAGGTTTCCCGGGAGTTGGGTTTTCGCTTGCATTTTTTGTTTTAATGCTGCTCTCGCTGGGGCGCCGGCCTCATTTTCGGGCCCCGCTCGTTCCGAATCGTGCTCCGGCTAAAGCGCTGGCCTCATTTCCGCGCTTCCGCTCGTTCCGAATCGTGCTCCCGCTGCAGCGCTGGCCTCATTTCCGCGCTTCCGCTCGTTTCGACTCGTGCTCCCGCTGCAGCGCTGGCGTCATTTCCCATGCCATGCCACGGCGTGCAATGCAATGCTAGGTTGATACTACGCTTTGCGGTGCTCTTCTACGCCATGCCATGCCGTGCTCTACAATGCATCGCGTACCCTTTCGGGATCATCGCCCTGCTCGACATCCGACTGTGCGAGTAGAGAGGGGATCTGCGCCATGGTAAGGGATGGGAGGGAGGGGTAGGATGTCAGATATGACGCGAGCGCACCTAGCTCGCCCTCCCCCCTCCTCCTCCCCTCCTCCTCCTCCTCCCCCTCCTCCCCCTCCCCTCCCCCCTCCCCCTCCCCCTCCCCCTCCCCCTCTCCTGGAGGAGAAGGACGGGCGCGAGGACCCGATCGGCGGGGCACACCGGGAGCCCCACAGGCCTTCTCCGCCTCCTGGCTTCTCTCCTGGTCCTCCTGGGGGCGCGCGGGCGGCCGCGCAGGGGCCCGGCCGCCGCCGCAGCCCCGCTCGCCCCACCCCCGGGCGCCCGACGCCTGCCAAGCTTGACCCTCGACCGTGGAAGGTCGAGGGAGGGGGCCCTCGGACGCGCTGGGCCCCTGTCGGGCCTCTCCCTCGGCGCCCCTCTAACGGGGACTCCACTAACGGGTACTTTGGCCAGTGACCCTGCGAACCTAACCCTCCCCGATGTGGGCAACGCTGCAATGCCACAGAGAGCCCCTAAAGTAGCAAACTTCGGCAACTTTCAAGAGTACCCGTTGGTGAGTACCCGTTGCGGCGCCGCTGACTCCCGAGGCCTCCAGCACATCCGGAGGTCCATGGGGACCTCCCCGGGGACCTCTGGGGATCAGGATCCAGGGCGGCAGCAGAACTGACCACCGACTCCCTCCCCATCGTCCGCCCTCGCTCGTCTCGCGAGCGGCGAACGTATCCGGATCCATGCCCCTGCCGTCTGGGTAGCAGGGCGTGCGGCAGCGGACGCGCGGCAGCGGACGCGCGGTCCCGCGGGCGCACCTCGCGCGGGAGCCTCCGCACAGAACGCCCTCCACTCATTGGGGGTCGCGGCGAAGGAGTCTGGATCGCCAGGCAGTGGATGTGTGCATGTTCCCCGCCCACGATCATCTTCCCTCCTCGTCCTCTACCATCCTCCTTTTCCTCCTCATCCTCCTCCTATCCTGCGAGGGGGAATGAATACATATCCCACCGACCGGGGAACCAATGTCCTGGACCGAACCGCATCGTCGATGCATCGGCGATGCATCGGGGACGTCGGAGATGCATCGGCGACGACGGCGTGGAGAAAATCGGGCTCCACATCGAGCCGCATCGCCGATGCATCGGCGCTGCGGCAAGGTCCTCCGACCCCATCTATTCCGACACCATCTGAAGGCATAGACTCCTGCCCCCTGATCCCTGCGCGTGGGGGCCAAAAGGTCTATATAGACCGCCCCTCCAGCACAGCCAACGCGTGAGTCCTTCAGCAATAATTATCCTGGTGTCGCCGCCATGGTGCGTGGCGGGGCCCCACCTGTGCACACCACCCAGTGACTTCAAGCACTATCCTGCACCCGACGAAGGGCTTCCTCGTAAGGGTCCCGCGAGCCGTACCATTGGTGGCGCACACAAAGCAGAGGGGAAAGGGGGTAAGGCTTCTGAGAAGGAGGCTGCTTCTTAGAAGGCGCCGGCGCTACATCTACAGAGAGAACGCCCGCGCCTTTCAAGAAGCAGGGGTAATTGTAAGAAGCCTTCCCCGCTCCCCCCCAGTTGGCTGACTAGAATAATAATAGAAAAACACACACACAAAAAAAAAACAAAACAACCAAAAAAAAAAAAAAATGGCGCTCCGCGCGGATTCCTTGGATCTGCGCCGGACCCCCCTCCCTGGCGCGCGGGCGCCGCCAGGGGGTCCAGCGCGGATCCGAGAAATCCGCGCGGACCTCCGGGTTTTAATGGTTCCCCTCACATTAAGTGGGGCTTGTCCCCCTACAAAGGGATTTTCGGCGAACAATTGGAAATACCCAAAGAATACCAAAAACATCAAAAGAAAAAAAAAAAACAAAAAAAAAAAAAAAAAAAACTCCGACGGAAGGACCCCACATGAGAGTCTCTTTAGCTTGCATGGGGGTATCCTCCTGCCCCTTCCCTTCTCCCACCTACTCTTGCCTCCTCGTTTTCCTCCTGTCTGCTCCTCCTCCTGCCTCAACCCCTGCCTTTTCCTCCTCTTTTTGCCTCCTCCACCTCCTCCCCCTCCCCCTCGTTATGCTTCCTCCCCCCCATTCCCCCTGCCCCTCCTGCCTCCTGCCTCCTCCTCCTGCTCTCCCTCTCCCTTCTCCTCCTCCTCCTCCTCATCCCCTGTCCTCCTCCTTTCCCTCTCCCTCATCCGCTTCCTCCTCCTCCTCCTCCTCCTCCTCCTCTTCTTCTTATTATTAGTCCTCTTCTTCTTATTATTATTATTATTATTATTATTATTATTATTAGTATTCTTCTTATTATTATTATTATTCTTATTATTATGCTTCTTATTCTTCTTATTCTTCTTCTTATTATTATTATTATTATGCGTCTTCTTCTTATTATTATTATCATTCTTCTTCTTATTATTATTATTCTTATTATTCTTATTAGTCTTCTGCTTCTTCTGCTTATTCTGTTTATTCCTCTCCTTCTTATTCTTATTAGTATTCTTCTTATTCTTATTATTATTATTATTATTATTCTTATTCTTCTTCTTATTATTATTATTATTCTTCTTATTCTTCTTCTTATTATTCTTCCTCTTCCTCCTCCTCCTCCTCCTCCTCCTCCTCCTCCTCCTCCTCCTCCTCCTCCCCCCTCCTCCTCCTCCTCCTCCTCCTCCTCCTCCTCCTCCTCCTCCTCCTCCTCCTCCTCCTCGTTTCCATATTCCTCCCCCCCCCTCCCCCCCCCTCCTCCTCCTCCTCCTCCTCCTCCTCCTCCTCCTCCTCCTCCTCCTCCTCCTCCTCCTCCTCCTCCTCCTCCTCCTCCTCCTCCTCCTCCTCCTCCTCCCCCTGCCTCCTCCTTAAGCCTCCTGCCCCCTCCTGGGGCCTCCTGGGGCCTCTTGGGGCCTCCTGGAGCCTTCTGGGCCTTCCGGGACCTACTGGGGCCTCCTCGGGCATTCCTCCTCCTCCTTTTCCTCCTCGTCCTTCCTCCCCTCAGCCTCTTCCTCTTCCTGCTTTCCTGTCTCGTCCTGCATCATCCCTCCTCCTTTTCCTGGCAATCCTCCTCCTCCTCGTCCTCGTGCGGAACACGACCCAGAGGAAGCGCACGACGTGCGTCCCAGCCGATACGAGCCGGAGGACGACCCAGAGGAAGCGCGCGCCGGAGGATGACCCGGAGGAACCACGTGAGCTGCGGGACCCATAGGAAGGCTCCCGCCTGACGCGTCCTCACAATTCACTCACAGACGAGGGTCCCGCTTGATACTTCTTCCAAATTCAGACCTGAGGAGCCCAAAAGTGACGACAGTTACAGGAATCCGATGACCCGCTCGGATTAGTAACATGATCTGCGGGCCCCATAGGGAGGGGGCTCCCGCCTGAGACTTCCTCGCAATTCACTGACAAACGAAGCTCCCGCCTGATACTTCCTCCAAATTCAGACCTGAGGAGCCCAAAAGTGACGACAGTTACAGGAATCCGATGACCCGCTCGGATTAATAACATGATCTGCGGGCCCCATAGGGAGGGGGCTCCCGCCTGAGACTTCCTCACAATTCACTCACAGACGAGGCTCCCGCTTGATACTTCCTCCAAATTCAAACCTGAGGAGCCCAAAAGTGACGACAGTTACAGGAATCCGATGACCCGCTCGGATTAGTAACATGATCTGCGGGCCCCATAGGGAGGGGGCTCCCGCCTGAGACTTCCTCGCAATTCACTCACAGACGAGGCTCCCGCTTGATACTTCCTCCAAATTCAGACCTGAGGAGCCCAAAAGTGACGACAGTTACAGGAATCCGATGACCCGCTCGGATTAGTAACATGATCTGCGGGCCCCATAGGGAGGGGGCTCCCGCCTGAGACTTCCTCGCAATTCACTCACAGACGAGGCTCCCGCTTGATACTTCCTCCAAATTCAGACCTGAGGAGCCCAAAAGTGACGACAGTTACAGGAATCCGATGACCCGCTCGGATTAGTAACATGATCTGCGGGCCCCATAGGGAGGGGGCTCCCGCCTGACGCGTCCTCACAATTCACTCACAGACGAGGGTCCCGCTTGATACTTCTTCCAAATTCAAACCTGAGGAGCCCAAAAGTGACGACAGTTACAGGAATCCGATGACCCGCTCGGATTAGTAACATGATCTGCGGGCCCCATAGGGAGGGGGCTCCCGCCTGAGACTTGCTCGCAATTCACTGACAAACGAGGCTCCCGCCTGATACTTCCTCCAAATTCAGACCTGAGGAGCCCAAAAGTGACGACAGTTACAAGAATCCGATGACCCGCTCGGATTAGTAACATGATCTGCGGGCCCCATAGGGAGGGGGCTCCCGCCTGAGACTTCCTCGCAATTCACTCACAGACGAGGCTCCCGCTTGATACTTCCTCCAAATTCAGACCTGAGGAGCCCAAAAGTGACGACAGTTACAGGAATCCGATGACCCGCTCGGATTAGTAACATGATCTGCGGGCCCCATAGGGAGGGGGCTCCCGCCTGAGACTTCCTCACAATTCACTCACAGACGAGGCTCCCGCCTGATACTTCCTCCATATTCGGGCCTCAAGTCAGCGATGATGATGATGATGATGATGATGATGATGATGATGATGATGATGATGATGATGATGATGATGATGATGATGATGATGATGATGATGATGATGATGATCGTTCGATGCCGATGATGGTGAGTGATCGCGGGATGGTGATGGTGGTGCTGATGATGGATGATGATGATGATGATGATGATGATGATGATGATGATGATGATGATGATGATGATGATGAGTGGGGAGTGATGGTGATGGTGATGATGATGCGGAGGAGGAAGCAAAGAGGAGCAGAGGAGAGGGAGGAGGACGAGAGATCCTGCGCGGAGGGTGTGCAGAGAAAACAAGAACCCCACTTAGGATGTGGGGAAAGACTGTCTTTTAACTATGTTGGGGGTATTTGTCCTCTTTCGTCGACAATCCCCCTGTAGGGGGACACGCCCGACTGAACCCTAACACCTCACCCATCCCCTCCAGCCCGCCCCCACCCGATCCCTCCCACGCCCCCCCCAGCCCCGCCTCGCCCTGCCTCCAGCCGCCCCGCCGGGCCTCGCCCTCGAGCCGCTCCCTGCGATCGAGGCGGCCGGATCGCGGCCGCCTCCCGATGCGGCCGGGCCACGGAGGAGGAAGCGGATGCCCGTCGCAACCACCAAGCCGTGCTGCTGGAGGCCGGAGCCATCGCAAGGCGGTCGAACTGCCGAGTTCTTGCTGTCGTGGTTCGGTGGCTGCCCAGATCTGGTCCCGCCCGACGTCGGCGTCGGCGTCGTGGCGCTGCCCGTCCAAGCTGCGGGGACCCTTCTGGACGTCGAGGACGTGTACTGGGTGGGGGAGACGCATGCGGACTGCGCCACGGGGACCTGCGGTGGAGCTCCCTATGGGGCCACGAAACGCGTGAAGAGTGTGCCGAAATGGGTGCGGGACGAATGCGGGCACACCCACTTGGACCTTCGGTGGAGCTCCGTATGGGTCCACGAAGCGTGTGCGGGGTGTGCCGAAATGGGTGTGCGGGACGCAAGCGGGCACACCCACTGGGATAGGCGCAGCCAGCTCTCCAGGCGAGCCCAGCCATCCTTTTTGTGTGCAGGGCGGCGGAGCGAGCGCTGTGCGCGCTGCCTGGTGTCCGTGAGCTGGTCCCCGCTTGTCTCCGCAGCTTTAGCCTTGAGGTTGCAACATGGATGGGCGCGAGGACGCAGGGAGGGAGGGAGGGAGAAAGAAGGAGAAGGAGGAGGAGGAGGAGGACGGAGGAGGAAGAGGTGGAGGGCCACGACAGCAGAGGCATGGGGCCGTGCCACCGTTTTCTGGTGCTTCCTCACGCCCGCCGGCCACGGGGGGCTCCTTCTGGCGATGCTCGACCTCCTGCGCCGTGGGCTGTATCAGGAGCTCCTGGGGCGGGTGGGGCAGCGCGGCTGAACGAGAAGCGGCATCCGAGAGCGAGGGCACGAAGACCGAAGAGAGGAGGGCACGGCCGGGCACAAAAAGTCTTCGGAAGAGGCAACCGCAGCCCCTCCCAGGCCCAAAGATCGGAAGCTGGCAAGCAGGGCGAGAAGTGGGATGCGCCAAATATGCGCCTAGCTAAGCTGTGGATCCGCCGGCGCCCTCGGCATATGACTCGAACAAGAGATCGACTACGGAACTGCGGTTTACCCCAAAATTGAAGGTGTCGTCGAAGCTGCGAAAAATACGTAGAGGTTCCCAGATCTATGAACCATTGAGCTGTTTGTCGTAGATTCGACGGAAGAAACAGTTGTTAATGTTTTCTTATTCGGCGTTTCGAGAATTGGCGGAAGGGGGGGGAGGGAAGGGTCTGGCTCTGGACCTCTGCTGAATGCGACTGATTGCAGCAGTGTGTTCTATGGGGGAGACTCCACCTGCTTGAAACAGGTGCCAAAGGCAGCCAAGATCTATTCCATTGGGGGGGGGATGGAGTGCCAGGGCACGAAACAATAAATACGAAAATGATTAGATTCTGGGGTTCATCAATTCTGGGGTCGATCGCCTGCTCGGCGTCTGCTCCCTGCGCTCGGGCAGTACACCCCGAGGCCGCCGTGCGCCCATCCCACCCTTTTGGTCCCTGACTGCCGCCGCGCGTGCGAGGTCGTTGCCTCTGCGCGGGCCTCCCTTTTTTGGAACCGCATGGGTAACCTGCCTCGATCCAGTGGAGGAGAACAACTGGTGGGCAGTCCCACCCCCTCCCCCCCAGAGACGCAGGCACGCGGGGGGGGGAGACTGCGGTCGAAGCGCAACTCTTTCAACACACCGCCAGCACTGATCACTGTGGGGGGGGCATTGGTGGCAGGAGTGTTCGTTTATTTCTTCCGAGGCCTGTCTCATCCCTTATCCCTGAGATCGACATGCCCGAATGCGAAGATCATCTTAGGAATGCGCCCGCAGAAACTCGGGGAATCCTTCGGATCAGCATCGAAGTCAGGTGATGCCAGTCACAGGGATAGGGATCTGTTCCAGGCTGGTAAATAAAGGGCCTGCCTGAAAAGACACTAAAAGCGATCAGGGAGGACTGCACAACAACGACGGCGGTGGCAACGACAACATACGCTACCAAGGCACGCCACGCCAGTGTGAGTTCGCGTGCCAGTGAAATGCCAACAAGTGGACCCAAAAAAAGCCCAAAGACAGCTCCAGGAGGGCCTCGAAAGGGCAGGTGGTTTCAAAGCCTCGCATGAGGGCCCAAGAGTGTCCGAACAAGGCGTCAAGGAGAGGCTCAGAAAAAGACATCAATAGAATGCTCAGCGCTGTCCAGATTGCGGCCATGAGCTGGCCCCGAAATCGGACCAAAAGCACCCCTGATAGTAAAAGAACGGGGAACGACCAGTGACGTTAATACGTTGATAAAGAGGCATTTCAATCCCTGCGCCACCCTGCCCTAGTAACATCCTTGACCCAGGTACACGATGGCAACCTCAATCCCTGCGCCAGCCTCCCATCACAAAAGGAGCTGCCTCGACATCGTGGTCTTGCATGTTGCTACACAGGTCCTTCCTCTAAGCGGCTGAAAAAAAGACCAAGCAGTGGTGGATATACTTCAAACGTCCCCATGTATCCCTCCAACTACCCCTGCTTCTCCTCCCCAATGTCCTCTTCTTCTTCCTCCTCCTCCGCCTCGTCCTTCTCCTAATCTTATTATCCTTATTAGTATGAGTATGATTAGTATGTGTCCCAGTAGCTTTCATATTGATATTACTACCTGATGTGATTCGCGTTCGTATTCGTAGTATCAATAGGCTTCGTCATATGTTTAATATACTAGCATTCTTAATTCTAAAACGCGAATTACTGTGATTCGTAGTTCTCTTCCTATGCGTAGTACTATTACTGGTATTAGTTTTATTAGTAGTAGTAATAGTGGTAGTAGTTGTTGTTGTAGAATCTGTACCTTCATATGTCTTAGTCATTATCAACGTTACCACGGTCATCCTTACAGTTACTGTTATGAACAAAAAACAAAGGGGCGCCATCGTAGACGTAATGATAATCGTATTAGCAGTAGTAGTAGTAGTAATAGTAGTAGTAGTAGTAGTAGTAGTAGTGATAGTAGTAGTAGTAGTAGTAGTAGTAGTAGTAGTAGTAGTGATAGTAGTAGTAGTAGTAGTAGTAGTAGTAGTAGTAGCAGTAGGACAAGTCATAGTAGCAGTGGTAAGTAGTAGCATTAGCAGTAGCGAATGGTGGATGGTAGTAGTAGTAGTAGTAGTAGTAGTAGTAGTAGTAGTAGTAGTGATAGTAGCAGTGATAGTAGTAGTGATAGTAGTAGTGATAGTAGTAGTGATAGTAGTACTGATAGCAGTAGTAGTAGTAGTGCAGTAGTAGTAATAGTGGTAGTAGCAGTAGTAGTAATAGTAGTAGTAGTAGTAGTAGTAGTAGTAGTAGTAGTAGTAGTAGTAGTAGTAGTAGTAGTAGTAGTAGTAGTAGTAGTAGTAGTAGTAGTAGTAGTAGTAGTAGTAGTAGTAGTAGTAGTAGTAGTGGTAGTAGTGGTAGTAGTAGTAGTAGTAGTAGTAGTAGTAGTAGTAGTAGTAGTAGTAGTAGTAGTAGTAGTAGTAGTAGTAGTAGTAGTAGTAGTAGTAGTAGTAGTAGTGGTAGTGGTAGTAGTAGTAGTAGTAGTAGTAGTAGTAGTAGTAGTCGTCGTCGTAAAAGTCGTAGTGGTATGAATGTTTTTCGTCTTATGATTCCCCCTCCTCCGCCTCCTCCTCCTCCTCCTCCTCCTCTCCACCACTACATACTCACTCTAATCCCCCAATTCCCTCGTCCCACTCCTCCAGGGGCACACTTCTCCAGCACATTACAGGGCAAAGCTCCTTCATCTGCTGGAGTAGCTGAAAGCGGTCGGCGTCACCACCTGTCGCGACGATGACGATACAACATCGCCAGCTGGACAGAAGAGAAGAGTGAGAGTGAGGTCGTCCTCCTCCTGTCTCTCCTCGACCCTCGAAGATTGCCGACGATTCTCCACACTTGGAGGGCCCCCGTCGTCGCCACGGCTGGGCGCGGCTCGGCAAGCGGGCCAGGATGGTGCCCTGGAGGACTGACCGACGGGCACCGAGTGCGAACGCCTTTCTCGTCGGGGGGGGGGGGGGGGCCGGGCACCCGGACGCCGCCGGCGAACCACGACGGGATGTCCGTCGGCCCCGTGCCCGCCCCCGGGGGGGGGGGCCACCAGGGGAGGCCCACCCCGCCGGGGCAACCCCGCAGAAGAGATGGGATCGGGAGCTCTCTGGCAGCGATGCGGCTCACGGCGCTGTGGCTCCATGTCGCGCCGCGCGGCGTCGCAGAAGAAGCCTCCCGAGCGCCGAAACACCTGGCTCCAGGGTCGAGCCGCGCAACCCAGAAAGTCTCGGCAGTGGACAAACCTCCCTTTAGTAGACCTCCCCTTAGTGGAAACGGCCTGGGACCGAAACCGGCGGACCTGGACCCGCAAAAGTGACGGCCGCGACGCCTTCTCGCGAACCGAGAACGGCCCATTCCTGAATCGACGTGTCAGGGTAGGAGGTCTGTCCACCTCCGAAAGTCTTGCCATGGCCAGCCGACGGCGCATATCGTTTCTCGGCACCGCGTCGGCGATTCCGAGACTCCGACAGCCGAACAGCTCGAGGCGCCTGCGGGTGAGTGTCCGGAGACCCGCCCCAAGAAGCGCCACCTTTGTCAGGGTGCAGCTCCAGCGCCTTTCTCTTGAAGGCCTCCGGGGGGGAAGGAAGGGAGGGAAAAGGAAGAAAAGGGGGGAAGGAGGGGGAAAGGGGGGGAGACGTGGAAGGGAGAGGGTGGAGAAGAGTGCACCACATCGAACGGCAACTTCGTCTGGGCCCCTGCACCACACGTACACGATCGGCCCGCCGGACAAAGCAGGAGGCGCCGCTTGCTAAACAAGAGAAGTTGGATGACCTCCCCACTTGCGCGGGCAAGTGGGTTCCTGGCTGGACATATGAAACGGTCGGCGGCAATCAGACCCCACAGGGGGCCCGTCTGCGCTACCGTACGCAAGGAGGCGCCGGCTTGAAGCGTGGGTTGGCACGCACACCTCGGCGCACTGCGACGAAAAGAGGCGCAGCCTTGGGGCGCCCCCCGCAACGGCCCAAAGGAGGCAGACAAAGGAACAAGTGCCAACTGTTTTGGCGGCCCGCGCGGAATGAGGCTAGCACTGGTGCGCCGCCCTCTGGGAGTCGACGGAAGCCAAGAAGTAACCTTGGAGGGTTGTCCCTCTGGTCGCATCCGGGCGGAAAGACCGTTATGTAAGCCGCCAGTCCTCTTGTGCCCGGTGGAACCTGTCAATCAGCGGCGCTGTCTTTCCTGTACCTGGCGAAATGAGGTAACCAGCTGTTCGGCGCGCTGAGTAACTGCTCGACTGCTGGTGGTGACACCTGTCTCGCGGTCCCCTCGTCGCTGGTGACTACTTGCAGTGAGGCGCTGGGTGACGGCGTTCCTCCGATCAGCACGATTGCCAGCACCCTGGCAGGTGGCACTAGGGTTAGGTCGGGCATGTTCCCCTACAGGCGGATTTTGGGCGAAAAAGTAAAGACTGAAACAAACAAAAAACTCAAACAGTCAAGTGAACGAAAAATCGTCCCCAGACTATGTTTGACTGTTTTGGAACGTTCTTCCTGTAGAGGGACAGGCCCGACTTACCATCAGGGCCTGTGGCCCCTGTTGTCGTGGCGGGGCGGGGGGGGGAGGCGACCAGCGGCAGCAGCGCTGCGCTTTGGGGGGAGGAAAGGGCGCAGGAGCACTGGCCAGCCCAGCGGGCCGGGGAGCGGCGGCGCTGGCCCTTGGCCCCATGTTGTCGTGGCGGGCGACCAGCGGCAGCAGCGCTGCGCTTTGGGGGGAGGAAAGGGCGCAGGAGCACTGGCCAGCCCAGCGGGTCGGGGCGGCGGCGCTGGCCCACGGGGCGCAGGCTGCGCAGGTCCGTGCCCCGGGGACGGGGCGGTAAGACCTCATTCGGCGCGTCCTTCGGCAGCGTGGACGTTTTCAGAGTGACGTCTCCGCGCGGGGGGATGCAGTCGTCCTCGCCATTGAAGGGGGGTCCCAAGACGTAGGGTCAAGGTCGCCAGCGGCAGAATCGTCCGCGTGGAGCCCGGGGTCGTCGAGGTCATCGTAGCAATCGGGACCCAGCGGCTCCGCCGCGGCAGGTTGCCCTCATGGTGCATCTGCACCTTGTCCCCCCAGGCGGGCGGTGAGCGGATTCATTCACATGATGGAATGCTCCGTCCTGACATACCCTGCACGTCTGTGGGGCTAGGGTAATTCGCTGTGCTGGTGATCGCAGATGCCGACAGCCGTTGCATGCAAGACCGCGGCGAAATTGCGGCGCCATCTCGCAGCGTCGGCAACATCCTGCGGGATCATGTGTAGCATAGCCCCCACAGTGGCGAGCTCGTCGTCGACACATCGGTTGGGGGCTTCCGCAAGCGGCGCGATGCGGCACTCGCTCATACCTTGCTCGCCGAGGTCGGGTCCGAGTTTCTGGATGCTGAGGACATCGGGTTCGGCTTGAAGCACCCAAAGGGTTCTACGCCAGTGGTCCGATTGCGGCCCGACGCGCTGGGGCGGGTTACCCCGGAGGAGATTTTCAAACCCTTCCACCGCAGCTTCGTTGTCCACGAAGACGCGCACGGGCCGTTCGGCAGTGGCCACGAGGCGAAGCACGGCGAGAGAGTTTCGGCAGGCTGCGCGGACCGAGCGAGGCCGAGCACTCGCGCGGAGCGGTTGGGTCGGCGGCCCGGCCCGCAGCACGCCCCGAAGCCAACCCCTGGCCAGGAGGGCGTGGGCTTGGATAGAACGTGCCCCGTCGGCGGCGGCGTAAACCCATCCAGCGCCGAATTCGACTGCGTATCCTTCGTAGTCGTCGCCATCGGCGTTCCCCCGGAGCTGTCTGGGGACGGGCTGCGGGAGTTCGTCCTCCGCCAGGATGGCCAGCAGGTCGACCTGGGCTGCTCGGTCGGCGCCCCCCCCCGCTCCGGAGTGCAGCGGCGCACACGCCCTGTCGAGCCAAGCTGCTCTCGGGTAAGGGAGCGGTCCTTGCCTGGTCGCTTGGGCTGCCTTGGTGCAGGAGGCGCGCGGCGATGGCCTTTCGGAGCCATGGCACGCGCACGGAGACTGAGGGGGGGTGGAATGTGACACATATCAATACCGCGCTGTGTGGCGCGGGTCTGGTCTCTATGCATAAGCGGATGCAGTGGGGCACGTGTCACGGCTCGCCCTGAACACAGTGCTCCCGAGACATGACTGGAGAGGGGGGAATTGAGAGGAAGGGGGGAGGAGCAGGGGAGATAAGTGGCGGAAGGCGGCGGGAAGAGGAGGGAAGAGGAGGAAGGGAAAAGCAGGAGGGAGAGAGAGGGGAGGAAGGAGCAGGAGGGGGAGAGAGTAAGGAGGGGAAAGAGAAGGAAGAGAAAGAGGGGGAGGAGGAGGGAGGGGTGCAGAGGGTCTCGGCAGCTCCATGGAGTTTTCGGGGGCGCTGAAGGGTCATTGGAGACTGTAGGAGAAGGAGACGGAGGAGTAGGGGAAGGAGGAGGAGAAAGGCGGAGAGAATAGAAAGAAGGAATAATGAAGAAGGACTGAGGAGGAGAAGGGGGACGAGGAGCGTACATATTTGGGAATACGAGGAATGGGAATCCGCCCACGAGCGAGCCGATCCTCTCCGTCCTGCCTCCTCTCACGCTCCTCCCCCAACTTCTCGTCCTACTCCTCCCGAGGAAAGCGTCCGCGAACGAGCCTGTATATCATCCGCCTCCTCCTCCTCCTTCTCCTCCTTCTCCTCCTCAACCTGACCTGGTCCCCCCTCCTCCTATTCCGCTACATGATCGCTCTCCCCGTCTGTCCTGATCCTCTGGCCTCTGAACCTCTGAACTTCTCCGAGTGTCGTCCCCCACTCCTGGCTGTGTAATCCGATTGCTTTGTCGTGAACCTTTCACGACCACCCCCTCATACGCTTCCTCCTCGTCATCATCCTTCCTGCTCTCCCCTATCCAAACGTCTGGGCTGCAGTGCTGAAGTCATCTCACCGCAACTGCAAGCGGCGCTCCACCTTGCATGGAATGGAGAGTTGGCGAAAGTCCCATCGACTCCTTGAGGGCGCCAGGTCGACCGTCGACGCAAAAAACGCACCAACGCACAAATACACTCATCCCCCGATACCACGAGACTCCAGGCGGTGGCGGTGGCAGTAAGTGATATGACCAACCTCGCCTCCTGCAACCTGAAAGTCCTGACCGAAACAAAATTACAGTCGAACCTAGGCCAGAAAAACATCCGTAAAGAACATGAGACCCTGCGCAGGCCAAAACACACCGAACAGCCAAGGGTACCCTCCCCAGGGTGCACAAGAGCATCCAACAAGCACACATAATGTCAGGGCACCCACGCCGAACCGACCTCGATCTCATACCTCGGTCCGACTGTAAATGGCATGACCAACCTCGCCTCCTGCAGTCAGAAAGTCACGACCTAAAAAAGACGACTGAGAGATGCACTGCATCGACAACGGCTGCAGGGCAGAGGGCGCCTCGCCACCCGAGGGTCTCAAGAGCTCCCGCGAGCGGAGCCCTCCCGAGGTCTGCGGAGCCCTCCGTGGGGGCGACTGCGGCCGCGGCTGGTGCGCAGCGGCGCGGACCTGCTCAGCGCAAGAGCCGCAGAAGTCGGAGGTAGAGGGTGATGGCGGCAAGCTTGCAGTTCGCTCTTTGTTGGAGTGTGGCAAGTACACCGGGTCCCCCCCCTCCTCTTCGTCCTCCTCGTCCTCCTCGGCCTCCTCCTCCTCATCATCAGCAGCATCATCATCACCACCACCACCACCACCATCAGCATCATCAGAATCATCATCATCATCATCATCATCATCATCATCATCATCATCATCATCATCATCATCATCATCAGCATCATCATCATCATCATCATCATCATCATCATCATCGTCATCATCATCATCATCATCATCATCAGCATCATCATCATCATCATCATCATCATCAGCAGCAGCATCATCATCAGCAGCAGCAGCATCAGCACCACCACCACCATCATCATCATCATCATCATCATCATCACCACCACCACCACCACCATCATCATCATCATCATCATCATCACCACCATCATCATCATCATCATCATCATCATCACCATCATCATCATCATCATCATCATCCTCATCCTCATAATCCTCATCATCCTCATCCTCATCCTCATCCTCATCATCCTCATCATCCTCATCATCATCATCATCATCATAATCAGCATCATCAGCATCATCAGCATCATCAGCATCATCAGCATCATCAGCATCATCATCATCAGCACCATCAGCATCATCATCATCATCAGCAGCATCAGCATCATCAGCATCATCATCAGCATGAGCATCAGCATCATCATCATGAGCATCAGCAGCATCATCAGCAGCATCATCAGCAGCAGCAGCACCATCATCAACACCGTCGTCATCGTCATCATCATCATCCTCATCATCATCAATCATCATCATCATCACCATCATCATCACCATCATCATCATCACCACCATCACCACCACCACCAGCATCATCATCATCACCATCATCACCACAATCATCATCACCATCACCATCACCATCATCATCATAATCAGCATCCTCATCATACTCAGACTCATTATCATCAGCAGCATCATCATCCTCATCGTCATCATCATCCTCATCACCATCAACAGCATCATCATCATCACCACCATCAGCATCACCATCATCATTATCATCAACACCACCATCATCATCATCATCATCATCATCATCATCATCAGCACCATCATCATCACCACCATCATCACCAGCACCATCATCATCACCATCACCATCACCATCATCATCATCATCATCGTCATCATCATCATCCTCATCATCCGCATCCTCATCATCATCACCATCACCATCATCACCATCATCATCGTTCTCATCATCATCATCATCATCATCATCATCATCAGCATCGTCTTCATCATCATCATCATCACCATCACCATCGTCATCATCATCATCATCAGCATCGTTATCATCATCAGCATCAGCATCAGCATCATCACTATCATCAGCATCATCAGCACCGCCATCATCAGCAGCATCATCAGCAGCATCAGCATCATCAGCATCATCAGCATCAGCATGCTCCGACTCATAATCATAATCACAATCATCAGCATCATCATCAGCAGCATCATTCTCATCCTCATAATCATCAGCATCAGCATCACCATCATGATCCACATCATGATCAGCATCATCAGCATCAGCAGCATAAGAATCAGCATCAGAATCATCATCCTTAACATCATTCACAGCATCAGCAACATCATTATCTTAATTATCAGTATCATCATCATCCTCATCATCACCATCATTGTCGTCATCATCATCATCAGCAGTGGAATCACCACCATCATCATCATCGCCCATCACCATCACATCATCATCAGCTTCATCTTCATCAGCATTCTCATCATCATCATAGTCGTGCACATCATGGTCCTCCTCTTTCACCTCCTCCTCGATGGGCAAAACGGTGAGAGAGCGAGAAAGAGAAAGACCACGGGATGTATGATTGGTTTCTACCGGCATCCATATCATCAGCAGCAGCATCATCATCAGCATCATCATCAGAAGCAACGGCATCATCATCATCATAATCAGCATCCTCAGGAGCAGCATCATCTGCAACAGCAGCATCCTCATCATCATCAGCAGCATCGTCGTCAGTAATATCAGCATCATGATCAACATCGACATCATCATCATCAGCATCCTCATCAGAATCATGACTATCATCATCAGCATCATCATATGCACATCATCATATGCACATGTATCATCATCAACATCATCATAATCGTCAGCATCGTCGTCATCATCAGCGTTTTCATCATAATAGTAAGCATCGTCATCATCAGCAGCAGCAGTATCATCCTTCACATCATCCTCATCCCCTTCCTCCTTCACTTCCTCCTCCTCCTCCTCCTCAGTATGTAGCGGGCGAAACCCCCTATTGCTCAAGAAGGCTTGGCATGTGCGGGTTTCTCGTTGCAGCCACGAGCAGTTGACGCGGGGAGGCAGCTGTCGCTGGCGGCGACGCGGCTGCCCCACATCGTGTACATGGAGGTTGGAGCACTAGCGCGGAGAGGCGAGCGTCTCAGAGGTGTGCGCGGTGGTGAGGCGAGGCACTGCTCGCAGACCTCAAGCAAGAGGCAGCCTTCTGGAAGGGGCGCTATTGCACCATGAGCTGGCGACCCTCCTCGGGGACGGCGAGCTCGGTGAACGCTTGGCGGCGGCAGCGCCTGCCCTTGGCGCCATCATGCAGCTGGAGGTTCCAAAAGGAGACGGAGGACGACGTCAAGGTGCTGAGGCACAACGTCGTACTAGAAATAAAATATACGGCACCACCATTCCCGTCATTCCCATTGACACTGTTACTGGTGAAAACATCTTCACCAACCGTAGTAACAATTCTTGCATTAGTAGCAACAGTACCCCCAGATCCAAAATCTCCGATCACACTGTTGTTATTGAATACACTTCCAGTGACAGTATGCAAGCCGCGGAGGTGCCACGGCAGGCCTCCCCCAGGGGCGCTGCGGCTCGCGCGGCATATGCGCCACGGCTCGGCGCGGCGGCGGGCACTGGTCAAAGCCCACGCCACAAGGGCGTCCGCTTGGTGTACTGCAGGGCGCTGCCAGTTCGGCAGCTGCGAAGTGCCGCGCGCAGGACTTCGTGGACGGGCTTGCGGCGGGCACGCGGATGGCGGAGTCGGCCGTCATCGGCACCTCGCGAGCCCCGCTGGCGCGGGGCTCGAGGTGGCCTCGCAGGGCGGCGGCATCTGGTACGAGCACGCCTCCGTGATCGCGGGCCTGCTGGGGCCTGGCCTCTGGGAGGTGGAGCAGCGGTTGCTTGCACCTGTGCAGGCGGACGATTTTCGTTCGACTCCTCGAGGGCATGCCCATGCTGGATATGTTATGATGTGTTATGGTGGAGCCCCCTAGAACTGCTGAGGCTATGGTGGAGGAGTCGGAGTCCGACGTCGACAATGGCCTTTCGGGTGCGTCTGCCTTTGACCGGGCCGTGCCCGTACACACAACGGCCATGGATTTGAAGCTGTGCTTCCTCCTGGGGATGCTGATCGGCTGAACGGCATGGGCGAACGTCAGGACCTGCTATCGATGGCGCCGCCGCCGTCCCTTCTCCCAGGAGCAGCTCTCTTTGACCGTGATTGCGCCTCCCAGCAACGATGTCACGTGCAAACAGCAGTCACACCAGGGCATAGTCATGCTCCATGGCTACCTGGGCGTGCTCCTCGGGCACAGCAGTGTGGCGGCAAGAACACTTCTCCTCATCCTCCTCCTGATGGATTTGCCTCTCCTCCTCCTCCTCCTCCTCCTCCTCCTCCTCCTCCTCCTCCTCCTCCTCCTCCTCATCCTCATCCTCCTCCTAAGCATCAGCATCATCCTCAGCATCAGCATCATCATAATCATCATCAGCATCGCCACCACCACCACCACCATCACCATCAGCATCATCATCATCATCATCAGCATCATCATCATCATCATCATCATCATCATCATCATCATCATCATCAGCACCGTCATCTTCATCATAAGCATCATCATCAGCAACATCACCATCATCAGCATCGCCATCAGCAGCATCATCAGCATCATCATCAGCAGCAGCACCATCATCATCAGCAGAATCATCCTGATCAGCATCAGCATCAGCATCAGCATCAGCATCAGCATAATAAGCATCAGCAGCATCAGCAGCATCAGCATCATCGTCATCGTCAGCACCATCACCATCATCAGCAGCATCATCATAATCAGCATCGGCAACAGCATCATAATCAGCACCATCAGCATCATAACCATCAGCATCATCATCACCATCATCAGCATCAGCAGCAGCATTATCATCAACCTCATCATGAGCATCATCATCATCAGCATTATCATCAGCAGCATCCTCATCATCGGCATCATCATCATCATCATCATCATCATCATCATCATCATCATCATCATCATCATCATCATCATCATCATCGGCATCATCATCTGTATCATCATCAGCATCATCGTCATAACCATCATCATCATCATCACCATCAGCAGCATCATCGTCATCATCAGCAGCATCATCATCAGCACCATCATCAGTTTCAGCATCACCATCAGCATCATCACCATCATCATCATCACCATCATCATCATCATCATCATCAGCATCATCATCGTCATCATCATCATCATGCTCCTCCTCCTCCTCCTCCTCCTCATTCATTCGTCTCTTCACCATCCTCCTGCTAAGCTTCCTCCTCCTCCTCCAAATCCTCATCCTCATTCCTTTACCTTTTCCTCCTCCTCCTCCTCTTCTTCCTCCTCCTCCTCCCCCTCCTCCTCCTCCTCCTGCTCCTCCTCCTGCTCCCGTTCCTTCCTTCTCCTGCTACTCATCCTCCTCCTCCTCCTCCTCGTCCTCCTCCTTCTGCTCCTTCTCCTCGTTCTGCTCAGTATGCTGCTCATCCTCCTCCTGCTGCTGCTCCTCATTATTAGTCTGACCCTCCCCTCCCTTACCTCCCTCCTCGGACAGGGAATTTCCCCTGGCCCTCCTCCCCGGAGGAGGAGGAGGAGGAGGAGGCGAAAAAGGACCTAGGAGCAGGAGAAGAAAGAGGAGGCGACGGAGGAGGGGGAGGAGGAGTAGGAGTGGCGTGCAGAATATATCGCGCCGAAGGTTCTTCCTCGATGTTCGGGCTCTGTGGGGCCGCTTCGGGCAAGACCCTCAGAAGTGATCGATGATGAAAGACTAGCCACGGTGGATCGCGGGAGGAGGAGGAGGAGGAGGCAGAGGAGGAAAAGGAGGAGGAGGAGGAGGAGCACGATGACGACAAGGGTGCCACGCAACGGCTGTAGCTCGTGCGACGTGTTGGGGCGAAGAGCACGCACGACGACGACGACGACGACGACGACGACGACAACGACAACGACGACGAGGACGAAGACGACGACGACGACGTCGACGACGACGACGAGGATTCGAGTAGGACCGCCTTTGACTGTATATGGTCGGGAGGAAGAAGAGGGACAGGATCGTCATGTCCTGTCCGTTAAATTTAAGGATGGAATGTACAGCAGTTTAAGGATGGAAGGCGGGCCGTCCTCAAAATGTGGCCCTCGCCCTTAGCGCAGGTGCACGTTCGTCTCAAAATGTGCTACAGTGTCAAAGATGGAAGGCGGTTCCATTTCAAAATGTGGCCCTCGCCTTAGAGTCGCACACATTCGTGCAACACAGTTTCACGGATTCGTAAAAGTTGAAGTCCAGGAATGGTGTTCTAGCACGGCTCAGAATTGCCACGACGCAACAGCCACGTTGATCCGCAGTGCTGAAGTCCAGGAGCTGTGTTCTGGCACGAACTGGGATTCAGGGCGCAACTGCCACGCTGACTCGCGGCCATGAAGCCCCAGGATTGGCGCGTTGGCACGATTGAGGATTCGCAGACAGTTGCCATGGAATTGGGCAGTTTCTGCGATGAGAACAACTTACTGCGAGGACCTGTAAGAGAGCGAACTTAGAGGGAGGGTGGACTGCAGCATCGTTGACGCGCCTTGGGTTTACACTGGTCCTCCTACTCCTCCTCCTCCTCCTCCTCCTCCTCCTCCTCCTCCTCCTCCTCCTCCTCCTCCTCTTCCTCCTCTTCCTCTCCTCCTCCTCCGCCTCCTCCTCATCATCCTCATCCTCCTCCTCTTCCTCCTGCTTCTCTTCCACCTCCTCCTCCGTCCTTTTTCTCTTATCAGCCTCCTGCTAATGTTCCTCCTCCTCCTCCTTCCCCTCCGCCTCCTCCTCCTCCTCCCTTTCTCTCCTTCTCCTCCTCCTCCTCCTCCTTCTCCTCCTCTGGCTCCTGATCGTCCTGCTCCTCCCTCTTCCTCATTCCCCACTCCCTCCTCTGGATCCCCCTCGCAGACACATGGCGAATCACGTTTGCAATATACTGGGAGATTCGGAGCAACTTGCTATCTTGGGTGAATTAAGATTCTTCCTGCACGGTTTCATCATCTTCCGTCCCTGGCGGCGGGTCGGGGCGGCACCTCGGAGCCCACGTGGCATCACCCTCCCATCGCTAGAGCGTACCTGGTCCTCTTCATCCTGTTGGTGGGTTGGGGCGGTGGTGGCCGTTCTTCGTGTTTCTGGGTTGCACTTCAGGGGGCATGATTCAACTGGTGCCCTGGTGATCCAGGAGGCGGCGCGGTGTTTTGAATTATTCACCCTCGGGTGTTCATGGCTGCTGGAAATGAGGTGAAGTTCGTGTCATGTCATCGGCGTAGAGGCAGACCCTGGCTGCGAATTACGCTACACTTGTGAAACAGGGCGAACGCACACGGTGGATACAAGATGGGTACGACCCACAGCACAACGTAATTACTGGTACATCGCTGTGGCGCGCTGGTGGCTCTACCTGTTCGTCGTGGTTCAGTGGCGTTCTGTCAGCGGCGTTTCGTGGTGTCAGTGCTGCATTTTCCATGCAGCCCACGCCGAGCTCAGGGAAGGCAAATTACGTTCGGGGTTGCATCGCGACGGGGTCCCTTCCACTCAATCCGCCTTCCCCGTCATTCCTTCTCTTCCCCGTCCACTCCCTCCTCCGACCGCCCCCCCCATCGCCCTCCCCCTCTTCTTTCCGCGCCGCGGATCAAAACACGGCGGTTTGCACAATAAAAGGTCGGAGGGCCGCCTTCCGGACAGCTGCCTGACTTGCGGATCCGGCGGGAATGCCTCCCCAGCACGCTGGCAGTGCTCCAGGAGCAAGAAAAGTTGGAGGACAAGGCAGGAATTCGAGATATAGGGGAAGGTTTTGGCATGAGCGGGGCTTCACGTTTCCCCTCTCCGTCGGAAACTCTGCCTTCCCCTGACCCCGTCCAGTCCTTGCTTGCCTGGCAAATCTAGCTTAGGTGTTCCTCCCCTTCCCCTGTCTGCATTCCTGCCGCCCTTTCCCGCAAGTGCCCGAACTGCTGACCGACCCCCAGCCTGCGGCACGTTGATCGCACCGCACACCTCGACAAGTCCCACCTACTCTCACCTGCAAGGCTTTGCCGCGTCGAGGACACCCGCACGGCCGGACCTAGGACAGAAAACATCTTTCAAGAACACGACACCCTCCGACGGCAAAAGTACCCCAAACCATGAGATCACCGATTGCACCCTTCCGATGCGTCAGGCGATCTTCGTCGCCTAGCCCATATCGGGGCAGCCATGGGGGACACTCCCAGGTCCACCCTCAAGGTTTTCGGCCGCTCTCGAGCCCTCGGGCGCGCAGCCTGGCCCCCGCAACCCTGGGCCCCCCCCCAGCCCCTGTTCCCCAAGGGCATGCGAGGGCGTTCGCCCTCGCGCCGCCAGCATCGACGAGGGCGCAGCTGCGGAAGCCCACACCCGAGGAAGAACGTGCGAGGGTGCCCGCCTCCGCGCCACCAGCATCGACGACCGCGCGGCTGCCGAAGCCGGCACCGACGGAAAACGTGGAGGGCACCCGCGCCACGCTGGCCATCGCTCGGACGTCCATTTTCTGTGTGTTTTTCGGTTTCGTGCGTGGCTTTTTCGCGAAATGATCAAGGATGCTCCTCGATGGTCCTCGCCGAAGGAAAAATGCACACGTCCGAGCGATGCCAAGCACGGACGCGAGAGTCCTGCGGCCCAGGCCGCCGGCCCCACCAGCGGAGCGCCCAAGCCACGCGCGGCCGCGCCCGCCCGCCCCCGACGGAGCCCTGCGGCGGCGCGGCCCGGCCCCCGCAGATCTCTCGCCCCCCCCGCCTCCCGAGCGGTTCCCGAGGAGCTCGCGAGGGTGCCCGCCTTCGCGCCGCCATCGTCCACGAGCGCGCGGTTGCTGCAGGCCGCGCTAGGGCATCGGAAGCGAAGAACACGGAGGGCCCCCGCCCGCGCAACGGACGCGCGGGCATTCCGGCCTGTCGCATGGGCCCACGCCAATCGCCTCGCAACAAAGCATGCGAAGGTGATTGCCTTCGCGCCGCCATCATCAACGAGCGCGCAGTTGCACGAGGCCGCACCTTGACATCGGAACCGAAGAACGCGGAAGGGCCCTGCCGACTCCGCAGACGCACGTAGCCGAATCATGAACCCCGAACCCCAGCCTTACCAGAACAAGCGAACAACGGCGCCAAACTGAAGAACATTCGAGGCAGCAAACACGAAGAACACTAGGGTGCCATCTCAGAACCGACCTCGATCTCATACCTCGGTCCGAACGTAGCTGAATATGGAACTCATCCGTCCAGACACGCGCACAATAAGAAGACGTGCAAGTCGAAATGAAGGCGTAGAAGAATGATGCATACGCGTGACCATGTATGCCACAGCACAATCGCGCGGGTAACATCACCAAACTAGCTGTCTGTGTGCCAGCATCACTGGCGGTCTAACAGTATGGCGGACCGACCACAAAACCGAAATAAAGAACTGCATGAGTATAGCCACACATGCACACTAATATATACAAACACACACATATACACATATTGCATGCATCGGGAAAGTCATAACTGCATACAACTATCCATGTAACAGTGCACATATCTCACGGATCCACTTATAAACTAAGTATCGGCGAGCACCTCTAACGTACAACCTCACTAAACACGTAACGGCGATGTGTTCTACAGAATTGGGCAAACAACGTGGCTAACAACCTAACCCACAACGGTCTAGACCGCTATCAAGCTAGCAGGCAACCGATACCCCTCTATATCCGCCACCGTGCCATTGAGGCACGAGTTGGAGTGTCCTCAAGTCCCTGGCCTAATCCCTTAAGCCTCAGCCCTCCATGCTGAGGGTTCCGTAAGGAAGCCCGGGCCCAAAATTGCCAAATCTTCTGGAGCTCCCTGCGAGGCCCCTGGGGCTTCCGGCGTCTTCTCGCATGACTTGTTCGGGCCCAAGAGGACCCCGAGACGGGCCAGGAGGCTCCCACGAGAGGCCTCCAAGACGGTCCAAGAGGGCCCCGAATCGCTGAGCAATCGGTCCAAGAAGCCCAAGATGACATCCAGTCTGCCGAGAAATTGCCCGAGACTCTCAAGTGGCCTCCGAGAGCCTTCCAAGAAGGCTCCGAAAGCCAAAAAACAGTTACCCTGGCGAAGGACCCAACCATATGCAAATGTGAGTAGCGCAATGGTAAATACCGTCCTCGGTGGAGTTCCCCATGGGGCCACGAGCCGCGTGAGAGGTGCGCCGAAATGGGGGTGGAACTGCATGCGAACTTTGCCACTGGGGCCTTCGGTGGAGCTCCCCATGTGGCCACAAACCGTGTGAGGGGTGCGCCGAAACGGGGGTGGAACTGCATGCGAACTTTGCCACAAGGGCCTTCGGTGGAGCTCCCTTTGGGGCCACGACCGTGTGAGGGGTGCGCCAACATGGGAGTGGAACTGCATGCGAACTTTGCAATTGGGGCCTTCGGTGGAGCTCCCTTTGGGGCCACGAACCGTGTGAGGGGTGTGCCGAATTGGGGGTGGAACTGCATGCGAACTTTGCCACTGGGGCCTTCGGTGGATCTCCCTATGGACCACGAGCCGCGTGAGAGGTGCGCCGAAATTGGGTGGAACTGCATGCGAACTTTGTCACTGGGACCTTCGGTGGAGCTCCCTCTGGAGCCACGAACTGTGTGAGGGGTGCGCCAGAATGAGAGTGGAACTGCACGCGAACTTTGCCACAAGGGCCTTCGGTGGAGCTCCCTTTGGGGCCACGAACCTTGTGAGGGGTGCGCCGAAACGGGGGTGGAACTGCATGCGAACTTTGCCACAAGGGCCTTCGGTGGAGCTCCCCATGGGGCCACAAACCGTGTGAGGGTGCGCCGAAACGGGGGTGGAACTGCATGCGAACTTTGCCACTGGGGCCTTCGGTGGAGCTCCCTTTGGGGAAAAAAAGCTTTTACAGCTCAACGGTGGCTGCCAGGGGGCCAAGGGCCGAAGAGGCTCGACGTTTCCCACCATTGTGTTAAATAAGTTCTCTCCGCTGGACCGGCTTAGCCGACCAGCAGAGGTATCCGCATCCAACACGCGTTCCGCGCGTGGATAAAAGTGTCTTGCATGCGCCTGCCGCGACTGAGTCACGCGGGCGAAACTCAATTCAAATCCTCCCACGGGCTGGGCTCGTCCTCTGCTCTGGGCGGCGCCGGAGGCGGCGGGTTTGACGACGCCGATCCTCCCGTCTGTACGTCCACGCCACGAGGCGTGCGGGACCGCCCTCTTCCTTTGTCAGTGTCGCTCTTCGATGCTGCCCCTTTTGACGGGAAGCGTAAGTTGTGCTCATATGTTGATAACACATGGCAGTAGTTCAGAGTATACCACGCGTCGTCGGGCAGCCACGTTATCCCGTTCCGATGGGCGCAGTACCCGGCGTGGGTTTTGTCCACGTAGCGCGGGTAGGACATGGACGGGTCGTACTCGCAGCTGTTGCCCGCAGCGCTGCTGGCAGTATCCATGGCCGCGCCACCGACAGCATCCATGGCCCCATCGCGCGCGCGCCGCGAATCCGACCGATCCCTCATGCTGGGACGCTGAGGGCATGTCTCCCTAGTCGCCACGGCTGAGCCGGCGACAGAACGCGGGAACTCGGCGGCTTCTTCGGGCACCCGAACGTCTGAGACGCCAGGTCTAAGAGGCGGGGGGCGCGATAAAGATCCAGCCTTCGGTCCAGCCGGCGCCCGTGGCCCCGCGAACTCGGCTTCGCCGTCGCTGTCTGGATTGTTATTCCTACGATCTCTCATGAATTGTATTAAACTCCTGGCAGCTGTCGCTGCAGCGACACCATATTTTCCGCACGCAGCACGGAAGGGTCCATAATCTTTGTCCTGGAGTTCAGTACCAGGGTCCGGATATTTATCCTGGAGCCAAGAAATTGCCTCCTGTATAAGAGCACCGTGGCGACGGACATCATTTTGCACTTTCCTGCCCATCTTGCGGCACCACTTTTCTATTATGTCGTCCGTTTGAACAGCGGCACGGATGCGGCAGTCCAAAGCATATTCGTCGGTCCGTCTTTTCGAAGCAATATTTTCCGCGCATGCCATAACGGGACGAATGATTCGCCCCGGGTAACCAATGAAGACATCTTCCGATATGAATAAACTGTTAATTTCACGGACAATTGCAAAAATCCTTATGGGCCGAAGACACAGTTGCATTTGTTGTACTGGGGCCAACCAATTGTAATCAAATATGTTCTGGATGATCTCCGGGATCACGTGTTCTGTCGTTCCGGTCAGGGTAACCCTGCCAGGATTAGTAAGGTGTGTGCCTGTGTGTTCAACTACATAATGGGCTGCAATTGCCCGAACTTCTGCCCCGAACAACCTTATTTTGATCAAAGGGTCATCGCGGTGAAAGCATACGTGCCCCTCAGACTGGTCGAGAGCAATGTTTCCGTCAGTTACCAGCGTGGCCTTAGGCCCGCCGATTGCTGAGAGATCCAGATCCATCTGCGATTGCTCGCGCGCTATCGCGGCTTCGCCGGCAGCATGTCGCAACACCGGGATAATAAGACGGCGGCCCCGACACATGCTAAGCCGTCTTGAGACAGACTGAGAACAGCGAGTCGGCCTCGCTCTAAAATTGTGGCGACTGGTAATCGCGCAGGAGGGTCGTTGTCTCCGGCGTTGCTCCCGTACTCCTCATCCAAGGCGCCTGCATTCTGCGCGGGCAACCATGGTCTCCCTAAATTTACCACGTCATCTATTGTATTAAGCGTCGGAACAAAAACATTTGTTCTAGTCATGTTGTTGAACCACCTCTCCCAGCCATTCCGAGGAGTGACTAAGTCGTCCTCTTCGTCCGGCCAATAAAAGGCCTTCAGTGCTGGGCAGGATCTCGGGCGAGCGCATTGATCAAACTTAGTTTCCTATTATTTCGGCCACCAGGTATGAATAGGCGGGGTTTGCCTGTTTACGTTTCTGGCTGAATATTCAAGCCACGATATGAACCGTCTGACCAAAGGTTTCAGATATTGAAAGAAAGGGGCATGTCGCGCCGGTGGCTGAGCCTCGGCGTTTTCTGGGACCCAAGCTGGAAAGTTGCCAGGCTGGCTATTGCCAAATATCGTGCCAGCGGCCGCCGTCGTAGCAAACTGCCCAGACGCCCATTTTCGCTCCTGCCGATTGTTGTTGCTGATGTTTTTCATGACATTGGCAGAAGCTCTCGCTTGCCTCTTTGCGCGCGCCTTTAAATATTCGTGGCGATTCCATGAAAGACTCTCTTCATGATCCACAGCTATGAAGAGGCCGTCTGCCGCTAGGGACCCAGGGATAACTTTGTGGTTCCACGTCTGGGCCATGTAATCGCGCGCGACCTTGCATTTGTATTTGACCGGACACTTGCAGACAGGACAGTTGGCAAAATCTGTCCTCACCCAGTGGTACCGGCCGCACAGGAACCTCCCGTCGTCCTCCCAAGGGGTAAATATAATTCGATCCTGGATCTCGGTCGACAATCTTGGCCAGCGGTTCCATGATATGATTATTCTCTCGTCTGCATGAACCCAAGCAATAATCGACCCATTGTCGAAGGTGACCTCGCATGAAGACAACTCGCGATTGAAGAGTACCGTCCAGCGCATCTGATCTGCCTGTCTCACAAGAGAGACGGCTTCGTCGATGTCAGTGAACCTCGGCACTCCTCGGGACACTAGGGTCCCGTCTGGGCAAACCCTGTGCGAGAAGCGAGTGAGCACTCTGCCGGTAAATACAAGAACAAGATCCCATAGTTCATGGTGGTTGAGGAGATGTGGCCACAGGTGGTGGGTGTCATGCGCGGGCCAAGTTCCCACCGATGGCGGCCCCCCTTCCTGAGCTGGGTTATTCATGGGCACTAAACTTCTCGCAACGAGCGGCCGCCCGCACCTCCGCTGGTTTAGCCACGGAGGAATATTTGAGGGATCGGGCATTGTTGGGCTATTGTTCGCCGGAAGCAATCGCAGCAATTCATAATCTGCGCCCTGGCAAAGCCCAGAGTCGCTTTTGGGGAAGCGAGCTCTTCCACTTGTAGACTCCAAGAATGTTTGTGAGTCTGTGATATGAAGAAGAGAGCCGTGACTCCTGACTTGGCCAGGGTCACATGGGACGCACATCCTTTCAGTTGAAGCAGCGAACGTTGAATGTCCCTGGCATGCTCTATAGAACATGGGTATCGGCGTCTCCCCTCTGTCTTCTTCTTGCAAGGAGCCCTCCTTGCGCCGCGCCCACATGGCGTGGATTTTTGCTCCAATAACCTTGAAACTATCATTGAGAAAGATTCCTACAACTTCGACCGTACCTGGCGGCAGCGCAGCTAAGCTGCGCGCGGCCAGGGCGTACGATTGGAAAGTAAAACCGTCGTCTTTTATCTTCTGTACTAGGTCTCCGAAGTAGACCCAGCCTCCCGACGATATAGCATAATCGGAGCAATGCCTCGCAAGGTATACAGCGCACTGGCCTATCTTCTTGGCAAGTACGTCCGTTCTGTAGCTCAGGCCACACCAGGTGCCCGAGCTGCCTAAGGCAGCCGGATTTTCTTCACTATCTTCTCCAACTATCAGCGGCTGCAGGCACGCATAGGCCCCAGGGGTAAGCCCGTCTGGAACATCACCGGAATGAAATTCAGCTCTAAGATAATCCTTTGCCTGTGCGAAAGTTCCACCGTCCTGATTGAGGCTCCCCAATACTGCAAAGATTGGGCCTTCTACGAACTCGGCCATATATCGAAGCGTAATTCCTGTTCGACTGCGGATGGCTTCGACGCGCGGCGGTACGGGGCCCGCAACGTGGGCGTCTTGGATCATTTGCTTTAGTGGCCCAGGCGTATTCCGAAATATCAGTTGACGTTCCTCTGACGTCACATACAGCCGTTTTTCTTTGAATACAGCAGCATGCCCCGCTGTGACGTCTCGATCCCCGCGGGCAGGGTCCATGTATAGTGGCCGGCTCTGTCTTTTGTCAGAAGCAGGCGGAAGACTCAATCTGCGAAACCTATTCTCAGATGCTGGTCCAAAAGGAAAAGTCTCGTCGTCCATGGATTCTAGGAACTGGGGATCTTCTTCGCGTGGGAACGTCGTACAAAAGTCCTCAGATCCCGTGTCCGTCCCAGGGATCTCCGGATGGCCTGAGGCCTCCGGGGGCTGAGCTGCGTGCTTGGGAACATGCGATGTCCCCTCATCTGATGGCACCTGCGTTGGACTCGATGGTTCTTCATGTGCCTCATGGTGTCTCTCTTGCTCTGCTCCGGTTGGACCGGGCGGAGGCATCGGGGGGTTCTCCGTCGCAAATGAGCCGGACGGAAGGGGCAGAAGGAGTAGGCACTCTGATCTTGCTCGTTCCAGAGCCACCTGCCTCAGTACGTCTTGACCACCTAGATCTCTCCGCTACTATCGGAGTGCGAACAAAATTCGGATCCCACTTTAAAATCTGTCCGACAATAGCATGAGCGAAATCATTCCATGCGGCGGAATACGTGTTCAGCTCATGTTCTTCGTCTTGTATGTTTATCAAATAAACACATTTTGCGGCCTTAATAAACGACGCAGCTGAAACTCTGAATTTCCTCATCAGAGGGGCCTCGTCCGAGGCGTCGTGCGCTCTCGACCGTAGCCCTCTCAAACGGTAGAAGAACTCTTTCATTTCTCAACGCCATGCTGGCTCTCGGGGGCTCGAAGTGCAAACACGAGACCTCTTTTAAGGTCTGCCAGATAGAAGTTATGTCATCGTCTCCATCCAATGTCGGCGAATCTCGAGACGACTGATCCCCATCCGACGGAGTCGCGGGGTTCGCACCCGGAGTGTCCAATAGATTGTCGTTGCCATCTTGGCCGGGAGCGGCTTCTTCAGCTGGGGCAGCCTTCGCCTCGGCGGGTGGGGAGCGTGCTGATTTGGGCCGTTCACTCGCGGCATTGCCTCCGACATGAGGCGCATCTCCCCTATTTCTGACCCAACTGGGCGCCTGTTTGGAACGAAGCTCATTTTCTCGAGGGCTCAATTCGGACGGTAGATCGCGAACACTCGGTCTCGAAGGATCGCTGCCAACTGCGTCTGCACCACCCGGCTTAGCCGGTGGCTGAGCAGTCATAGATGCAGCGGGGTCTCCATCAAATCGAAGCATCTTCGCTGGCGGAGGACCTAATTCCACCGACCTTGGTCCGAGCTTCGGCGGAGGAGCCTTCTTGGAAGAAATCTCTTTCGCCGGTGGAGCATGCTCCTGTCTTGTCAGGCTCGGCCAATGGTCCGGAGGGTTCGTTGGCGTTTGAATCGCTGGCGGGGCCTTCTCGGCGGCAATTTCTTTCGGTCCTCCAGGAGGAGGAGGCCTAGGGGCAGAGGGCCAGCTGGCGGCCCCAGGGGGCGGCGCTCTGCAAGTCCTCTCTGGCTTTGCAGGCGCTTGTCCTAGGTCGGGAAAATCCTTTTTATCGATCGAGAATGGAGCGCCGGGCGGCTTAGCCGCCGGCCCCTTCTCGCCCCCTTCGGCCGCCTTCTCCTTCTCCGGTCTGTTCTGCTCAACCAATTTAATTGATTTCTCCGAGGCCCCGCCCCTTATGCATCGCATGGATCTTGGATATTGGATCTTTTTCTTGGAGCCAAGGCCAAATATCATCGTATGTGTCTTCGTCAGTTTCACCTTTGCCCCTTAAGTATGCGCTCTGTCCCATTTTGCCAGTCGATCGAATTCAAGCCTGGAACCCAGGCCTTCTGAGCATCCCGGACTTTGTCCGTGGCTTCGGTCCGTTCCTCATCTCGATACCTTTCGACCTCAAAGTCCACTTCCAGGTTCCATGTATTTTCTCTGGCAATATGCAATGAATGTGACCACGCTTCAGTAACCCACAACGCTGCCGCGGTCCAATGATAGAGTCTCAACTCGTATAACACATCAGTCATCGGATTACTCACATACTGAGTTGGTGATCCTTTAATGGACTTTGTCGTCTAGGCATAGTAGACACTCTCGGCAGTAATCCAAATACCATCTCCAAAGGTCTCCTCCGCGATAGAGTACGCGGTGTGAGTGTTGGGGTTGTCAGAACATGGGAATGAATACACCCCAACCACATGCGTTTTCACGCTTCCACCGTATTGGGGGTTTGATGGGAGAAATTGGTGACCCTCCAAAATAGAATGAAGGGCAGTCGCTGCCGTGCCGTGTGACTGTTTTGCCCACCCGGCGGATGAGCCTGAGACTTCCGCAAGCTTTTCTTCTGTCACAAAGAAAGGCAATGCTAATTCAACGCAATGGGCCCTGCCAACTTTATGGGATCTCGTCCTCAACTTGGCCCAATTCAAGCGGTCAGCCACCGTGGCTGTCGGGCTTGCTATCGACCTATCTGCCCTGATCCTGAAGAAGCGAGCCCAGTTTGGCACTAAGTAGTTCCGTGTCATTGGCGGGACCCCTGTCGTCTTTTGAAGAAATTGATAGGCAAGCCACGCTGCGCCATTACCATCTGTCAAAGTCATTGTTCTTTGCCAGCTTCCAGCCGGTTCTTTTCCCTGAGCGACCTCTGCAGCGCGACCTTCTCCCCCTGGATAGGCGCTCAAAGGCGCCATGCCCCGATGAAGGTCCCCACTGGCAACCGTTAACGTGCAAAGGAAGTCATGGAAAGTAACATCTCCTGTCTTCGAATCTTGGACCGGCAGATTCTGCATCTGCTGATATGTGTGATGATATGGCCAATAGTATTCTTCATATCCAAGGCGCCCTTCTCTCGGCCTCCTCGGAAATTTGCAACGCTGACTGAGCGTAGACAATTTACCCTCTGGGCATTTCTCGCGGATGTTTCTTTCTGCGGTTTCACCAGGTGTCTCGATCTCTTTGACATCGGATGAAGGAGCCAGCGGAGGGGCGCGCGGTGAGCGAGCCGTCCGCGCGCTGGAGCCAGAGCCCGTAGCGGCTGAGCCGACGGGCCTGGTCTTCTCGGTCGCAGCATCAGCGCCTGCCGACACCTCAGCAGGCACAGGGATGGCTATGCCACCTGGCGTCGCACTGCTCACCGCAACGGCTAGGCCGCTCGGTGCAGCCGCCGGCGCTGCTTTGTTAAACTAACTCATTGGGTGCAGCAAGCATTGGTTCGTCGTTTTGCACTCCCTCGGTCGCTGGTCTCTGGGTCTTTCCTCTTGGTGGCATTCCGGGACAGAAGACTTCTCCGCGGGGCAAAAAGTAAGCATCATCCGTCCATGAGAAGAAGTCACTGCATGCAGCCCCCTTTCTGAAGAAATCTTTGAAGTCAGCTGAATAAAACGAGTGTATAGCACCACCTCCAGTTCCGTTTGAAACGGCTGGAACATCGAAATCGGTCAATGGCTCCCTGCATGGGAGCGCGCCAAGTATCGACTTGGGGATCTTGCCTTCTTCGGGAGACCAGTCCTGCCAGTACATGACAAGGTCTTGGACTTTTGCCTCTTGTTTGGCGTATCCATCCTTCCTCGTGGCGCATTTTATGTGACCGTCCCAAACGGCTGAGCCGCCGGAAGGCTGACAGAAAAATAGCACAGCCAATTTGGCCGTTTTGATCATGTAATCGGCACACAACTCGGCGGCAAAAAACATTTTGATATCGACTTCCGTATAGTCCGGGTGGCTAGCACTGTAATGGAATACGTCCCCTTGGCGGTGCTTAAGTTGTCGGTAGAGGCTCACACCGTCTAGGATCATTATCCTGGGGATTGTTTTGTAATGTTCAATCCGACGATTCATCCTGGCTCTGACCAAGGTGGCAACGTCGCCCCACATCGGACCGACGCCGTTTTCGCCTTCTTGCCAGCATTTTGAGTCCCCACCGATATACATTATATCTATAGCCCCCTCACGGGATCGCCGCATTGCATCATCGATCAACTCCACGGCGTCCGGTATTATCTGTCTGAGGCTTCCAGCAAATGCGACCGGGTTCTCGTATCTTTCGGGTCCACTCCCAGCTCCGTTTGATTTGGATGAATTGTCGACTATGTCGCTGAAGTTCCAGAAAGTGAAGCGACTCGGAGTAGGTCCCTTTTTCATAATACCTTTGCTCCTCACATCGAAAACGTGAGGAGGCGCCGGCAATGCCTGCAATTTGTGCTCCACTCATAGCTTCCTGTACAATTCCGAACACTAACTGTCGCAGGCTGAATTCAGGCAGAAGGCTCGACTTAGCCGGCCCTGATTTGTCTTTGAACACAATCGTAGAATCAGAAACAATATGAACAGAGCATGTCCAACTCTGATGTTGGCTAAGCGGGCGGAAGAAATCCGTCACGGGTTTCCCCGTGGGCGACATAGCGGCAAGGTCTTCTCCTATGAAAGGGATCCACGAATGTCCGTTGACTTCAGCAATCTTGGAAATCGCCTGACATTTCTTCACGAAGGTCAGGTTATTCGACCAATATTTTATTTTTGGGTCCGTAACCCCCACGTAGAGATCCAGGATTTCGTCCACTTTTTCTTGCCAGCCGTTCACGGGGGGTTTTGGATCGCGCCTGAACTCCCCTTGCGCCCGTAGATACTCAAGGACGTTCCAGGGGCCTCGACCGAGATAAGGTCGGTCATCTGGCCCAGGTCCTGTTGCTGCAGGTCCTGAGTCTGGCGGCCCCTCTCCTCCACAACCCCCTGAGGGTGGGTTATTTCCTGAGGGGAACCCGCCAGGTGCTGGCGGATTTCCACCCCCGCCAGCTGAGCCGTGGGGTGGTCCACCACCACTTCCCCCACTGGCTAAACCAGGAGGGTTATCGATGTAAGGTGGCTGGCCGGCAGGTGGTTCGCCGGCCGCCTGTCTCCCGGTCCCAGGGTTATCCAATGATGGCTGATTACTGCCCGCGACTGCTGGTTGGCTATCCACGGCGACTGGGTCGTCTGGTGCCTCAGTTGCAGTCCTCGGCTTCTTTTGCGGTGAGTCCTCATCAGCCCCTGGATCAAGGCCATCCCCAGCAAGCCATTCTTCGAAATTCTGTAGCCTTTTTCCAGGGACGCTGTCTCTTCCGCCAATGCACGGCCTGCCTGGGAGAAGTCTCGAAGTATGTCGCCTTTGCTGTGGCAGTAAAGGCTTCCTCGACTACGTGCACTGGTGCACTGTATTTCCTTTGACCACTGGAAAAGCGAACATCGCCCCCCAGTCTTCCCCAGCGGCTGAGCCCTGGGGAGGCTTTCGGGGGGAAGGCGCCCACATGTCAACCCAGACCTGCGGGGGGCCTTCTCTCCAGCGATCCCCCACCGGCACGCTCACGTAGTTCCCAAAGGGGGTCTCGTACCTAACGGCTGAGCCGACGGTAGGACCAAAGACTTCTCCCGGCTCGAGCGGTCGAACTACGCCGCGATATCCCCCGAGAGGGTTCGCGTACATCCCACTGACCAACTTCGTCTTCTCATCAGGGTACGTCTGAAGGAACGCACCAACAGGAAATTTGCCCAGGTCAGGAGGGGCACAATCGAAACGGCAAGTGGCCTTCCGCTCAAACGTTGCCCAACTTACAGTCCATGGATCTTGCGAGACCTGGGAGTACAAACGCTGGAATATCGTCTGAGACGTTGATTCAAGGCCCACCTTCAATGCGGTCACGACTGCGTCGCTCCTCGCATAGAGCATGTCCTTCTTCCACATCGTGTAGCGCCAACCCCATCCTTTTGAGGGCACAAACTTAGTAGTCCCGTCTTTGGGCCCTGGTCGGGACCATTCCCTCAGTTTGTCAGGGAGGTACATGAAGATCGGTTTGTTTTTCCATGAGTCGACGTCTTCAGCATTGGGGTTAGCCGCTTTCTTTGAGCGCGGATTGTCTTGGGGGGCAGTCTCTGCTGCCCTCTTCCGAGCAGTTGTTCCCTCATTGATAGTCTCGACATCAGCTTCCATTTCAGTATCAATCTCGGAGACAACGTCGTTTGGGCTGAAGCGATCATTTCTTGTCCCATCCGGCTGAGCCGGTGGGCAAGCCTTCCCACTCGGCTGAGCCGGTGGCGAGGCCTTTTGAATTGTTTCGGGGGGGGCCTTATTACAAATATCCTCCCCTTTGCTTTCGTCTCCGACAGGGTCGTAGTCGAACTCATCCACAATGTCATCAGAGTGAATCGAGAACACGTCCTCTCCCGGTGGCACGACCGCTTTCTTCCTCAGCGGTCGGCACACGGGTTCGGTCGCTGGTCTCTCAGGCACGCGGGGGCCGCGGCAAGCAAGATTCGAGCAGTCGCCGCAAGGCAACCGCTCGGCTCTACGGGGGGCCGGTCGCGGGGCAGCCCGCGCAGGCTGTTGAGCAGAAACGGCAGCGGCACAAGTAGGATTGGGAGAGGAGGTAGGACGACGACGAGACGACGCAGATCTCTCTGCAGCATGAGCAACGGCGACATGAACCTGCTTAGCAAAATCATCAGTGTAATCTTCAGCGCTCTTACACTCCGGTCCTCTAGCTTCAGCATACTCATGTGTGCCATCACATCTGCGCTCTAGCCCCTCCGCAACAACAGGGGAGGTGGTGGCTATCGTCCAGAGCTTTTTCATGAAATTACTCTTGCTATCCTTCAATCCGCACGCACATCCGTGCAACGCCGTCTTGACAAAGTCAAATTCTCGAAGAAAACTCTTTACCTGGGGATCTCTCCAATAATTGCATTGGGTAGGCCATTCAATACATATAACGCCCCCCGCTTTGTGCACAGCGCGGGCTATCTCCCGGAAATTCCAAAACAAGTATCGGACATCGGTTCTAATACCCCGAAGCCTACGCATAGCTCTATGATTTCCAGTGCGGAAATAATGTGCCTCATTCACACATTGCCAGGGAGAGCCACCTGTGCACGGCATATAGCCCCACAATGTAATATGTTTTCCCTTGAACGCGGCTATATCGTTCAGCGCTATTTTGAGTCCCTCATCCGTCCTCATGTCTTCCCTCTCGGTGTATCGAATCACCTTACATGAGTTGTCAACGAAATTCTTCGGGTCTCCTATTCTGCTTTGAGGGCCGCAACAGTATTCGAACAAAAGTCTTTCCCCGGTCCACTGAGTGGCCGGGGCGCAATCTTCTCGGATCCAGAACTCTGTGTATCCGGTCCATCTGCTTAAGCAATAGTCACCGTCGCTAGAATCGCCGTCTGAGTCGTGTTCGAAAGGATGATGATACCTGCTTTCTTCGTCTCGCCAATTATCACTGCGGTCAATTGTCAAACCTTGTTGGTTATTGACAGCGCAGGTACGACGTTTATCATCCAACTTTTCGAGGTCGACGGGACAATCACCGATTGCCGGCATGAATGTGACGAGTCTCGGGACATAGTGCCATCGTTTCAAACTCTGTCCTTGTCGCATCCATTCATCCCTTTTGTCAGAGCAGTTGGCAGCCGCCGCAGACTGCGGATTGGGGGGCGGATGGCTTTTGTTAAGAACATCCTCCATATGTTCTGGCCTCATGGAAGTATCTGATTCACTTTCACTATCCGTTATTTTAAACATGGTTTTCATTTCACGATCAGAGCTTCTTTTGGTTGTATTCTCGATCGCTCTCGTTTTCTCGGAGCTTCTGCTGTAACCTTCTTTGATCTCTAGAGGAGTGATATTACCTGCATCATCGGCTGAGCCGGGCGCATTAGCAACCGCGAACGCCTCCACGGCTTGGCCGGGGGCAGCCACAACAGGTTTACCTTTGTTGGGGCGCTTTTTCTTTTTGTTTGACTTCTTGCTGGGCATAGCAGCCCCTCTCCGCAAGGCCGAACTAGGGCCCAAGCGGGGCTTGAGAACCCCCCCGGGTTTCAGGGGAAGTCCGTCAGAAAACATTGAATCGAGATAATCTTGGCACCGCTTAGCGGCCCAGAACTTGGGCGTAACAATATTGACAAGATACAAGACTTTGACCCATGCCATAGTTTCAACAAATCGTTTTGTTCCTAAATCAGCAGCCTCGTTTTGGGTTCTTTCGTATTGTAATTGAACAAGGCCACGAGAAAATTGTTTGGACACAGCTGCTGCATCAATTCTACGCGTTCTCGGTCGACGCATCAACTTCATCGACCCGCCCGCCTTAATGACCTTACAAAATGCTTGGCTATCTTCCAAGAATAAACATCGCACTGGTCTATCCAGCAGTATTTCCCAAAGCGGTAATGCCGCAAGCAGCTCCTTGCGTAACGCAAGGTCGGCTGCGACGATCTCAGCCTCGAGCGTGCTGTGAGACACGCATGTTTGTCGTCGCGATCCCATCGACTGGCCTGCCCTTGTATATGGACCCAAAATGGCTTGATAACTTGCACTCGTGCTCCTGTGTGTGCGAATGTCGCTCGCCAGATCTGCATCAGAGTATTGCTTTAACAGGGCGTCCTCCTCTTTGTCACCCACCCATGAAGTCACACGGCAATGGGATGTACATTTGATGTAGCCTGTGAGGCGGAAGAGATCCATGTCTTGCTGTTCTGTCCACTTCGCAATACAACTGGCAGTTTGACACACAGCACGGAGCAGGTCGTATCTGGCCATTCTCGCCCAGTAAAATATCTTCACCCATACTTTTCCTGCAATGGGTTGAAGCACACCCGACTGAGTCGGTGGCTCAGGGTCATCAGGGCTTGCTACTGCGGCGCCAAGACCAAGCACTTCTATCTCCTGGTCAGGGGGGCCGGTATCAACATTGATTTGTAACGCTGACGCTATAGTTTCCCCAGCCAGGGAGTAAACTTCTCCTCGAGGGCCGCCCTGTCCAGGGCCAAACGGGGTACCCGCGGCCGGATAAGTAGTCGGGTCGGCGTCCGTCAATTGAGCGTATAATGTAACACGGGAATCAAAGAATTCTGTCATATCGTATTCTATGACTTGAACCAGTTTCGGTTCCCTCGGCTGGTATGGCTCGGTCGTCTGGGACGCCGAGTCACCCCCCGTTTCCTCCTCACTACTCTCGTCTGCGACGGAGGCGTTTTTCTTGACTTTGGAAGGAGGCGGGTCTAGTATCGTAGGCAATTCTCCATGCCACTCAACTGTTTGAGTTGATAATCTATGCTCACATCCTAAATATCGTCCAACAGCCGTCGGAGGATCTATGTCCATGCCCTTAGGGCAAGTGTCCGAAGGTTCTTGGAGCAACTTCCATCCTTAGGCAAGCTTGTCGGCAGGTCCCGACAGTTTGAAATCATCAACGTATATGATCAAGAAGATTTGCAAGTCTTTGTGGAAATAACAGCTACGCCACGGACTACAGTTCACAAAACCTTTAGCCGCGACATGTCCCTCGCAATGCTGTTCCCAATATCCGCCCGAATCCAGGCGCCCATACAATGACAAGTACAGTGGACATACAGGGTTCCGCATGTTGGACCATGCTTTGGGCCATTCGTCACGAGGCAAGAAAACCCATGTAGGAGCGCCTCCCAACTTCGACTGCGCGTCAGCTTGCCGGGCATCAGCTTGTTCGATGCTATGGCCTTCGAACAACCCGTAGGTATCAGCTGCTTTGCTGGCCTGCATGGTCGCGGGGCTGCTGGAAAGTTCCTGGAACAATGCCACATCCTTGTTTTGATCTCTGGCACTTGAACCGTCGAAAACTACCCGACCTTTCTACTTGCGGCCTTTGTGTCCTAACGGCAATTCCGAGTTCTTTTCAACAAGGACCGCAAATAATCGACCAAACTGGGCCGTTTTTCCTTTGAGTTCGGCAACTACATCTGCGTACTCTCTGACACCATCCTCTATCCACGTGCCTATATCACGCAATCGGTCCCATTCTTTCCTCAAGGCAGCTTGAGCGTCTTTGTTTGCCTTGGCCTCGTCTTTCGAGACTGATCTGGCAACAGCGGCATCGATGCGGATGCGTTGCCAGTCACTGGGGAGTTGGAAGGGTTCATCGATGATAGATATGATATCAGTAAAAGGGTTTAATAAATATTGAAAATCGAATCTTTCTTTGTCGCGATGACTGATATTTACGGCTGATATATCTTGTAGCGGCATGCGAGGCACGCTTCGCCGCGACGCGGCGGCCGCCAGACTCGAGGTCTGGCTTGCCCCAATTGTCCGCAGATTCTCCTTTATCATCATCGGGCAAGGGACCCCTACCGGCTGAGCCGGAGGGAAGCCCGTTTCTTGCAATAGCGCCTCCATACCATGTCTGTTTCCACCAAATATCCTCGTCATCTGACAGATGTTCTTTAGGAACATCTTCCTCTGATGAATCTTCAGCCTCGGATGTGGCTTGGCAGCCCCGGGCGTTTCGCGACGCCGCCCCTCGCCCACTGCCAGGGGTGTAGCACAGGCTGCCATTCTTTATTCGGCGTAGCTGCTCAGCCACCTTAGGTGCTGTTAGCCCAGCTTCGGGGAGCGCCGCAAGTGGTGGAGCCACTGCGGGATCAGGCGGAGTCGGCGGGTCATCCACATCTAGGCCAATATCACGCAGGAGGCCGAGACAAGGACCAGGATCTTCTATACCGAAGAATCCTCTCTTTTCTGCCTTGTATTGTTCCACGGCCTGTCGGCGTTGGGCTTGATTCATGTTGAACCATCGTCCAGGGCGCATTCCGGGATTGGTGGATTCAGGTAACTTCTTCAGCCATTGGGCACTATATGTTGGGTCTGGGTCTGTTACCCACACTCGGGTCATGGGCACGTAATCGGGATCAGAATAAAGAACAACTCGTATGCTACATGTCTCTCGACGACCTGTCAACGGCAGCTTCTGAGTTAGCTCTTCTTCTGTAAGTCCAGCAACAATCCGTCTGTCTTCAAAGTATTCCATCGTATCCAAATTTTGAGTTGCTCGGGCAAGAAGCTGCCCTTTCCTGGGAACCTTCTCACGCGGCGTAGCCGCTGAGAAGTTGGACTGTCTGTCCAAACGATACTCGAGTTGGGCGGGTCCCAGTTTTTGATTTGAATCGCGCTGCGGGCCCCTACCGTCAACTACTAAAGGCACATCACCCACGTGCAGACCCCCAGGACCATCGTCTTCTAAATCGGCCTCAGAGTCAAAGCGTGGGGCGCCCTCGCCTTCCTGAGGAGGCGATGGCGCGATAATGGCAGGATCATCAGCATTAAACGCGCTGTCTGGTCTTATCCCTGTGGCTGGCGGTGGTCCGTCTGGGACGGCCGCAGCTTCTCCTGTCTCTGTAGGGATTGTGACGGAACGCACCTCTGTCGCCGCTTTCTCGTACGCTTTTCGCAAGGGAAACTGAGGCGACTGGTCATCAGCAGTACCATCCAAGATGTTGCTGTACACCTGATCAGACTTCTCAATCGTAGGTCGTTTTCCCTCTGGGGTGCGCCCTGATTCCATATTCAGGCCGTCCAATTGTCTCAAAGGTATAACGTAACTATCTGGTCCAACCAATCCCCCCGCTTTGTGCACATACCCCAAGTATATCCCTGGAATCATCGTTGCACCAGTTTTGGCGGTTCGAAACCGGGATTCAGGTGGAGGCACATAACGGGCAAGTGATCCGAAGGGAAGAAGCGGAGCATTAAATTGACATCCGAAGCGTCGCTCCCAACTGGGCTGTCCTTCAGCGGAGGTCCGAGTATTGTAGCATAGGCAGAAGTATCGGACTGCGTAGGTCCAATATGGCGGTGGAAGACCAGCCTGCATTAGTAAGGCTCTGGCTCCCATTTGCACAACACCGTTCGCACGCTCAGCGACAGCATTCTGCTTCTTATTTCCTGGAAAGGTAGGATCATGGGCAATATTGAGCTCGTAACATGCCCCGGCAAGCTCTCCTGCACCATCTGTATAACAACATTATAACTTTCCTCCTGGGCTCTCAGGTTTACTAAAAAGTTACAAACGTGAACCGCAGACTTGTCGCGTACACTCTGAGCGGCGAGAAAATCCGTAGCTCAGTCGCGAAAAGTCACACACGCGGTCTCATCGTGGAGCCCCCGCGAGAGTTCATCCATCGCAAACCAATGATCCATCGTCGTCAGTTGTCCGAACGACGTGGGGTTAGCGCATGGGCGGGGAACCTTTAGCCCTTTGTTCTGCGCTGTGCGCTGCTGCTTTCTAATAGCTTTGGCCCACTTGCACACTGGACAATATGGGTTCTTGGGAGTATGAGTTAGAAGGTGCGGTAGGGAGGCCGCGGCCTTTTTGAGCCGCTCGGCAAGGGTCTCCGACACCTCAACCTCCGCAACATCTGGGTCTAAATCTGGCGGTGCGTCGACGTCGACTAAGTCGACGCCGTCAGCGTCTCTAACCTCGCCCTCTTCGGGTCCTGGGGCCGCGTTGCACGCACTGGAGTCCAGTCCTCGGTTCACTTCGCACGGGAGGCACCCTGAAACTCCGTATCCGCATTGGCATCTGTATGCGGCAGCGCAGGCCTCGGCTTTGCCGGGCTGCTCGTCGAATGGACCGACGGCTTGACCGTGGTCGGGCAAAGCTGAGAGACTCTTAGAGGCAGCAATACCGGTCGGCGACCGATTCCAACCGCATTCGCTGGCGTTTTGAGGCGAATAGTAGAAGTAGGTGATGGTATCCGCAGAGTCTTTCGAAGACGGGAAAACGGGCGCGATCTCAGTCGGCCGCCCGTCAGCGTAGCTGCGGGTACCAATCAACTCATGTGCATGCAGGTCTATGGTTACGCGAGTCTGGACAGCATGGGGCGGAGGGCCCCCCGCCGATTCCACGTTGTCCAGAAATGCCTCGGCGCCCGGCGCCACGCAACGCCACCGCTCGGGGGGCTCACTCCTTCCGGCGGCAGCTGCGCACATCCACTGACCCAGCGCCTCCTTGCCTGATAGGGTCAAGCATGGTATCTTGCCCTCAACGGCCAGGTCCACTCTTTGGCCATTGGGCAACAATAGATAGGACCCTTGACCTGCAGGCCAAAAGAAACTAAAGCCGCGATCCATGCACCGCTCTCCCACCGATATCACGCACGGGGTTTCCGGCATGACTAAAGCGTTAAAACTACCACCCTTAAACTTGGGACACGCGATGCGAACTGAACCGAGGGCCTTAGACCCCCCCCCCCCCCCCCCAGCAGTGTTCAGAGCGATCGATTGCGGAAGCCTTCGAATCAATACCATTGCACCTGCGCTCCTAATATTTCTCCGCTATTAAGTTATACTCGCACCCAGTATCTATAATGAAGCTCAGCGCCCCCAGATACGCAGCGTCTTTGTCTGTGCATCCAGCAGCGGCTGCGCCCGCGCGCCCCCCCCCCCCCCCCCCCCCTCGTCTTTCAACCAGAGATGCCAGACATCATCTTGCAGGTCTGACGCTCTGATCAGAGCTTCAGCGACGGATGCCCTTGACTGCATCGGCATCTGTCTGCGCATTTCCCCCGGGAACTTCCACCTGTCTTTGCTACTCGAAGGCAACTCTTTCAAGTCATGGCGACGCGCCTTCCTCCAAGTGATAGTCGGCCCCATCAGTAGAGGGGTGAAAACGGACACGGAGATTGCATCCTTCACTGTTCCGATGTCGGATGCAACTCGCACTAGGGGGGACGCACCAGTACTTCTCGATCGCGCCCCGAGAAAGAGGGCACAGGGAATTCGAAAGGATATTGACGAGACTCTCGACCTGTTTCCTGCTATCCTGGTGAAACTCACCTTTGGAGGTATCCCAGTAGTCTCCTCCATCGGCCTCAGTTGCAATAATCAAAAACTTAGGGCTGGTTTGTTTCTGCCCTGGGAGGCCCCGAAATAACGGGGCGGGGCACGCGATGGCACCCAAGCTGATTGAATCAGCGGGTCTCTTCCAACCCCCCCGCTTTTTGTTCAACTGACGCAGGCTTCGCCGCATCTGTCGAGCAAGTAAGGCAAGAAAGAAGACCATTAACAAAATTATACTTATCATTTCTCCTGCACTGACGGCTGAGCCGCCAGTGCGGAGCCATCGTCACGGATGACCTGGATGACCTGGAGTGGTCTTGGCGAGCCAGCATTCCTTACCGCGCGAGCATTTTCCCGTCTCCTTGTAGGAGCGGCAGACCATGTCTTTGCCTTTGCCATTGCCTTTGTTTCTGTCTCCATCCTTTTTACGTTTGTCTGAGTTCGCACTAGAGGCTCTGGAGCCACTGTTGCTTCCCGTCGAAGAAATATTGGCGGCGGCGGCATTGGCCTGCTTGCTGCACGCTCATACCCCAAAGATTGTCCCGCGTCAAGTTTCGCTCGTTCCCACTTGTCACGCTTCAGCTTCTCAGCATCTGATAGCCCTCTGTGGGCTTTGTTACATCCGTCTTCTGGTCCTCGACAATTCTTTGGATCTCGGGAGAATGCGTAACACGGTATGGTACTCTCTTTCCCACGTGATTGGCTTCTATTATTCTGCTGTCCTCCTTTCCCACGGTTACCAGTCGGGGTCTGAGATCGGCCCTGCCCCTTGCGGCACTGGTCTTTCGATCTCCCTCTAGGGTTCTGATCCTGGGCAGGAGCGGCACTGGATTTTCTTCCCGTACTCGGCTGAGCCGGTGCGGCATTCTTGGGCTTCTTATGATTGAAGGGGCAGCCTTTCCCTGCGCACGGGCAAGATTCGCCTTACGCACGTATCTGCACGCGGTTTCGCCCTCAGTCATTCCGCTTTTCATGACGTCTGTGGGTTTCCCCAATTTAGCGGCAATCTCTGCCGGAGCGACTTTGCCGCCGGCATTCTTCAGGTTGCCATTGCCTCCGCCTCCGCCGAATCGTGCTTGCCTAGCACGCTGATTCAAGGTGCCCTCATGCACGCTGATGTTCCACTCTTCTTTTTCTCGCAACATATTTTCTTCAATTTGCTCCATCAGCCACTCATAACTCTTCACGCCATGTCCCATTGTACGTACATATATGTACACATGTATGTACACATGTGCATATAAATATACATTCAAGTATGTGTGCGAACACAAACATTACAGATACATTAAGCGATCCGTCACCTTCTGTTAACAAACACCGGACAACTGCACAGGACAGCAATCGGGCCCGGTCCATGGGACAGGAGAAAATTTAGCAGGGCAACCGCGGCCCGCAAGGCCGCGTTCCCGGACAGGAAAAGCTAGCGTGTCAAAGCTGCCTCTTGCTGGGGCTGACTCTCGCCACTCGCCCGCAGACGCAACTTCGCCTCGACCACACGCACGACACGAACCGAAGCGAAAACGCAACCGAATGCTGGGCGGGGCGGGGGTATTCCGTACCACGTCGGCCTTCCCCACCTAAGCTCGGATACGCACTGTCTGCGTGTGTGCACGAGCGCGTTTATACACATTCACATGTACATACATGTGTAGATGTCCATGCCATCGCATGTACAAATGTTCAAATTGCTACGTATCCATGAAGTCCACACACGCACACTGCAACCTCCCCATCGACGAAACAAACACTCGTGTCCCTGAACTCCCACTCACTCATGCACCCTCATGGACAATCGTGCTGCCCTCCGCTCTGTATGAATCACAGACCAGTTAATGAAAGCCATGCTCCAACTCTGGCCAACAAATGTCTCAACATATCTGGAAATGTACCCAGTCAACGCTCCTTACCCCATTTCTGATCATTTAAAAAACTTATGCCGCGTTATCTCTGCATCACCCCCATTCCTGGTTGACCCGCGCAGCGAAAGTGCCACATCGATTGTCCCAACCACACTCTGCTCTGTTCGATCTGCCCACAACATACCGTGCGGCTAACGAAGCGCCCAAAACCCAATGACCTGCTCTCTCTCTCTCTTCTCTCTCTCTCTCTCGGTTCATCTCCCTCGCTCCCTCTCGTTATCTCGTTCCCTGCCTGTATCTCTCCCCTTCCTCTCTCTCTCTCTCTCTCTCTCCAGATCTCTCTCACTCTCTCTCTCTCTGTCTCTCTCTACCTCTCTCCCTCTCCCTCTCTCAGATGTGTATATAGAACGAACACACGTATACACGCATCTATAGCACATGCTCCCGCCCGTCGGCTGCACGACATGCTTGACGCTAATATCTTGGTATCTCCCTCTCTCTCTTATACTCTCTATCGCTCGCTCGCTCGTTCTCTCTCTCTCTCTCTCTCCCTGCGTCTCTCCTTATGTCTGTCTCCCTCTCTCTCTCTCTCTCTCTCCCTCTCTTGCTCACTTTCTATATCTAGATGTATGATGTTCTCCCTCCCTCGCTCTCTTTCACTCTCTCTCTTCTCCATCCTCTTCACACAATGACATGTTCCCTGTCACCCGGGCATGGCCCCCTCCCGCCGAGGAAAGCCCAGGCGGCCCTCTTCTCCAGAGTCGTCATGCGCCCGTTCGCCTTCGCACGCCAATCTTGCAGGGCCATGACCTCGCACCCTCCCGCGCCAGCGAGGGACGACCTCTCAAACTGGGTCGTCCCAGCGCCATGCAGTCCTCGCCTCTCGCATCTTCGCGAGAGCTGTCTGAACCTGGGGATGCTGTTCGAGGGGAGTCTGCTACCGAGGGCGGGAATATAAAAGGAGGAAGCGTGTGACATCAGTGCATCGCAGGCCTGGGTCGAGATCCACTGCCCGTCCTGGTGTTTTCGCATGCCCGAGGAAGGCTCAGACACCTAGCGGTCAGCCCGCAAGGCGTGCCGCTTCCACCGACGCTGTCAGATCCCAAAGAAGAGAGGGGAGGGGGAGGGCAAAGGAGAGAACAAGTAAGGGAGGCGTGGGGATGAGAGAAGACGCGCATGACACAGACGAGGCGTGGGCCCGACCTCTCCTGCAGCGCGACCTGGCCAGGACTCGGGGAACCCTCGGCAGGCCAAGGACAGGCAGGCAGGCATCCGAGTGCAAATGATCCTCCCGATCCATCCATTCCTCCCTGCCTCGAGGGAGGCGGGAGGAGGAAGGCAGGAGGAGAAAGAAGGGAGGACGGCAAGAAGCGATAGGCAAGCTAGGTGCGCTCGCGCCATGTCTGGAATCCTACCCCTCCCACCCATCCCCTTCTCATTGCGCTGACGTGTTCCCTATCCGCTGACGCGTGTCATAGCGGACCTGGAACTCCAAAGGAGACCCAATCGACTGATGCGCTATCAGGAAAATTGGCGCTGCGTACATAGGAGGGGAAAAGGAGGAGGAGGAGGAGGAGCAGGAGTTGCGGATGAGCAGGAGGATGGGCAGGGGGAAAAGGAGGATGAGGAAGGATGAGGAGGATTTGGAGGACGAGGACGAACAGCAGCAGCGGGAACTGGAGCGGAAGGAACGGGAGGAGCAGGAGGACCAGGCGAAGGCGGAGGAGGGGAAAGGATGGGGAGCGACGAAGATTAAAAAAGAAATCGGATCCAGAAAAGTCGCCCGCGCTGGAGCGAGAGCGCCGGTCTGACATTGTGGCATAACGAGAACAGTCGGATCGTAAAAAGCATGAGAGCAGCCAACGTTTGAGATTCTGCGCAAAAGCAATGAGCGCATAGAGGGCCGGCTATCTTCCAGACAAAGCCAGGGTAGAGGGGCGGGGGGCTGTCTTGGAGCCCTCTTGGGCCGTCTTGGAGCGCCTCTTGGGCCGTCGTGGAGCGCTCTCAGGCCCATCTCGGGGCCCCCTGGGTGGCCTCTTGGCCCGCTCTGGGGTGGTCTTGGGGGCCTCTTGGGCCGTCTGGGAGCGTCGGGAGGCCGAAAAGGCGAGACTGCCAAAATCCGGCAGAAACCATCGGGAAATCAGTGCTCGTGGCCTCCTGGGAGGGACGGAGGCAAAGGTGGGACGGGAGGCTGAGGCAAGGCACGCCACGGGCCCCCGCTCCTCCAAAAACCTCCGTCCCCCCTTCTCCTCCTCATGGCTTCCTCCTCCTCCTCCTCCTCCTCCTCCTCCTGCTCCTCCTCCTCCTGCTCCTTCTCCTCCCCACCCCCCATCCCCCTCCTCCTCCTCCTCCTCCTCCTCTCCTCCTCGTCCTCCTCCTCCTCCTCCTCCTCCCTCCTCCTCCTCTCTCCTCCTCCTTCTCCTCATCCTCCTCCTCCTCCTCCCCCCCTCCTGCTCCTCCTCCTCCTCCCCCTCCCCCCCACCCATCCCCATCCTCCTCCTCCTGCTTCTCCTCCTCCTGCGTCCCTTCTCCCTCTTACTCCTCCCCAAGCACATGGCGCCCAAGCGTCCAAAGCCAGTTCAATTAATGTGGGCTGTTTCGCTTGGAGCCCTCCCCACCGCGTTTGCGTTCGCGTCCTTGCGATCGTTTTGAGGAACAACTGACTGTCCGAAAGGTTGAGTAAGAGAGATGTAAATGTGTCAGCCCTGGTATCATATTACAGGCCTTGGGCAAAGGCATCAAACAAGCTAGAATATTGCAACACCCTGTTCGCCTGCTGCTGTCAAATCGTCACATCGGGCTCAGGTAGGTGTGGTCTCGGCATGTGCTAAGGTATGTGTTCCGTGTCTGTCCAGGCCTGCACTGATTCTGCAACGTCCACCCCAAGCGCAGGGCGAGCAAGGCACGTCAGGCGTAAGCACTTTCCACATGTCCCTGGGCGAACTGGACCAAGCAGGTGGTCACTGGGTGGAGTGGGGCTCCAGATTCGAATTCAGTGTTGGGTTGATTTGTCTTCGCGCAATGCAATAGTAAGGATCTGGCATTGCGCAGGCGGCGATTACATTGCATGTCGTGGCATGCCAGGGCGGCTGTCGTGAAGCTACGAAACACTTCTTGCGGGTGGGTCGTGGCTCGGCAGTGAGGTTCGGGTGGATCTCGTCTAACCCTTCACCCAGCTGCTAGATTCCACTTGCGTCAGCAGATTTCGCATCGGCATACTCGTCTCTCCGCGGAGCTGCTGCGTGCGCGGTGAGCGGATATCCTATGCATGCGCATGGCGTTACGCAACATACCATTCAAAAATCGCCATCTTGGTCATGGTGGTTACGGACTTCACTCGTTCTTTGTTCACGGTGGAACTCTTGCCCGGTATGGCCGAGGAACCTGTAAGACCAGCGAAGGCCCCGCGACGTATTGTATGCCTACCTCGGTGGCCGAGGAACCGGAAATAATGGTGAAGGTTACGCAAATCGGTTGCATGTGCTTCGTGTGATGAGTGTGCATGTAAGCCATAATTGCTTCATGAATGGCATCGCCAAGGGGTCGACTCCTTTCCACTCAAATCCACTCCGCCTCCTCATCCTCCTCCTTCTCATCCTCAGCATCATCATCATCATCATCATCATCATCAGCATCATCATCAGCATCAGCATCAGCATCAGCATCAGCAGATGCATCAGCAGCATCATCATAGTTAATCCTGATCATCATAATCAGCATGATCATCATCGTCATCGTCATCAGCGTCATCATCAGCATCAGCAGCATCACCGTTATCGTAATCGTCATTATCATCATCATCATCATCATCATCATCATCATCATCATCATCATCAGCTTCATCATCATCATCATCATCATCAGCAGCATCATCATCTTTATCACCACCACCATCATCATCATGATCACCAGCAGCATCATCATCATCATCATCATCAGCATCATCATCAGAATCTTCATCATCATCATCATCATCAGCATCATCATCATCATCATCAGCATCAGCATCATCATCATCAGCATCAGCATCCTACTCCTCATCCTCCTCATCATCATCATCAGCAGCAGCATCATCATCAGCAGCAGCAGAAGCAGTACCAACATCATCATCATCACCATCATCATCATCATCATCATCATCGTCATCATCATTATCATCATCATCATCATCATCATCGTCGTCGTCATCATCATCGTCATCGTCATCAACATCATCATCATCAGCAGCATCAGCATCATCATCGTCATCATCATCAGCATCCTCATCATCGTCATCGTCATCAACATCATCATCATCATCAGCATCATCATCAGCATCCGCATCATCATCATCATCGTCATCATCATCATCATCAGCATCATCATCATCATCATCAGCATCATTATCAGCATCATCATCAACATCGTCATCAACCTAAGCATCATCATCATCATCAGCAGCATCATCATCAGCATCATCATCAGCAGCAACATCATCAGCAGCATCATCAGCGGCAGCAACAGCAGCATCACCATCATCATCATCATCAGCATCATCAGCATCAGCATCATCATCGTCAGCATCATCATCACCATGAGCATCCTCATCATCATTAGCATCGTCAGCAGCTTCATCAGCATCATCATCATCATCATCATCATCATCGTCAGCATCATCAGCATAATCATTATCGTCGTCGTCATCATCATCATCGTCATCATCATGATCAGCATCATCCTCATCATCACCATCATCAGCATCATCATCATAATGATCAGCATGATCATCATCATCAGCATCATCATCATGAGCAACATCAGCAGCAGCAACAGCATCATCATCACCAGCATCATCATAATCAGCATCATCATGATCAGCATCATCATGATCAGCAGCAGCATCATCAGCATCGACAGCATCATCGGCATCCTCCTCCTCCTCCTCCTCCTCTGCGTCCTCATCCTTCGCCTTCGCCTCCTCCTCCTCATGCCACCAGCGGCAGAATCCCGGAAGAGGAAAGCCTTCGGCCACTTCGTCTTCTGCATCAGCATCAGCAGCAGCAGCAGCGTCAACCTCATCATCATCATCATCATCATCATCAGCAGCAGCAGCAGCAGCTTCAGCAGCGTCAACCTCATCATCATCATCATCATCATCAGCATCATCATCATCATCATCATCATCAGCAGCATCATCATCATTATTATTTTCAATACCACCCTCATCATCATCAATAACAACAGCATCATCAGCGTGATCATCGTCATCAGCGTCATCATCAGCAGCATCATCATCATCGTCAGCATCATCATCAGCAGCAGCAACAGCAGCATCAACATCATCAGAATGACCATCATCATAATGATGAGCATCATCATCATATCAGCAACGTCAGCATCATCATCATCAGCATCACCATCATCATTATCAGCATCATCAGCATCATCATAAACATCGTCGTCATCACCATCATCATCAGCATCATCAGAATTATCGGCATCATCATCAGCATCACCATCAGCATCAGCAGAATCATAATGGTTATCAACATCATCAGCATCACCAGCATCATCATTATGATGTTATTATAAGCAGCATCATCAGCATAATCAGCATAATCCGCATCATGATCCTCCTCCTCCTCCTCCGCCTCCTCCTCCTCCACCTCATCATCATCCTCATCCACCTCCTCCGCCTCCTCCTCCTCCTTCGCCTTCGCTTCCTCCACATGCCACCAGCGGCAGAATCCCAGAAGAGGAGAGCCTTCGGCCACTTCGCCCGAAGGGCCCTGCCCCCTGCCCCCACCCCCCTCTCCTGCGGTCCCTCCCCCTCCTCCTTGATCTGAGGGTGAGGGGGGAAGAGGGAGGCGAATGGAAGAGGGAAGAGGCGGGAGGAAGGAGAAGGGAGGAGGGAGAAGGGAAGAAGGGGGAGGGAAGGCGAAGCAGAATGACGAGCAAAGAGGGGCCCTCCTCCCCAGACCTCATTCCCCCCCCTCACTTGCCTGTCCTCAGACCCCCCTCTCAATACCCGTTTTGGCTCAAGGTTTGAAGTTCCTTGCAAAACAAATGGATACCGCTGGTCCGCGGCTATGCCACGCCCTTGCGCCTGACATTTTCTCTGTGGCCGTGGCGGGTAGCTGCGCGCTGCCGCCTTGAGCCCATCACTACTCTCCCTCACCGGCTGGCGTGGGTCATTCTAGTTGCGCCATGGGTTCCAAACAGAAACGTGGCGCGCAGGCCGCGCCTTGGTACTGCAAGTGGTGCGACTCGGTACTGCAAATGGTGCCCACACGAGCCTACGGACTCGCCGTGGATCAACAAGGCTGATCACAAGTGGTGCTCTCAGTGTGGCCTATCCAAGGGCACCGCGTTCAAAGGTAGTCCTCTCTCGAGCTTCCCGCTTGCAGTTCCACATCCATGGCCCCCGCTCGCGAATCTGAGCTTGACAAGCAGCTGGCGGAGCTCAAGAAGCCGATGGCAGGTCTGGCGTCGCAGGGTGGAAAGGAGCCGTCGAGGGCCCCCTTGGGCTGTCTTGCGGTAAGCCTGAGCCAGCTGACGATGACAAACGCCAGCATGTTACTGATCCGTCTTGGGGCCTTTCTGGGACTCTGTTGGGCTAATTTGGAACCCTCTCGGGGGCACATTGGGCAGTCTTGGGCTTTGGGTTTACGAAGGGGCCAGTATGTAGAAACCTGCCGAACCCTAGTGAAAACCATGTGTGTTGCTCTGGAGGGACTCTTGGGCGTCGGCGCATCCTCCGCGCAGCGTGCGTCGCGGCGGGCCCCTCCGAAGCGGCCCCGCCTCGTCCTGCAGCTGCTGGCCAGTCATGTCGCGGAGCCGCCGCTCGAGGCCCGCACGGCCCCCGGCAAGTTCCTGGAGCACGCGCGGCTTTTGCCCGTCGTCGTCCGCGTCCTCGTCGTCGTCGTCCTGCCCGCCGTCGCCGTCGTCGGCAACCACGCTGTCGCCGCTGGAATAAGAGGAAGGGGCAGCAGCAGCAGGAGAAACGGGAGGTGGAAGAACTGGAGGGAAGGGAGGAGGAAAGAGGGGCCCAGAAGAAGCAGGAAGGCAAGGGAGGGAGGGAAGGAGGGAGAAGGAAAGAGAGAGAGAGAGAGGGAGAAATAAGTGAGAAAGAGAGAGAGAGAGAGACACACACACACACACTATGACTCATTCACTCTCTCACACACACACACCAATGCGGACGTGGGTCCGTCCAACGGCCGCGCGGGCAAGCGGTTCGCGCCGTCCCCGGCTAAAACAAAACCAGGGGGGCCCTGACGGAAAACCCACCACCCCCAACACAGATCGCAGGATGTGACTGACTAGGCGCAACCCGCCAGCGACCCGAGTATAACTGCGGTTCTGCGGTCGGGGGCGGCGAAAGCGCGGGGGGCGATAGGCCGCGTTGGCATGCCGACCCCCCCCCACGGTGACAACGAGCCTGTCTGGGGCAGACTGTTTTGATCGACGTTCTGCGCTTTCGTATCTGAAATGGAAACTTGTGACGTGTTTACCGCATCGTGATGGCGATGTTAACGTTGATAAAGCCTGCGCTGATTATGACAGACCTGATGACGATGATGAGAATGATGATGATGACGATGATGATATTGATGCCGACAGAAGCCGAGAGTACATCTCGCTCTCACTGTTTCGCCGTGTTTCGCCCAACTCTCTCTCTCTCTCTCTCTGCGTCGACTAATCGTCTCTCGATCGATGATGATGTAATCCGTTTGGTATATATATATATATACACATATGTATATGCACATATATATATAAACATATATATATATACATATATAGCAGCCGGCCCCCTTGTGGGGGCACCAGGCTGTAGGGCGAAGTTGCTGCTCCCTGCACCAGTTGGTTGCAGTTTCAAGTCTCCAATGTTACAGTCCTGCTTCCTGCTTCTAATGTAAATTATTGAAGTCCGCGCGAAGGTCGGGGAGCTCCAAACCAGCAGTTTACCACGCCCGGATCGCGCTCTCTGAATTCACGGGGAGGCGTGGGACATGTAAAAATACATAAGAATCGCGCCCCCGAGGCCATACGCCCTCGTAAGTCAAACAAGATTCACGTCCCCGAGGCCAAAACCCTATTTTAATCATTAAACCCTTGCGTCCCTGAAGCAACAAACCCATGCAAATCATTCAATATTCGCGACCCCGAAGCCATAATCCTTCTTGTAAGTTACGCAATGTTCGCGTCCCCGACGTCACAAACCTTCGCAAAGTATACAAGTTGTGCGTCCCCGAGGCAACAAACCCTCGCAAATTACATCATACTTGCGTCCCCACGGCCAAAACCCTGCAAATTACATACAATTGACACTGCCGAGGCCAACAGTGCTCCAAGGCGCCTGAAGATGGTTCCAAGACGGCCCAAGAGGGCCCCAAGAGGCCCAACCGCGGGCAACGCATCGTCGTCGTCCTCCTCCTCCTCCTCCTCCTCCTCCTCCTCCTCCTCCTCCCCCTCCTCATTGTCCTCCTCATCGGCCTCCTCCTCCCCCTCCTACTCATCTTCCAGGCCCTCAATATTCCTACGTATTGTGCCATTGGGCGTCCTCCTCCACCGGCACCTGCTCCTGCAACCCCCTGAAAACCGACCAACCCTGCATCCCCCTCCTGCTCCTCGTCCTCCTCCTCCTGGACGTCCCGCCCATCTCCTCTTCCCGCTCCCTCTCCCTCCTCTTCCTCTCCATCCTCCTCTTCCTCGGGATCTTGCAACTCCTGCTCCTCGGGCGGTTGCGCCCGAAGGCAGGTTGAAAAATGTGTCGCGGTTGCGGTTGCGGTTGCGCCCGCGGGCGGGTCGAAATGTATCGCCTGGTTGCGGTTGCGGTTGCGCCCGCGGGCGGGTTGAAATGTGTCGCCAGGTTGCGGTTGCGGTTGCGCCCGCGGGCGGGTCGCAATGTGTCGCCTGGTCGCGGTTGCGGTTGTGGTTGCGCCCATGGACGGGTTGAAATGTGTCGCATGGTTGCGGTTGCGGTTGCGGTTGGTTGAAATGAATACTTACTTCTAATGTACATAAACATATGTTTACATCTGAATATATACATACATACATACATATACTTATGCATATACATACACATGTACATATAGATATACAAATACACATACATATAAAAAAAACAAATGCATATACATATACATATACATATACATACACATACACATATACATATACGTATATATTAATATATACACATACATATACATCTACATATGCATATGCATATACATATACATACACATATACATAGACACTTACATATGCATCTGCATGTGCATATACATATACACGTACATAAACAAATACATGTACATACATATATATATATGCATATATACATATACACACACATATACATATACATATACATATACATATACATATACATATACATATACATATACATATGTATACCTACACATGCACACATACACATACAAATGCATATACAAATACATGTATATAGACATGTACATATACATATACATATACATATACATATACATATACATGTACATGTACATTTACATATACATGTACATATACATATGCATAGGCATACACATGTACACATACATATACGTGTACATGTACATACATACACATATACATATACATGCACATCTACATATACATAGACCTATACGCATCCATATACATATACATATACATACACATACACATATACATATAGATATGCATATACATGTACCTTTATATACCGTTACATATTCATAAACATATACATATACATACACGCCTAGATCTACATCTATATATATATATATATATACATATATTACTCCTGTGTTTACTAGTCAATGTGTTGCGAATGATGTCCCGTCGTCCCGTTGGTCTCCACGCCAAGTTGGAGGGGGTAGAGGGTGGTCGCTCTTCCTCCCTCTCTCTCGCTCTCTCTCTCTCTCTGTCTCTATGCATCTCTCTGTCTGTCTCTCTCGTATTCTGCATACACAAGAGGCATGGGTAGGGGGGATGGTGAGGGTAATGGTTGGTATGGTTCTCTCTCTCTCTCTCTCTTTCTCACTCTCGTTCTCCCCCTCTCTCTCTCTCTATAGATCGGTCTCTCTCTCTCGCCTTCCCTCACTCTCTGTGTCTCTGTCTCTCTCTCTCTCTCTTTCTATGTCTGGCTCTCTCTCTCTTCCTCCCTCTCTCTGTCACTCTCTCTCTCTCTCTCGTGTTCTCTCTCTCTCTCTCTCGCTCCTCTGTCCCGCTCGACCTCTATCTCTCGTTCTCTCTCTCTCTCTCTCTCTGTGTACATACGTATATGTACGTGCCCCTATGTCTCCCTTCCTCCCCCACCCACACACACATTCCACGCAACACAGACAGAGTGGACAAGAAGAGCAAGCAGCGGTTACCCCTCACAGTTGCCCCTCACGCCCTCCACGGGCAACGCACAGGGGGACATCGGATGGGGGGAGTGGTTGCGTTATCTCTCTTGTTTTCCCTCCCTCTCTCGTTGTTACTTCTGTCTGTGTTTGTTCTCTCTCTCTCTCTCTGTCTCGCTATCTCTCCCTCTCTCTCTCTCGCTCTCTCTCTCTCTCTCTCTCTCTCTCTCTGCGAGCTGGGAGGAGAAAGCGGCTGCTCCCTGACGGAGGGGGGGAAGCTCTGTTGCACCCCCATACACATCACTAAGAGGCGTGGGAGCAGGTCGAAGCTGCCCTCCAAAATTCTGCGCACCCAACATGGTTTCGGGGAAAAGGTGGGGATTAGTGCTGCTCGATCTACCTCTCGACACACGCACGCGCGCACACGCGACGCAACGTGGGCAATGGGAGGGGGCAGCGGTTGCCCCCGCACCTACCGCGCGCGCACAAGGAATCGGGGGAATGGGAACGGAAGAGTGGCTGCCCTTGTTTCTGCTGTCGCCTCTCTCTCTCTCTCTCTCGCTTGATATTCTCTCTCTCTCTCGCTCTCTCACTCTCTCGCTCTCTCTCTCTCTCTCTCTCTCTGGTTGTTGATATCTCTCCCTTTTTGAATATATGATGATGTATGTTTATACTCCGTATGTCAATCGATCGGGCTGTGTAAATGCGTATAGATCACGACTCAAAATGATAACAACGATAACCATAGCACGAAAACATCAATAGCCATAATAAGAAACATATTACAGGTACAAGTATACAAAAAACACGCGACTTGGTTATCATAAGAAGAAGAAAAGAAAAGAAAAGAAAAGTGTCCAAAATATCTCAATATATTGGCACGTGTCCATATACACGTCCACAGGTCGTCCAGATATCCATCTACATATGTACATAACCGAATGTAGAATTCTAGAGAGATTGCTTCGTACCGAAGTATCCGAAAAAAAAAAACAGAAGCAGATGTCGGGGCGGGGCCGCCATGCGGGCGCTGCCACTGGGGCCTTAAGCGGAGCTCCCATACGGGGCCACGAAACGTGTGATGGGTGTGCCAAATCGGATGCGGGTGCGCCATGCGGAATGTGCCAGCCCCGCTTTCGGTGGAACGCTTTTTGGGGCCACGAAACGTGTGGGGTGAGCAGAATCGGGCGCGGGTGCGCCAGGCGGACTGTGCCGTTGTGGCCTTCGTCGGAATTCCCTAAAGAGCCACGAAACGAGTATGGGGTGTGCCGCTCTGGGCGCGCGTACGCCATGCGGACTGCGCCGCTGGGGCATTCGCTGGAGTTTCCCGTGGGGCCACGAAGCGTGCGAAGGGAGTGCCAAATCGGATGCGGGTGCGCCATGCGGAATGTGCCACTGAGGCCTTCGGTGGAGCTCCCTATGAGGCCACGAAACGTGCAAGGGGGGTGCCGAATCGGGTGCGGGTACGCCATGCGGGCTCCCCGTGGGGCCACGAAGCGTCTGGTGGGTGCGCCCAATCAGGCGCGGGCACGCCACGCGGACTGTGCCACTGGGGCCTTCGGTGGAGTATGGGGACCGCGAATCGTGTGAGAGCGTGCCGAATCGGGCGCGGATACGCCATGCGGACTGCGCCGATGGAACCTTCGGCGGAGCCCCCTTTTGCGGCCACGAAACGTGTGCGGGGCATGCCGAATCGGGCACGGGTACGCCATGCGGACTGCGCCACTTGGGCATTCGGGCGAATTCCCTTCAAGGCCACGAAACTTGCGAGGGTCGCGCCGAACTGGCTGACACGCGGGAAGCAGACGCAGAGGAGGGAAGAGGGAAGAGAGGGAGGAGGAGGTGAGGATCGCGGTGCGATGTCTCTTCAAAACAAGAGCCCAACACCACGAGATGGTTGGTATCCATATGGCTGTACGACTTAATACAGTGAGTATGTATGCGTGTGGAAAAACTGATCTGCCAAGACCTTCGTCCCGCTGGGGACCGCTGGTTCCGGAGCGCCCCTGGAGGGTCTCAAACGGTTCCTGATGGCTCTCAGAAGGCCCCAAGACGGCCCAACAGGGCTCCAAGGCGCCCAAGATGGCCCCAAGACGGCCCCAAAGGCCCCCAACTAGAGCCCCAAGAGGCCTCCCAAGAGAGCCAAAAGATGCCAAAACGGTCCAGTTCCCTCCGTAAACATGTCCCTGAACATATACGACTTTTTGGCTCCCCGACGCTTCCAGACGGCCCACGACGTCCCCCAGACCCCTCCAAGAGGGCCCAAGAGGCCCCCATCGCGGCCCAAAGAGGGCCCCACGATGGCCCAAGAGGCGCCCAAGACGGCCCAAGAGAGCCCCAAGACGGCACCCCGAGAGGCGCCAAGGACCCCCACAGAGGCCCCCAACAGGCCCCAGCTCCCCAAGAGGCCACCCAAAAAAACCCAAGAGGCGCCAAAACAGGCCCCAAGAGGGGTCAAAACTGCTCCCGAAAGGCACCCTGCAAGCCTCTTGGGCCCCCTGCAGTAGTACGGCGACGGTCAGATAATCAGTGTATATGTGTATACCTATATAGATATACAATGTATGTATACATATGTGCATACACAGTTATACGTATATACATGCATAAAAATAAGACATATACATATAAATACAGATACATGCATATCTATACATACATACATACATACATACATACATACATACATACATACATACATACATACATACATACATACGTACATACATACATACATACATACATACATACATACATACATACATACATACATACATACACACATACATACATACATACAAACATACATACATACATACATCCATCCATCCATCCATCCATACATGCATGCATGCATGCATGCATGCATACATACATACATACATACATACATACATACATACATACATACATACACTTTTATCTACACATACATATATATGCATGTCTATACATGTGCAAATATGTATATAATCAGATCCGCCGACGACACACACATAGCTACATATGTATATAGACATACACACGCATGTATATATACACACACATGTAGATCGGTATAGTCGCGCTCAGATCCCCCATTTCGCGCGCCCAGACGGGAGTCTCGTTCTGCTGCACACGGACGGCAATCGCGGGCAGCGCGACCAGAAGGCGAACGGAGGGAAGGCAGCGAGGGATGGACGGAGAGGACGGATGGAAGAGGGAGGTCTAGGAAAGCGATGGACAGAAAAGGCGAAGGTGACGGGCGGAAAAAGAAAGGGGGCTGTCGGATGGCGACGCGCGGAAAGGGCGGAGGTGATGGACGGAGAGGGAAAGGGAGGCGCAGGAAGGTAATGCACGGAGAGGGCGGAGGTCATTGAAGGAAAGGGAAGGGGAAGTGGACCAAGGCGACGCACGGAAAGGGCGGAGGTGATGGACGGAGAGGGAGAGCGACGTGGACGAAGGTGGCGAGGGTTGCACGGAGAGGACGAGGTGGGCGATGGAAGAAAAAGACGGAGAGGGTGGAGATGATCGGAGGAGGAGAAAAAGTGGAGGAAGAAAGGAGGTGAGGATTGGACGGAAAGGACGGAGAGGAGATGGAAGGTGATGGACGGAGACGGTGGATGCGATGGACGGAGAGGAAAAGGATGAGGGAGGGAGGTGATGGACGGAGAGGGTGGAAGTGATGGGCGGAGAGGAAGAAGGAGGTGGAGGATGGAAGGTGGTGAGAGCAGGTGGTGAAAGGAAGAGGAGGAGGCCAAGGTAGGTAGGAGGGGAGGTGATTGAAAAGAAAAGGATGATTGAAAGGGCAGGGGAAGGGGAGGCGATTGGAGGGATGCGGGCGGAGGAGACTTGGAGAAGAAGAAAGGGAGGTGAGGGCATGCAAAGTAAGGGCAGGGAAGGAGAGGAGGTGAAGGGGGTCGAGGAGCGAGAGAAGGGTCAGGAGAGCCTCGGGTTTCTTCCTCTGGCGCGCCGCTGGCCCCCTCGCGGCAGCAATGTCGCCCCTCCCTCGCCAGGGCGGGACCTAAACGCTGATTCATGTTGTTGCCGTTTTTTTGTTCGTTTTTCTCTACCTGTTCTCCTGCACCTTCCTCCCAAAACGAGAGAGAAAAAAAAAAAAAAAAAAAAAAAAAATGCCGACGTCCAGCAAAACAGCGTTTAGGTCCAGCCCTGTCCCTCGGGGTTCTCCCAGCGCCGACCCCCTCGCGCGCCAGCGGCCCCTTCGTGGCTCTCTCTCTCGCGCCGCTGGCCCCCTGGTGGCTCTCGCAGCAGCCGAGTCGTCGTCGTCGTCGTCGTCATCATCATCATCGTGGTCGTCGCCGTGAAGCGGATGCTGTTGAGTATTGATGAATACTGGGTGTTTTTTTCCTGAAAGAAGCTGTTGGATACCGGGCACTGGGTGTTGGAGACGGATGCTGTTGAGTACTGGGTGCTATGTTCGGGCACAAAGGCACGGTGGGCAGGCGTCGGGCGGGACGGGCGTATCGGGATTTCAGCAAAACTCCTAAGGAGTCCGCCGACCCCTTGTTGCCGAGCACGACCGATCGCAACCACTTCGGACCGATCGCCAACCACTTCGGACCGATCGCAACCAGTTGCGATCGGTCCGAAGTGGTTGCGATGCTGTTGGGTCGTTGCAATAAGGTTTCGATCAAGGAAGAAGTCATGAGAGCGCTTCTGGATGCAATGAGCTCCCTTAAACCGCCCAATGGGAATTTGAAAAAGCGGTTACGATCGGTCCGATCACCGACGGCAAATCATGATATCAACTAAACACATGTACTTGAGCTCGAACGTGGCCATGATCCGTATCTGGTTCCTACGTGATTCCTATACGACTCAAACCGGAAAGAAAAAAAAAAAAAAAAAACGCCTGGTGTGAAACGGATTGCATAGCAGGAGGGGGGAGGAGGAGGAGGAGGAGGAGGAGGAGGAGGAGGAGGAGGAGGAAGAGGAGGAGGAAGAGGAGGAGGAGGGAGGGAGGAGACGGAAGGGCAGGAGCAGGAGGAGCAGGATTGAGGAGGAGGAGGAGGAGGAGGGGGAGGAAAAGGAGGAGGACTGAGGGCAGGATGGCAAGGCGGAAAGAGGCAGCGGCCCTGACCCCCAACATCATGACTATTCCAAAACGTCGACCCCCACAGGTCTGGACAAATGACCCGACGGTAGGTTCGCACGGCGTCGGCACTCGCAAGGCTTTTAGCACCGCGTCGATCGTTCAACCTTGGATCGATCGCGGCCCCGATCGTTCAAGGTTGAACTTCGTCGGGTGCAGTGGCCCCACCGTTTCCCTCGGTGCTTCCGCGTCGCAGAATGTAACCTTGAACGCCTTCGCCAACGTCGCCGGCGTGCCAACGCCGCATGAAGCTACAGTAGACCAACATTGCATACTGAGTCACTTTTGGACGGCCCCCTGGCCCGGGAGCCACAGGACCTGTGGGACATGTGGGGCCTGCGGGGCAGGCGGGAATGGTGGGATCCTTGGGACTTGTGCAACCTGTGGGAACTGTGGACTTGTGCGACCTGTGGAACGCGCGGGGCCTTTGAAAGCTTTGGGGTCCTTTGTTACCACGATGAGAACCCTCTAGCGCAAAGCAACCAGGAACACAAACATCTCAGGATGAAAATACTTCTCAGACCGAAATAGTTCCTGAACAGTCCGAAGTGGTCGTGATCGGTCTTATTCCCGGGCCGCAAGCCTCTGAAAGGCTTCAGAAAAGCCTCTGAAAGGCTTCAGAGAAGCCTCTGAAAAGCCTCGCTGAGACCTCTCAGAAGCCTCGCTGAGGCCTTTCAGAGGCCTCGCTGAAAGCTCTGCAGAAGCTCAGCACACCCTCTTGGATCGGTTGCAATCCGGTGTTCTTCAGAAAGGTTTGTGTAGGAATCCTTTAGGTTGCAATCAGTCCGTTCCCAATGGTTGCAATCCGACCGAAGTAGTTCCTGAACAGTCCGAAGTTGTTGTGATCGGTCTTATTCACCCCCTTGTGGGTCTCTAGGCGTGTGAATTTTTTCCCACCCCCAGGGACCCCAAACCAGAGGTTTGACCCATAGTAGCATCGAGGGCCCCAAAACGAGCCAAGAGAGCCCCAAGTGGGCCCCAAAACGATCCAAGAGGGCCCCGAATCGTCGAATGATCGTTCTTCCAAGACGCCCAAGATGGCAGCCAGACGGCTCATGATGCCTCCAAAACGCCCCAAGAGGCCTCCAAGAGGCCTCCCAAAGGCACCGAAGAAATGAGAATTGCCCCATTCCCTTAGAAAAACGTATGTTTTAAACATATTCGCCTCTTGCGCTTTCATACCGTGCAAGACTGCCCAGAAGACCCCTAGGACAGCTCCAAGACGGCCCACAAGGGTCCCAAGACCGCCTAAGAAGCCCCTGGACGGCGCCAAAAGGGGGCCCACGGGGGAACACGAACCCACATTTACAGCCTTCGGCCCCAGGACGCCCCCAGGTTGCCTCAAGAAGCCTCCAGCACGCCCCAAGAAGCCTCCGGGGAGCCCGAGCAGGGCCCCCGAACGCTCCCAAGAACCTCCTAGGAATCGGGCAAGCCTCGTGGAATGCAGTCCTGGACGCGCAGTAGTTTATAGTGGTCGGCGGATGTGGCGTAAGCCTATAAAATCTCTCTTGCAGCGGGATGTTGTTGAGCACTGAGTGTTGCGATGGAGACGAAGGCTGTTGAGTTCTGGATAATGTGTTGGCGACGGATACTGTTAAGTACTGGGTGTTGTTCTGAACACTGGAGCACGGGGGGCGGGCGGCAGGCGGCTGCCGGATCGAGATGTTGATAGAATTCCAGAGGACCTTCTCTTGCAGCGGGATGCCGTTGAGTACTGGGTGTTGTGTTGGGGACGGAGGTTGTTGACTATTGGGTGTGGTGTTGAACACGAAGGGTGTGGAGAACTGAGAGTTGTGTTGACACTGGAGCACGGCGGGCACGCGGCGGGCGGCGGGCGGGCGGCGGGCGGATCGGAATTTGAACGGAATTCCAAAGGATTTGCTCTTGCAGCGGGATGCTGTCGAGTGCTGGGTGTTGCGTTGGAGACGTAGGCTGTTGACCACTGGGGCACGATGCCTCCAAGCTAAGGAGGAGTGGGACGCACAAGAACATACTAGTCCTGTGCGTCTTCCCTGAAGGCGCGCGTCCGACCCGAGCATGAGTATAACCATCTTGTGATAAATCGTTTCCAAACCGACATATTGCCAGACCACGGATCTAATACTACGAGTCATGAGTCATGAGATTTCTCGGCGCGCGCGTCGCCCCTGGGAGGGCAACGCACACACACACACACACACACACACACACACACACACACACACACACACACACAAACAAACAAACAAACAAACAAACAAAATTCTTTATAAAGTCGGCAAGGGGTGCGGCATAAAGGGGCGTAGTGCCAATCCTGGAAATGGCGATGCTATCTACGATAGATAACACCGCCAGATTCAGCATTGGCACCACACCCCTTGGCACCACACCCCCTTCCCTACCCCAAGATGTTAGCGTGTTGGGGTGACGCCGGGGGAAGGAGCCGGCGGAGGAGCGGGGAGGAGCGAGCGGGAGCGGGGAGGCGGGGCGGGAGCAGCGGGAGGCGGCGGGAAGAGCGGGCCGGGCACAGCAGCGGCGGCGGGAGAAGGCGGGAGATCGGGGGGGGTAGCAGCACGAAGAGCAGAAGTTGGCGGCGCGCACACAGGGGTTTAGGAAAAAGTTGTTTCCTGGCGGAGCCGGGTGACATTCCGTGCCCTCCGCTGACTGGCCGACTGAACTGAACTGCCATGAATTGACTGAACTGGAAGGGCACTTTTGACAACACATTCAAGACCGCACAGGCGCAATCGCAACCGCAACTAGGCGGCAAGTTTCAACCCACCCGCGGGCGCAATCGCAACAGCAACCAGGCGACACATTTCGACCCGCCCGTGGGCATCAACCACAACCGCAACAAAACGACACACGTCAACCCCCCCCCCGGCCGCAACCGCAACCACAACCAACAAACACATTTCAACCCGCCCGCGGGCCCAACCGCAACCGCAACCGCAACCTGACGACAAAATTCAACCCGCACGCTGGCGGAACCGCAACCGCAACCTGGCGACACAATTCAGCCCGCCCGCGGGCGCAACCGCAATCGCAACCAAGCGACACATTCAACCCGCCCGCGGGCCCAACCGCAACCGCAACCGCAACCAACCACCCATTGCAACCAGCCCGCGGGCGCAACCGCAACCGCAACCGAAACCCAGCTACACATATCGACCCGCCCGCGGGCGCAACCGCAACCCGTTTCGACACATTTCGACCGCGGGTGCAACCGCAACAACAGGCGACACAATTCAACCCGCCCGCGGGCGCAACCGCAACCGCAACCGCAACCAAGCGACAAAATTCAACCCGCACGCTGGCGGAACCGCAACCGCAACCTGGCGACACAATTCAACCCGCCCGCGGGCGCAACCGCAACCGCAACCAGGCGACACATTCAACCCGCCCGCGGGCGCAACCGCTACCGCAAACCAGCTACACATTTCGACCCGCCCGCGGGCGCAACCTCAACAAGGCGACACATTTCAAACCGCCCGCGGGCGCAACCGCAACCGCAACCGCAACCAAGCTGCACAGTTCAACCCACACGCGGGCGCAACCGCAACCGCAACCTGACGACACATTTCAACCCGCCCGCGGGCCCAACCGCAACCGCAACCGCAACCAACCGACCCATTGCAACCAGCCCGCGGGCGCAACCGCAACCGCAACCGAAACCCAGCTACACATATCGACCCGCCCGCGGGCGCAACCGCAACCAGGCGACACATTTCGACCCGCACGCGGGTGCAACCGCAACCGCAACCAGGCGACACATTTCAACCCGCCCGCGGGCCCAACCGCAACCGCAACAAGGCGACACATCTCGACCCGCCCGCGGGCGCAACCGCAACTGCAGTCTGACGACACACTTCGACCAGCCCGCGGGCCCAACCGCAACCGCAACCAACCGACCCATTGCAACCAACCCGCGGGCGCAACCGCAACCGCAATCCAGGCACATTTCAACCCGCCCGCGGGTGCAACCGCAACCGCAACCAAACGACACAATCGACCCGCCCGCGGATGCAACCGCAACAGCAACCACAACCTGGCGATACACTTCAACCCGCCCGCGGGCGCAACCGGAACCGCAACCCAGGCGACACATTTCAACCCACCCGCGGGCGCAACCGCAACCGCAATCGCAACCAAACGACACATTTCAACCTGACCGCAGGCGCAACCGCAACCGCAACCAAGCAACACAATTCAACCCACCCGCGGACGCAACAACAACAACCGCAACCGCAACCAAGCGACGCATTCAAACAAGCGACACCTCTCAACCCGCCCGCGAGCCCAACAGCAACCGCAACCTGACGACACATTTCAACCCGCCCGCGGGCGCAACCGCAACCGCAACCGCAACCCAAGCGACACAATCCTCCCGCCCGCGGGCGCATCCGCAACCGCAACCAGGTGACACATTTCGACCCGGCCGCGGGCGCAACCGCAACCGCAACCTGGCGACACATTTCAAACCTCCCGCGGGCGCAACCGCAACCGCAACCGCAACCAAGCGATACATTTCAAACCGTCCGCGGGCGCAACCGCACCCGCGAACCGGCTACACATTTCGACCCGCCCGAGGGTGCAACCGCAACCGCAACCGCAACCAAACGACACCTTTCAACCCGCCCGCGGGCGCAACCACAACCGCAACCGCAACCCGAGCGACACAATTCAACCGCCCGCGGGCGCAACCGCAACCGCAACCAGGTGACACAGTTCGGCCCGCCCGCGGGCGCAACCGCAACCGCACCCAGGTGACACATTTCGACCCGCCCGCGGGCGCAACCGCAACCGCAACCTGGCGACACATTTTGACCCGCCTGCGGGCGCAACCGCAACCGCAACCAGGCGACTCATTTCAACCCGCCCGCGGGCGCAACCGCAACCGCAACCGCAACCAAGCTGCACAAGTCAACCCGCCCACGGGCGCAACCGCAACCGCAACCAGACGGCACATTTCGACCCGCCCACGGGCGCAACCACAACCGCAACCTGGCGACACCTTTCAACCCGCCCGTGGGCGCAACCGCAACCGTAAACAGGCGACACCTCTCAACCCGCCCGCGGGCGCAACCGCCCAAGGAGCAGGAGGTCCAGGAACACGAGGAAGAGGAGGAGGAGGAGGAGGAGGAGGAGGAGGAGGAGGAGGAGAAGAAGGAGGCGGAGAAAATGTCCTCAAACCTCGAACCCCGAGCACGAGGAGCAGCAGCGGCGGCGCGCCGCGGCGCGGCGCGCGGCGGGACGACGCCGCTGCGCAGGCTGAGGCCTCGACCAGCCTGGCGGGGTCGATCTGCCCGAACTTGGCCTCGAGGTCCACCTGACGGGCAACGATAAGGGGGGAATGGCATCCCTGATATCCTGGCGTCTCCACTTTTACGAGCCAGGCATTGTCGCCCAGATCCGGGCCCTGGGGCCCTCACAGATCGATCAGGCTGGAAAAATGGCGCAAAAAGATAGGGTATGGGGGTTCAGTCGTGATTTCTCACGATGTCTCAATGTTTTCGAACGTCGGATCTCAGGGATAGGGGGGACGCATCGACCTGGAATCGGCGATGCATCGTCGACAGATCGGCGACAAGCCCCCGATGGCAAGACCGCACCTTCCTGGGTGGGTTGGGGCCCTCGGGCCCCCCCATCGACGATCAATTCAGTGTGCCGGCAAGTAGCGTCGCGCATTGAGCAACAACGGCGACCACGGCTACACTCAGTTACACCTAGTTATACCTAATTACACCTAGTTACACGCACTTACATCCAGTTACACCTGGTAATACCTAGTAACACCTAGTTACACCTATTTACACCTAGCTACAAGCAGCTACACCTAGTTACACCTATTTACACCTAGCTACGCAGTTACACGCAGTTACACGCAGTTACACGCAGTTACACGCAGTTACACGTAGTTCCAAGTAGTTACTATCTGAGGGCAGGCCCTGATGCGGCAAAGCGCCGCTAGAAAATTACATGTAGATTCACATGCAGAGGCGTGGGGGAAATTACCTACAAGACTAACCTTTTGTACGGAATTTTCCGTCTTCTCTGGCGCGGCCGACGACGATCACAACAACGACGACGACGACGACGACGACGATCAAGCAGCCGCCACCGACGCCGACGACGACGACGACGACCCTGACAACCCTGACGACCAAGACGACGACGAAGACGACGATAACGACGAAGACGACGACGACGACGACGACGACGACGACGTTCAAGACGACCAAGACGACCAAGACGACGACGAAGACGACAACGACGACGACGACGACGACGCTCGGATTTCGGCTTTCGGACGCTCCAAGACAGCCAAAGAGGTAGCTCTTCAAGAGGCCCCCCAAGAGGCCCCATGACGGCCCAAGAAGGCCCCAAGACGGCCCCAGAGGCCTCCAAGACGGTCAAGAGGCCCCCAAGACGGCTGCAAAAGAGGTTCCGGACGGGGGACCCGAACGGAAATTTCGGGCCCTCGGATCCAAGACGCATCCAGAGGTCCCCAAGAGGTCCCCAAGAGGCCCCAAAAGGCTCCCAAGTGGCTTCAAACCTGCTTCGAAGAGGCCTCCATGGGACCTACCACGAGATCCCAACGAACACTCCAGAGGCCTCTGACTCACAACCCAGGCACGGTGGCGGGATGGTCCGAAGGCAATTAGATCCGCCGCCCCCTTTTGATTCATCACAGGGGTGCCTGGCGTGCTAGACCCTTTCGGATTTTGGTTTTGGTTCTTTTCCAAAAGAACTCCCCCCGTGCCTCTGGCGCGTCCCGCCGGCCTCCCGGGAAAGATTGCCAATGACCTCAATCCGGAAAAAAATCCTCCAAGATGGTCCAAGATGGCCTCCAGGATGGCCACGTTGGCCCAAGATGGCCTCCAAGATGGTCCAAGATGGCCTCCAAGTCCGCCCAAGAGAGTCCAAGATACCTCCAAGGTTGCCCGAGAAGCCTCCAAGACGGCCCAACACGATCCAAAAAGCCTCCAAGAGGCCCTCCAGAAGGGCTCGAAGAGGCCAAAATCATTGATTTTCCTTACGTGTTTGAAGGATTTCGGCATGTACTTCTTCTCAGCATTCCGACGGCTCAAGACGGCCCAAGAGGCCCCCAAGATCGCCTAAGAGGCCTCTAAGAGGGCCCCATGACGGGGCCAAGAGGCTTCCAGGACGGCCCCAAGAGGGCCCCAAGATGGCCCAAGAGGCCTCCAACACGCCAAAGATGGCCTCCAAGACGGCCCAAGAGGGCCCCAAGATGGCCCAAGAGGCCTCCAACACGCCCAAGATGGCCTCGAAGACGGCCCCGAAGCGCCCCAAGAGGATCCCAAGTCGGTTCAGAGAGGCCCCCAAGACGATCCTCCCCCAAGTGTTCCCCGAAGGGTTTCCACAACGGATTGGGGAACACATGGTCCGATAGCTTGGCAGAGCTCTTGCCAAATCGCTCGGACACATTGGCGATTTCAAACTCTTGCTCCCCCACGCGTTCCCCGAAGGCTTTCCGAAGAAAACTCGGGGAACAACTGGCCCGATAGCCTGGCCAAGTTCTAGCCCAGCAGTCGGCCACATAGGCGCTTCCACAAGGGCAGGGGGCGGCGGTGATTCACCAGAGGCGTAGTTGATAGGTTCCAAGTTTGTCTCCATTGACCTCATCTTCTTCCTCCTCCTCCTCATCTTCCTTTCCACTTCCTTCCTCTCCTCCTCCTCCCACCTCCTCCTCCTCCTCCTCCTCCTCCTCCCTCCTCCTCCTCCCTCCTCCCTCCTCCCTCTCCTCCTCCTCCTCCTCCTCTCTCCTCCTCCTCCTCCTCCTCCTCCTCCTCCTCCTCCTCCTCCTCCTCCTCCTCCTCCTCCTCTCCTCCTCCTCCTCCTCCTCCTCCTCCTCCTCCTCCTCCCTCCTCTCCTCCTCCTCCTCTCTCCTCCTCCTCCTCCTCCTCTCCCCCTCCCCCTCCCCCTCCCCCTCCCCTCCCTCTCATCCTCCTCCTCCTCCTCTCCTCCTCCTCCCTCCTCTCCTCCTCCTCCTCCTCCTCCTCATTATCCTCCTCTCCTCCTCCTCCCTCCTCCTCCTCCTCTCTCTTCCTCCTCGTCTTCCTTCTGCTTCTCTCATCAGCATCAGCATAATCGTCATCATCATCATCATCATCATCATCATCATCATCATCATCATCATCATCATCATCATCATATCATCATCATCATCATCATCATCATCATCATATCATCATCATCATCATCATCATCATCATCATCATCATCATCATCATCAATCAATCATCATCATCATCATCATCATCATCATCATCATCATCATCATCATCAATCATCATCATCATCATCATCATCATCATCAGCATCATCATCATCATCAGCAGCAGCATCATCAGCATCATCATCATCAGCATAATCAGCATCATCAGTATCATCATCATCAGTAGCATCAGCAGCATCATCATCGTCAGCATCAGCATCATCAGCATCATCATCGTCAGCATCAGCATCATCAGCATCATCATCATCGTCATCATCAGCATCATCATCATCATCAGTATCATCATCATCAGCATCATCATCATCGCCATCATCATCACCATCATCAGTATCATCATCACCATCATTATCATCATCATCATCATCATCGCCAACATCATCATCATCATAATCATCACCAGCATCAGTATCATCATCATCGTCATCATCATCATCACCAGCAGTATTATCATCATTTGCATCAACATCAACAGCAACATCAACATCAACATCATCATTATCATCAGCAGCATCATCATCAGCATCATCATCTTGTTTCTCCCCTCACACTCCCCAACTCTCCCTCCTTTCCCTATCACCCTGCCGACGCTACGTACCCTGAGGGACCCAATCACAACAAGTTGCTGGGCGCCCTGCGGTGGGATGGAACCTCCTTCGCTGTACCATCTCGCCCCCCCCCCCCGCAGGAGGCACGGCGCCCAACAGTCCGATGCTCAAAAACGGGCACTGGCTGGAATCAGAAAGAGAAGCACAAAACATGATTACGTGGACCGCCTACGACTCGTCAGCAGCTTCGGTACAAAAAGGCAGTCCTACGAACGTGGCCGAAATTCGGGGGACAAATCCTGCCCCTCTACGGCAATCTGAGCCGCCGACGCGGTGCAAGCTATCGTGTCCAGCGCACTCTTGGAGTCAAAACTGTGTCTGACCTGTCGCCTCTGGGGAGGGCGGCCGGCCCTGACGACCCCGAGGCGCGAATTAAATGATTAAGTAATGGGGGCCCCTGATTTGGGGTGAAGCCCCTTCTGGACCTTGCCGACTTTCCTTCTAATACCAGCAATGGCCCGAGGCTCGGAGGGGGGCCCAGTGCAATCTACGTTGAGACCGCTCCGTCCCGCCCACCCAAAGTCTCTCGTACAGGAAACCCCGCACTTCGTGCACATCACGACACGGCCGTGCGCGAGAAGCTCGTGCCCTCTCTCGCGGAACAGCTCCAACACGGAATCTTGGTCCTCCGTGGGGATCGGCGCCGTCGGCCCCAGGACCGCATCAGCGGCCGCCAAGGCCAGGGAAACCACGGAGCCCCGAACACGACCCCGAAAATCGTGGATGACCAAGCCCGACTGCAGGAAAAACTGTCGTCAATTATACCTGTCGGTCGGAGAAGGGGAGCACTTGCCCGAGAGCAGGTGCGCCAAGTGCCCGTCCGTGCGGGCCACACAGTCACAGACCTTACAACTGTACTCCTTACGCGGTTCGACCCACACGAGGTCGTGCTGCACCACGCCGAGAGCATTCGCGGGCACCGGGACGGGAGGCCTCCTTACCGGGGCAGCTCGCCCGTCGTGCCAGAGGTCCAGACCCATCGCCCGAACGACGGCCCAGGACACGGATTGCAGAATGGCCCGAGCCCGTTTGAGCTCGGCTACCAAAAAATCGCAACAACCCTGGGAAACCGCGTGTTGGTGGGCCCCGAGCTTCGCGAACCAGTCGGCCCACATGTTTCCCACCCACCACCTGAAGGGGATCCCCAATTCCAGGGCCTCCTCTAAGGTTTTGTGGGCGGGGGCCCAAGAAAAACTGGGACCTGAGGACCCGCGCACCTGAAAAATGTTGCGCCTGATTCGAGCGTGCTTGCCCCTCGCCGAATCGAGAGACCGATCCCACGACGACCCCTCGACGACCAACGACGACAAGTCCGCGACGACGTGTTCGATGCGGCGAGGGGCGTGCTCAAGCACGCGAAACACTGCCCACCTCTCGACTCTCCCGACCCGCTGGATGCCGGGGAGGGCGCCGTAAATGGCGCGTACGGGGAGGAGGTGGTCGTTTAACTGCACCGCCGCGTAGCCACACCGCGTCACCTCTGGCATAGCGCTCGCAAGGCCCGAACCATCTGTGCAGGCTTCGGGGCCCCAGCGATCGGGAGCAGAGTCGCCCCAAACCAAAACTGGCAAAACAGATGCAGCGGGCGGCACAGAAAAAGCGTGCGGCACGGAGGCGATACCGTACGCGCACTCAGTGGACTCCCAATTCTCCGCGGCTCCGAGGTCGACCAGCTGCTGCCTCGTCTCCAGCGTCGCGTCGGAGATCTCGGGCACGGCAGGCTGGTCGACGGGCTGGGTGGCCGTAGGTGCCCTCGGCGGCCCCGCAAGCCCGGCACTTCGGGTCGCCGACTCCCTCCAGCGCCATGCGACGCTCGGGCGTGACGTAGCGCCCCGACCATAGCGTCTGGATGGCGCCCAGCTGTCTGGCGGGCAAGTCCCGCAGGCCCAGGCGAAGGCCTCTCATCCACGAACGCCCGTCTGACAGAGGAAGGTGCACGTGCTGCGCCACGCGGGCACCCTGCCACCGCTGGATGCCCAGGAAGAGGTGGTGGCGCAAGTCCTCGGGGCAGACCTGCAGCAAGCTGAAGACCGTGCCGATGTCCGAGCGGATCTGCGTGGACGAAACCATGTCCCATCCCAGGAGGCGGAGCGACAGCCAGGTCGCCGCGATCGGGCCCTTGGCCAAGAACCAAGACGGCCGCTCCAGCATGTCGGCCTCCAACGCCAGCCAAGCTCGCTGCAGCCTCGCAGGCGGGACACGGTTGTCCCAGAGCCAAGCCGCGTAGCGGAGCACCAGCGGCACCGACGCCTCGAAAATGGGGTCGTACCTCGCGTTGGCCTGCGAGGCCAAGTAGGTGGTCACTCCTCCACCGGTGCTCCAGCCCGCCAGCACGGCGGCCGAGTTCCGGAGGAGCCGCAAGCGGCCGTCGTCGACGCCCGAGACCCAAGCGCCGTGCAGCACCGAGGGCGACAAGCCTGTGCTCCAAAGGTGCGCAACCTTGCGCCCCGCGCCCTTCTGCAAGATGCGGAGCCGTCTTCGGCGCGCCTGGAGGGCGCTGATACGGGAGTCGGCCTGCTCCCGCCGTATCCGTGGGCCCACCAGGTCGTGGCCCAGGTTGCGGATGCACTTCCGCGGAAGCAAGCCCAGGGAGCGGGCCTTGTCGGCGAACCGCTTCTGGAACCGCCCGCGGTTGAAGATCACGCCCGATTTGGACGGCTCGACTCTCAAGCCGAGGGCGAAGACGCACTCCGAGAAATCCCGCGCGGCTGTCTGCAGGTCCGACGCGTCAGCGTCGGCGGACCCCACGAAGTGCGAAGTGGTGTCGTCCATGAGCTGGCGGGGCGTGATGGACGGGCTCCGCTGCAAAAGCCGGCGAATGGTCCTGCGCGTCAGCACGAATAGCAGCGTCGGCGCGTGCGAGCAGCCCGCCCCCCCCCGCAGGAGGAGGAAGTGGAGGAGGAGGAGGAGGAGGAGGAGGAGGAGGAGGAGGAGGAGGGGAGGGAGGACGAGCAGGAGGAGGATGAGAAGATATAATGCCATAGGATGTGCCCGCCGCACGCGCCAAATTCGAAATCTGCCGACAAGAAGCCTGTCGACTGAACGAAATTAATTGCCAACAACAGCTTTACACGAAGCCCGCCGTATGCGACGATTTCGAACACCAACAACAGGCAAACGGCTCCTGACTGAAACGGACACTGCAACGGACTGACACTGGGTGTAACGAGAGAATAAGAGGCCCGCCGCAGGCGCCGATTTCGAACACCAAACATCTGGGGGTGTGAAGCTGAGAACAACGTACTGTAGCCTAGAGAAATTCAGTGTAAGTGCTGGGTTGTTACAGGGATCTGGGCGGAAGGCTCCCATGCACCAAATCACACGTAGTACCCATCGCAGCCGATGTGACTACGCGCTACCACGCGCAAGTGGGTGTAATTAGACCTGAGACAACCCAATCAGTGGATGATTTGAAAATTAATACGATGGATCTTGGGATCGATTGTGAGATCGATAAGAAGATCGATAGTGGAATCGATGGTGAGGACGATTGTAAGGTCGATCGTGAGACCGAGAGTGAAATCGATTCGATGACATCGATAGTGAGATCGATCGCGAGATCGCACATGCGATCTCTAATGAGATCGCGTGTGAGATCGACAATGAAATCCATTGTGAGATCGATGGTGAGATCGATAGAGAAAAGGGTAATGAGATCGATGGTGAGACCGATCGATAAGAAAATCGACCAGGAACCCGGGCACACGGGAACCTTGGCGCCCTCCGAAATCGGGCCGGAACCCGGCCCCGGGAACCCGGGAACCCAGAACCGGGAACCCGGGAACCCAGCCAGCAACCAAAATCGGAGGGGAACTTTCGCCAAATCCTTCAACATCCGCGAGGACCCCTGCAGTGAAAAAACTGATTGGGGAACTGAGTGTAGGTGAAGATAATAGAAACAGCCGAGCGTAGCCGACTGTAGCCCGAGCGTAACTGAGTGTAGCTGCGTAGTGGGACCCAGCGCAACCCAGTGCCACTCGGAGCAACCTGGTGTATCTGAGTGTAACTGAGTGTAGCTGAATGTAACTGAGTGTAACTGAGTCTAACTGCGCGCAACTGAGTGTAACTGAGTGAAACTGCGTGAAACTGAATGTAACTGAGTGTAACTGAGAGTGCCAGGATCCGCTCGCGCCGACGCCGGCGGCGGCCACAATGGATCCATGGGCGATTGGGGGTCGATGCATCCCCCTCGATGCCTTTCCCCCCCTATCGTTGAGCCCGGCGGGTCTGCGGGGCCACGGGGGCGCCAAAAAAGCCCTGCAGAGAGGAAAACACTGGACGGTGGCAATTGGCGCCTTGAGGTATCAGGGTCAGAGTTGTGGAGGTACGTTGCCACCCCTACCTACGGCGACGGCCGTCTTCGTTGGCCACGCGGCGAGCGTATCCATATATCTTCGCCATCGCGGGCCAGGCCCCCCGAGCGCGATCCAGCGGATGCGCAGTCGCATGGATGCGACTACGCGCGGGGCGTCTGCGGCGCAACGCCCCACATCCATGGTGTCGCGGCCCATGGGGCCCGGTCCGCCAGGCCATGGATACGGATATATTTTCCGCCCACGAGAGGGGTGAGGAGGGAGAAGCAGGGAAGCAAGGAGGGAGAGGGGAGGGAGGGAGAGAGGAGAACAGTGAGCAGCGCAGGCGTGTTAGATTGGTCACACGGGCAACGCAGGCAGGCAAGGCAGCACTGGCCATACGTGTATAGTCCTCGCGAGCGCTGGCGAGGCTAGGCGGCCCTGGAGGCCTGCGGGCACCACTGGGGCAGAAGTCGGGGCGAAAGCCCCCCCTGGAGCAGAGTCCACCTGGAGCGAAGCTCAACACGTGCTGGGCCCCACGCTGGTCCCAATAAGGCCCCAAGATGGCTACACGATGGTGCCCATGTGGCACCAAGAGCACCCATGATGGCTCAAGACAGCCCGGTGGACTGCACATGGCCCAAGGTCGGCGAATAACCTCTACATCGGAGGCTCTCAAGATGGCTAGAATGTTGATACACACACACATTCAATCATACCTACGAACATACATACGTGTACTATACGACCACCCTTCAGGTGGCAAGGATTTTTGCGGGTGGGGGGTAAGAACCAAGTGCTGGCAAGTGCGATGAGTGTGATGATGACGATGCTGGTGAGTGACGCGCCTTCGAGCTAGCGACGACGCATGATTATGATTTTGCGCTGCGAATGTGACTACCGCATTCGCTTTAAATATCACTCGATCGATTCCGCAATCGACCTCACATGATCGATCACACTCGATCGATCTCCATATAAATATCACTATAGATTTCACGTCCGACCTCACGATCGATATCACTATCGATCTCATTATCGGTTCCTCGGTCGATCTCACTATCACTTTCACGATCGATCTCACACCCAGTGTCCGAATCAACCTCGCTGTCGATATTAATTTTGATCTCATGTCCATCCCACTCTAGCGATCGCATTATCGATTCTACGATTAGCTTCACTATCGATACCAAGGCGGGAAGCCCCCAGCCACCGCCCACCCACCGCCGGCGGAACACCGACGGAACACCAACGGGACACCACAGGACACTACAGCGGGACACCCCGGCCACCGTGCGCCCACCAGGGGCGGAAGGGCGGTCCACTGCATCCGAATTGCCCTAGCGACGGCGGGGTCATTCCTCTCGCGCGCCCACGCAGCTTCGCCTCGCCAACACGCACGACACGAACACGAAACCGAAACCGATTTCCTTGTGGGGGGCTTTCCGTTCCACTGCGATCTCATCCCCCAACCTCCGACGCACGCCACCGTGCCCTGAGGCACGACTTGGAATGTCCTCGGGACTTTGACCTAATCCGTAAGCCCCGCTCCTCAATCCTGAAAGCTGTTCAACGGGCCCAAACCCCAAAAAATTCTCAAATATCCCGGGGTTTGCCGAGTGCCCTCTGGGCTCACTCGAACTGAATGTTCCCGCGTAGTTGTTCGGGACCAAGAGGGGCCTAAGACGGCCCAGCTGACCCCCAGGAGCCTCCCCCTGACTGTCCAGGATAGATCCACGACGCCCAAGATGGCCTGAAGACGGCGAGGGAGGCGCCCAAGACGCCCCAAGAGAGACCCATGACCCTCCAAACAGGACCCAAAGAAGCAGCAAAAACCATCAAACTCCCTCGGGAAAAACAGCGGGTTTCACGAGCCCCTGCTGCCACTGCAGGTCGAGAGGCACGGACAGGTCGCTCTCGCTGGTCTGCGTCAGAATGTCGCACTCCGACGCCCGCACCACAGAGGTCAAGAAGGCTGACGCACATCCTCCGGCAGCGGGAGGGCGACCTGCCCAGCCCCAAGCGCGAGCACGTCGGGCGGGCGCACGTAGGTCTCGAACGCGATGACGATGGCGAGCCCGCTCGGAAGCCCCCCTGCCCGGCCAAGACGACGCGCCGCAGCCGGCGCGAGGAGGAAGGGCGCGGGCGGCAGGGACTTGGACGGCCCAGGCACACCCCCGCCCTTAAGCGTTTGGTAGGACAGTGGGAAGGCCTCGCGGACCCCCGCCCTGCGGAGGGCGGGCCCTGCCCAGAGCAACGCCGGCGCCAGTCGCCGCGCCGCCGACTTGGAGCCCCCTGGATCGTTGATCGAGTCGATGTACTCCGCGAGGGTCTCGCCCCAGGCCCGGCGGTTCCAGTCCGGGAAGCAGCTCGAGCCTGGCCAGCGCGCCAGGCCAAGGATGGTCCCCAGGTAAAGCTCCGGCGCCCAAGGGCGCACCTCGGCGGCTGCCGGCCTTCCCCAAAGAGGGCGCGGGCGGCGCATCCAGGTCGGAGTCGCTCGCCGAGGGGTCGCGGCCACGCCCTGCGCGCCGCCCAGCCAAGACCGGCGCGACCCCAGGCCCGGCCAGCGCCGGGGCCACGGCGGCTCGCCGCGGCGGGGGCCGCTCGCAGGGCGCACGGCTCCCGGGCGCGCTCGGCTCGCGAGGCGCGAAGCGACAGCTCGGCCTGGCCACTGGCGCGGGCGGCCCGGCCCACGGCGTCGCCACCTCCGCGCGGCCCCGCGCGCGCGCCGCGGGCGGCGCAGGCGCCGCCCGGCGCGCCATCGGCGCGCCGCGGCCGCAGGCTGCGGCTGGAGGCGGCACGAGGGGCGTCGCTTAGATTCCACTATGAAGAGACCAACTTGACCTGCAGCAACAAGTCGGCTGCGACGCTGACAGCGAACAACACCGGGCAGACCCCCAAGAGACGACGATTGGCAGCCCTCCATTTCGCCGCAGCCAGGGCGAGCGACATGTCACCACCAAGGAAAAGCCTGCGCGAGCAGCGCTGACGGGCGTCTCTGGCAGCGCGCCTCACGGCGCAACTCAGAGCAGCACCCTCAAGGCCGTGAACGGCTTCCTTTCGCCCCCAGCGGCCGCGCCAGGCCCCGGCCTGCATCTTGCCGAAATCGACCTCAGGGAAGCCAGCCGCGCGCCCAGCAAGCAGGAGGGCGGGCTCCGAGGCCAAAGCGGTCTCGCGCTCGAGCGCCCTTTCCCGCGGAGCACCGTCGGTCGCTAGCGCCCCCCTGAAGCGGGCGCGCTGAGACCCGCCCACGCGCTGGACGTCGTCGGGGCCCCACTCGGCCCCCAGGGAGCCGCGGCCCCGGGGCGACGCGTCGAAGCGCGCGACGACGTCGCCCCACGGCCGCTCGGCGTCGGCGCGGGGGCGAGGGACAGCGCCAAGACCCAGCCCATCTCCCGCAACACGCACTACCAGAGGGTCGTCGCTTGGAATGGGAGGCCCGCGCGAACTCGCGCGAGTAGCGCAGCATGGCGAGCCCCTCGCGCCGCGGCATCAAGGCTACAACGATGCGCCTTATGAGTCGATCCAGATTCTGGCCCGACACCTTGACCCGTCGGTTCAGGGCGCGCTCGAGGGCCCCGCGCAGTCGCCACAACCTGCGCCCAGACACATGCCAGCTGCTGGCGCGAAGGTCCAGCTCGCAGCCCTGCAGGTCGCCCCCGTCGCAAGGGGCCTGGTTCATTTCTGAGACCACCCCCTCTGGACGCCTGGGCGCCAGAGCCGCCCCCACGTCGGCGACGGCCGAGGCGGCGCAGTCAGGCGACCCAGACACCACGGCGAAGCCATCGACGCACATGACTTTGACACCAGCATTCCCCCAGTCAGTCATTGGGTAATCACTGAGAAACCATAACCGAGATGGCAAAACTGACCTGTGGAGATGAAGATGCGCTTCTTGAATGGAATGGACTGCCCAGGTCCATAGGAACCATCTCGAAACGAAGCGAACCCGGCCGAACCTCGCCGCCAGCCCACAGGAGCTGCGCACCTCAGGCGGCAAGAAGTAGCCGTCGATCATCGGCAGGCCGAAGTGGCACCTGCACCAGGGCGGCAATGCGCACACATAGAAACAACAGTCAACATCTCCAGAACTCACACCAGACATGCGCAGCCCCCCACCTCCAGCGAGGACAGTGCCTCTCCCGTCGCGAGGGCGGCGTGGCCAGGCGCCGCGAAGCGCACGTTGGGCGCCGCGGCGTCACAATGAGACGCAGACGCGTGCCCTTGCGAGCCGCGACAAACACGCCCGCCTCTTCCGGCACCGGCTCCGAACTGGACTCTATCACCCGGAGGCGAAAAGCTCACCCAGCGCGCGGCCGAAGTCGTAGCCAAGCCGACCCAACTTCGGATCCACGGCGCGAGGCGCACTTGCATCCCGAATGAGCGCCACTGCTCCTCACGGAAACGCAGCCGCCCGCGCCCAGACCCCAGCTTGGACTGCAGACCATCAGGAAGGACACCAAGAAGATCGACCTCCCCAACGCCAATCTTGAGGAGAGATATGTTTCCCCGCTGGCAAGCTCTTCGAAAGCTGGCGGCCTCGGCATCAGAGTAGCCAGCTCTAAGACACTGCCACAACGGCCATGCTGCACGGGAATTGGGACGATCCACGGGCGGCGACCGCCTGCCACACAGGGAGGCAAGCCGCCGCGCGGCCGAGCGCCGTGCCGCCGCGAGCGGGGCGCGGCCAGGCACCCGGCGCCCCTGCCCACCCAGCTCGGCGAGGGAAGCGATGCCATCGAGGAGCCACTGGCCCTGCTTCCTCCGCGTCGCCGATCTCCGCTTCGCGGAAAGGGACGCGCCCCGCGCAGCTTCGACGCTCAACAAAGACATAAGCTCACCGCCTATCGGGATCGGCAATAGATCTCGACGGCGGCCTCCAACATCGTCGCGGAAATTCAATGTCCCTGTCACGCGGCACCCCCCCCTGAGAATAGTCGACCGCTCGCGGGCAGGCGGGCAACCAAGCCACTTCGGCATCGGAGTGGGGCAAGCCAGCCCCCCCAGCACCAGACTTGGTCTTGGCTTTCGCCTTGGACTTGTTGGTGCCGCCGTCGTCGCCTGGACCTCCGCCGCCCCTGCCTCCTCCGTCGCCTCCACGCGCAGCGATCTTCTCCTCCCGCCCCTTGCGGCGCTCCCTGAGCACGGCGGACTCGGCCCGAAGGCGCTCCGCCACCCGGGCCTGCAGCTCGGGGCGGACCAGAGCTCCTCCGCGGCCGCGCTCCTGTCCGAGAAAGAATTCCCCGTCGCCCAGCCACGCCGTACTTCCCGAGCTGCGCAGGTCTCCACTCTCATGCCCACGCGACCGAGTGGCGTAGATATCTTCCCACAACTGGTAGCGCCTCGCGACGGCCTCGTAGACTGCAAGCCCCCCTTCGTTGAGTTCGCCCGCCTGGGCGCCCGCCTCAAAGAGGGACAAGAACTGATGCTCGTCGACCCATGCGCCCGCTGCTGCGAGGCTCTGCATCTGCTTCCACCACTGGTGACGCTGGAGAGGCGTCTGGCCCAGCCGCTTGAACTGCTGCAACAGCCAGAGCGTAGCACGAGAGCCCTGAATGGGCCAATCAAACAGAAGAGTCGAAGACATGAGATCCACAGCGTTGCCAAAGTCACTGACATTCGTGCCGCGAGTGCGATACCTGACGGGAACGGTGCGGAGGTCCTGGCTGCTGCTGCTGGCATATCCGCGGGGGGGGGGCGGCGCCCTCGCCTGAGCCTGCTGCGGCCACTGCGAAAAGAGTGCCGTCGGTGATCTCGCAAATCCCGCGGTCCCCCTTCTTGACATCAGGCGTGACACCGGCGTCCATCTCGTCACCCGGTTTGTCCCCTGCACGGACCTCGGCGGCGACAAAGCGCTCAGGAGCAGTACCAGCAGCAGCCCGAGGGTCCTCGCGAGGCGCGGGAAGAGGAAAAAGGTCCTTGGCCGCCTCCTGGTCGTCAGGAGGCGGCCGCCGCCAGATCACCCGAGGCTTCTTCAGGGAGGCCTTCTGCCTGGCGGATCTCTCGCGCCAGCTCGCGTCCCTCGCCCAGCATCCGCTGCCCGTTGGGATAGTGCCTATCCATGTCCACGCGCAGGATGTGGCCAGAGAGTTTCGTTGGCACGCCGCCCTTGGGACCGATGAGACGCAACTGCAAGGCGTCAGCGAGCTCCTCCTCATAGATGTCAGGGTGGGGTGTGACTGCAACATACCGCGTCGGCGTGATTGTGCCGACGAGAACCCGCTCGTGCCGGTAGCTGTCCTCTCAACCGACAAGGGCGAGGACCCGCGCCCCACCGACAGGCTCTCCAGGGCCCTGGCCGCCCGCGATGCTGAAATGCGCGGCCGCGGACCCATGAGCCGAGCGGCGGCTACACGACCGGCCGGCCACCTCACGGAGGACGGCTCCCACGATGAGCCCAGCTGCAACGCCACGACCACCTCCAGCCCGGTACGACCCGGCGGCGGGCAGGCGGGCGAGACCGCCGGCAGCCCGTGGAGGCGTTCGGGCCGGCACCTGTCGAGCTGGCCCTTCAGCAGCCCGATCGTTGCCTCGTCAGGCGAGGCGTCGAAGCGGCAGCTGCAGTCGCACCCGCGGCTGCTGCCGCAGAGCCAGGTGCCCAGCGCCTGGCCGCCGACCGTCGCCGCCCAGCTGCTCCAGACACTGACGAGGGCTGCGGCCATCCACGATGCTCTCTCCGAAAAAAAGTGCCTTCACGCGTAAAGGCAGCAGACATTTGCAATCATTCACGTGCATCACTTCCATTCGGCCTCACGGCGTTCAAGACGGCCCAAGAGGTCCCCAAGATAGCCTCAAGACGATCCAACAGGCCCCCATGAGGGCCCCAAGACGACCCAAGAGGCGCCCCAGACGGCCCAATAAGAGCCCCAGGACGGTCCCAAATGGGGCCGAAGGGAGGGGGACGAACCGACAATTCGAGCTTTCCGCCCCAAGATACCACCCCCAGGAAGCCTCCAGAGGCCCCCCAAGAGGCCCGAAAAGGCCCCCAAGAGGCCCCCAAGGCTCCCCAACAGGCCCCAAAACGGCCCCAATACGGCCACCAAGAGGCATCAAAACCGTCTCTAAGAGGCAGCCGAGAGGCCTCCCACGACATCCCAACGAACATCCAAGAGGCCTATGACTCACAACCCAGGCAGGGTGGCGGAATGAACCGAAAACCATTATGATGAGCCGCCCCGTGTGGTCTTGCCACAGGGGTGCACGGCGTGCCGAATGTCTGGCAGGTTGTTGGCTCTTTCTGAAGAACTCCTTGAGACGTCTCGGCCCAGCCAGCCGGCCACCCGAAGAACTCCCAAAGTTCGGTCCCCATTGGCCCCATTGGCTCCAAGACGGCCAAAATGGCCCAAGATGGTCCCAAGGATGCCTTCAAGACGGGAAAGATTGCCCCAGGAGAGCCCAAGACTGCCCCAAGATGGCCGCCAACACATCCCAAGATGCCTCCAAGACCGCCAAGATGGTCCTAGAGAGTACAAGACGGCCCAAGAAGCGCCCAGGAGGCCCCTACGACAGACCCAGAGCCCACCGAGAGGTCTTCCAGGAAGGCTCGAAGAGGCCAAAATCATTGGTTCCCCTTTTAGCTGTTTAGGATTATGGCATTTGATTCAAAACGGCCTTCCGATAGCCCAAGACAGCCCAAAGGGCCCACTAAGACTGTTATACATACATATGTCCCTATATATATATATATATATATATATATATATATACACGTATATATGTATCTAGATATATATATATATATATATATATATATATACATACGTACATGCATACATACAAACATACATGCGTATATGCATACGTACATACGTACATACAGACATACAAACATGCATTCATGCATACATCCATGCAGACATGCATACAGCCATACATACTTACATGCATGCATACATACACGCGTGTAGGCATACGTACATACATGCACGCATGCACACATGCATGCATGCACGCATGCATACTACGTGCATGCATACATGCATACATGCATACATGCATGCATACAGACATACATACATACATGCATACATACATTCATTCATACATGCATACATGCATACATGCATATATTCAGACATGCATACGTGCATACATACATGCACACATGCATACATGCATACATGCACACAAGCATACAATCATACATATATATATACATGCATACATACATACATGCATACATACATTCATACATACATACATACAGTCATGCATACATACATTCATACACACATACATACATGCAGACATACATGCATAGATACACACATACATACGTACGCCCATACATACACACATAAACACATACATACAGGCATGCATGCATGCGTACATGCGTGCATTCATGCATGCATGCATACCTATATACATGCATACATACATGCACGTATGCATGCATGCATGCATGCATGCATGTACACACATGCCAGCATACAGATGTACATACATGTGGATAGGCATGCGTGCGTGTATGCATATACGCATGCATACCTATGTGCATATCTACATACCTACAGATACACTTGCAACCATACATACAGACATACATAAATGCATGCATGCATGCATACATACATACATACAGAACATACATATGCGTACATACAGACAGACAGGCAGGCAGGCAGGCATACATGCATGCATACATGCACATACACATACATGCATGCATGCACACATAAATACATACACACACACACATCTACATATCACCATATGTATATGCGTGCATGCACACATGCAACGTGCATACATGCACACATGCATACTTGCACACTTGCATACACGCATACATGCATACAAACAGACAGACAGACGGACGGACGGACGGACGGATACATACATCACACATGAAAATACAGAAATAATAGACAAATGTTACGTGTGGTTGGCTTCTTGCCTGTGCATGCTCCAGAGGGCTTCTCAGCCCCCGAGCTGGCGCCAGAGCACCAGCGCCTCGAGGTCGCTGGATGTCTCCCATCCTCTTCGCCGATCCGAGACCGTGTCCAAACCACGGAGCCGTCAGGAAACGGCATCAACAGTCCCAGGGGAGGCGTCGAGAGGTCTGGATGCACACGCTCCGAAAGATTCGAGTCGTCGGACGTCTGCAGTGAAGGAGGAGGCGGAGGAGGAGGAGGGAGGAGGAAGAGGGAGATGAAGATGAGCAGGATGGGGATGACAACGAGAGCTGGAGCAACGGCGACAATGCCGACGATGACGAGGACGAGGACGAGGATGCCGGCGAGGGCGAAGAAGAGCGTGATGACGAGGGCGAGGATAAGGATGAGGACGAGGGGGATGGGAGAGTAGAGAGGAGGAAGGGGCATAGGAAAGCGCAAGGAGGCATGTGGGGACGGAGACAGGCGAGTGCCGAGAAGGCTTACAGAAGACCCGCTGCGCTGACCCTGTCCATCAGCCCGCCCTTGGCGAGCCGCTTGGGGTGCGAGGCGTACGTGAGGCACTCCTCCTCGCTCACGCCAGAGACCTCGGCGGGGAGATGCCGAAGCAACACTGCCGAGAGCGGGCTACGGAAGCTCCGTGCCGTGGCGGCTTCAGCGTTGGTGGCTGACACCGCGCGGATCGTTCCAGCTTGAGTGACCGCGGTTTCCCGACAGCGCCGATCACTCGATCATCGGCGTTTCGTCTCGAACGCCCACGCTGGGGTCGCCGCAGCGCCGACACGGCACGAACCTGCAGTGCAGCAGGAGCTCGACCACTAGAATTCTTCCACAAGAAACCCAACCCCGAAACCCTGGGATGCCCATTGATTTGCGTATGGGAACGTCGCGCTTTCCACAGCAAAACCATCGAAACCCAAGAAACCCAAGAAAGCCAGGGCACCCGGGAGGTACGCAGGGTGTTTGTTGGCATGGGTTTCCACTGTACCCATGGCTGGGGGTGCACACAGAAGGGGGGGCCTGGGGGGAGGGTGGCGGATCAAAAAAGGATGGCAGCCTCCCCTGGCCCGGAAGAGCTCCCGCGCGCGCTGAAGACTGTCCAGGATGGCCCCCAAGGTGACCCCAATCGGCGGCGAGCGAGGGTGGAAAGTGAGAAGGAGAAGGCCTTCTCAAAGGCGGTAGGGCTTCTCAAAAGCACTCGCGCCTTCTGAGAAGTCTCTGCGCCTTCGCAAACGGCTTAGAAGACTTCTCGGAAGGCCGGAGGACTGCCGAGACTTCGGTGAAGGCCTCTTGGACGTTCGTGAGAACAGCAGGCTTTCTCATATCTCGTAGCCTCTCCCCTGCTCTCTGTGTCCTCTCCTTCCCCCTTCCGCTGCCGCTTGCTCAAGGCTCGTGAGAGCCTCGGATCTCTTTTTCGGGGTGGGCGGGCGGGGCCATAGCTCGCTGGCCCAGCCTGCGGCTCGGCCAAGCAGTCTGAGGAGTGCTGGGCAGTGGCCGGACCAGGTCCCCCCTCCAGTGCGGGCGGGGGCTCTGGAAGGGAGCCCCGCGGTCCGCGGCGGACGCCTCGGCAGGGCGCCCGCGGCCTGGAGGAGGAAGAGGCAGCGGGGAGGTGCCAGCGATGCGGCACGTCTCCCTGGAGCGCATCATCTCCACTGCGCTGGTGGCCACGCTCGGGTGGCTAGACGCTTCCTTGGGCGCAAGGCTGTCGACTGCCTTCTCAGCCTCCGCCAGCTACGCGGCCGCGAGCGACGCCGGCGCGGAGGCGACGCACGAGAGTCGCACCGACTTCGAGGCGCACTTCAGCTACGGTGCGAGCTCCACAGAGAAGGCTGCGGAAGGCCAGCCCAGCCGACCCCGTGCTGCCCGCAGGTACGGAGCAGCCGGAGGAGGCGGCGGCACCGCGGCTTGAGGGGCCCCCGACCACGGGCCCGCCGCCAGCCATGGCCAGCTCGGGTGGGCGCGCCACCAGCTACGAGGAGTACTACTATCTCGCGTACTACTACGAAGACGGGGTGGCGCCGAGCCCGCCCCCGACGGAGCAGCCTGTGGCGCCAGCTGTGCCCGGATCGCTGCCCGAGGAGAGGGCGATGCCGAGAGGGCCGGAATAACCTCAGGCGGGCGAGCAGCAGCCGCCCGCACCACAGCGGCGTCCAGCCGCGGCTGCGCCTCGATCGGCTGGCAACGCCACCCGCGCACAGCATGCGCCGGCGCCGCCGCCGCCGCCAGGGAAGCCGTCGGCCAGAGGAGGCGAGGGCGCGGCCGCTGAGGATGCGCCCCCACCCCCAGGCCGCCCCCCCGAGGCCGTACCAGGGATGGTCAACGCCGAGCCAGAGGGGCTTGCATTCGTCAACGCACGGTTCGAGGCAGCGCTCAAGTGGCTGCGCGAGAAGGTCGGGCACGCTGGCACGCGCTGGGCGCAATGCTCCACCAGGCAATCGCTTTCCTCATGGGCATGGTGAACGCTATGGGTGAGTACACTTGCGGTCGCTACTGGGCGCGGCTCCAATGACTCGCCCTGAGCGCGGCCGCAGCGGGAGTGATCGCCCTCCTCGGCTCCATGATCAGCCTCGTCTCTTGGGTCTTGCGAACGGCTCGGACGCACTGCGCGTTCGTCTTCACGACTACGCACGGCTTCGTCAAAGGCTGCAAGAGCTGCCGCTGGACTTCGCGGCGCACTTGTCGAGGCGAGGGCTCAAGAAGGCAGGCGCGATCAAGCAGTACCGCAGCGCCGTGAGGGCGCAGCACCTGGCGCTGGGTATGGGTGACCTCACGGCGGAGCAGGGCGACTCTGGATGGCGATTGACGGGCTCAGGCGGCGTGACGGAGCACCCAAGAGGGAGAAGCCCGTCACGCCTCGCATGATGCGGTGGATCGTGAAGAAGCTGCAGCCGGAGAGGTCGCGAGAAGGAGCGGCATTGTGGGCGGCGGTCGCCAGGGGCTACTTGTTCCTGCTGCGGGCTAGCGAATACGTATCGAGCGACCAGAACGGCTACACGGGCAACAAGGGCTTGCGCGGGGTGGATGTCACGCCCAAAGCAGCGGGCGAGCCGTGCAGCAGCTGGCTCGCGGCGGACGAAATGGCCATCGAGATCCGGGCCAGCAAAACCGACCAGCACAACCGCGGGGAGTGGCGCAACCACGTCAAGGCTGAGGCGACGGCAGAGGCGGAGGCGGAAGCTCACATCAGCGTCGTGGAGGCCCTGACTATCCACGAAGGATGGGCGAGGGAGCGGTTCTCGGGCTTCAGGGTGCACGACCCGCTGTTTGCGCACGACGACGACCGGCTGGTGACCCGGGCGGATGTCCAGCGGGTGGCGATGCAGGCGGCGGTGGCAGAGGGAGTCGCCCCGAACGGCCTGGGCTCCCACGGCCTGCCGATGCGGCGGCGCGTCAGCCCTGTACGCAGCGCACAAGGACACGGCACTGGCGCAGAGGTGGGGACGCCAGAACAGCGACGCCTTCCAGGGGTATCTCTAGGAGGCGAGGGGACATGGCGCAGGGAGTGGCCAGCAGCGTGGCAGCCGCCGACCTGGCCGTGGTCTGAGGAGGTGCTGGGCGGCGGCGGTGAGGAGCCCAGAGGCTCCGTGCGCAGGGGAAGCCCCATGGGCTGTGGCGCGGGGATGAGGCTCGCGAGGCTTGGAGAGGCGCCGCTCAGTCGAGCGCTGCAGGCGCCAGAAGATGTCAGGAGTGCTGGGCAGGGCGGGGCCAGGTCCACCCTCCAGTGCGGGCGGGAGCTCCGGAGGGGAGCCCCGCGGCCCGCTCGAGGAGGGTTGCTTGGGAGCTCGAGGGGGGTACGGTGGCCGCGCAGCGCGGAGCCACAGAGCTCGCGCCCGGCGGCTGACGACCGCGGGCGCCCAGGTGCCACGAGAAAAAGGAGGTGAGGAGGAGGAGGAAGAGGACGAGGCGGCCTGAGGGATGTGGGCCCGAAGCGGGCCCAGGCGATCCCGATCCGCCTGGGTCAGGAGGCGGAGAGGGAATGTGAAAAACTCCTTCTCGCTTCGCCCCCTCGCTCGCCGCCGACCCAGGTCGAGGCAGGGGAGCCACCCGTCCGCCACCTTCCTGGTGCGTGCTGGGATGCCTTTTTCTTCGCTCCTCTGCGAAACGACAGCTGGCCCCGCCGCCGCGTCGACAGGCCACGTGGGGGGCTGGTCGGGGCCCGCCGGTGCCCCCTCTGGCATGTCGGGGCGTGCTGGACTGACCTTTGGGCCGCTTGGTGAAGCTGTTGCAGCTCGCAAGGGCCAACATCCCCCTCGGCGCGACATGTTGTCGAAGATCGCCCCCTTACCTTGGCCACGGTGTCGTGACGACCCCAGCGTTGGTTTCTGACGCTGCGTGGATTGTTCAACCTTGAACGATCGGCGGCTGCTCGATCGCCAGATCGTTCCATTTTGGGCCGATTCTAGGCCTTGAACGCCCGCGGCGGGGTCGCGGCGAACCGACATTCCGCGAATCTGCCGTAGACATCTTCACGGGTTCAAGACCAGCTCTGCAACTCTGAGACGACCCAAGCAGGCCCAGGCACGGCGCCAAGACCCCTCCGCACGGCGCCAGACCGGGTCCCCCAGACGCCGCAGGAGAGCCGAAGAGAGCACCGACAGCCCCCAGGAAGATCCCAGGAAGCCTCTACGAGGCCCCCAGCAGGCCCCGAAGGTTCCCGGCAGGCTGCCACAAAGCCCGTCTGAAGACACTTGGGGCGCCAAAGAGGACTGAATCAGAGGCAGCAGCGTGGAATTGGGATTCCCGCTGCAATGTCCCGGCGGAGAACCGCGGGCAACGCGTCCTCCTCCTCCTCCTCCTCCTCCTCCTCCTCCTCCTCCTCCTCCTCCTCCTCCTCCTCCTCCTCCTCCTCCTCCCCCTCCTCCTCCTCCTCCTCCTCCTCCTCCTCCCCTCCTCCTCCTCCTCCTCATCATCATCATCATCATCATCATCATCATCATCATCATCATCATCATCATCATCATCATCATCATCATCATCATCATCGGCCTCCTCCTCCTCCTCCTCCTCCTCCTCCTCCTCATCGGCCTCCTCCTCCTCCTCCTCCTACTCATCTTCCAGGCCCTCAATCTTCCTATTGTGCCATTGGGTTTCCTCCTCCACAGGCACCTGCTCCTGCAACCCCCTGAAACACGACCATCCCCGCATCCCCCTCCTACTCCTCGTCCTCCTCCTCCTCCTGGACGTCCCGCCCATCTCCTCTTCCCGCTCCCTCTCTCCCTCTTATTCCTCTCCCTCCTCCTCTTCCTCGAGGCTCTTGCACCTCCTGCTCCTCGGGCGGTTGCGCCCGTGGACGGGTTGTAATGTGTCGCCTGGTTGCGGTTGCAGTTGCGGTTGCGCCCGCGGGCGGGTCGAAATGTGTCGCCTGGTTGCGGTTACGGTTGCGCCCGCGGGCGGGTTGAAATGTGTCGCCTGGTTGCGGTTGCGGTTGCGCCCGCGGGCGGGTCGCAATGTGTCGCCTGGTTGCGGTTGCGGTTGTGGTTGCGCCCGTGGACGGGTTGAAATGGGTCGCCTGGTTGCGGTTGCGGTTGCGGTTGCACCCGCGGGCGGGTCGAAATGTGTCGCCTGATTGCGGTTGCGGTTGCGCCCGCGGGTTGCGGTTGCGGTTGCGCCCGCGGGTGGGTCGAAATGTGTCGCCTGGTTGCGGTTGCGATTGCGATTGCGCCCGTGGACGGGTTGAAATGTGTCGCCTGGTTGCGGTTGCGGTTGCGCCCGCGGGCGGGTTAAAATGTGTCGCCTGCTTGCGGTTGCGGTTGCGCCACCAGGCGGGTCGAAATGTGTCGCCTGCTTGCGGTTGCAGTTGCGATTGCACCCGCGGGCGGGTTGTAATGTGTCGCCTGGTTGCGGTTGCGGTTACGGTTGCGGTTGCGCCCGCGGGCGGGTCGAAATGTGTCGCCTGGTTGCGGTTGCGGTTGCGACCGTGGACGGGTTGAAATGTATTGCGGTTGCGCCCGCGGGCGGGTGAAATGTGTCGCCTGGTTGCGGTTGCGGTTGCGCCCGCGGGCGGGTTGAAATGTGTCGCCTGGTTGCGCCCGCGGTTGCGGCTGCGGGCGGGTTGAATTATGTCGCCTGGTTGCGGTTGCGGTTGTGGTTGCGCCCGCGGGCGGATTGTAATGTGTCGCCTGGTTGCGCCCGCGGTTACGGTTGCGGTTGCGCCCACGGGCGGGTCGCAATGTGTCGCCTGGTTGCGGTTGCTGATGCGCCCGCGGGCGGGTGAAATGTGTCGCCCGGTTGCGGTTGCGGTTGCGCCCGCGGGCGGGTTGAAATGTGTCGCCTGCTTGCGGTTGCGGTTGCGCCCGCGGGCGGGTTGTAATGTGTCGCCCGGTTGCGGTTGCGGTTGCGCCCGCGGGCGGGTTGTAATGTGTCGCCGGGTTGCGGTTACGGTTGCGGTTGCGGTTGCAGTTGCGCCCGCGGGCGGGTCGAAATGTGTCGACTGGCTGCGGTTGCGGTTACGCCACCAGGCGGGTTGAAATGTGTCGCCTGGTTGCGGTTGCAGTTGCGGTTGCACCCGCGGGCGGGTTGAAATACGTCGCCTGGTTGCGGTTACGGTTGCGGTTGCGCCCGCGGGCGGGTCGAAATGTGTCGCCTGGTTGCGGTTGCCGTTGAGGCCCGCGTGCGGGTTGAGATGTGTCGCCTGTTTGCGCTTGCGATTGCGCCCGCGGGTTCGACAATTTCAGACCGTACCCATCCGTGGATACGATGATACTGAGGCGGTGAAGGCTATGAAAGGAGGGACGCGAGGCAACCGCAAGCCCCACGGCACGGTGCTAGAGTCTGGCCACCGCGTTATAATGGCCGAGGCCTGAAGCAAGGAGCCACAATCAGAATCAGAAACCAGGCAACGGTACTCGCCGCAAGCAGCTGGATAAGTGTGAATTGCCGCCAAAGCATCCTAAACGGTCACATGGGACCAGTCGGGACTAGACTCAGCTAACCTGAAGCTGGCCAGAGCAAAACAGGACTTCAGAGCCCTAAAGAAAATCCAATGCAGATTTTGAACTAAAACAACAACACACATAGACACACTCGCATCGCTTGGTGGCCGTGCTTCGCTCTCGCGATGGAACTCATACAGGGAGGCAGGGTAGGGCAAAACCCAAAGAGCCGCCAGGGTCGAATCGAATGGCAAATGTACCTCCACTGGAGGATTGTGCTCACCTCGCTCGCGAACCTCATTCGGTGTCTAATCTCGGATTCAGCAAACCTGGGGGATGCAATAAGACAGCGTCCTTCCGTGCTTCGCGATAGCGGCTGTCAGTGTCCCTGGCCCTCCGCCCCCCCCTGGTGACGTCGACAGTGGTGATGACGCCGTCTGGGTATGCTCGGGCATAGCCAAGGACGTTCGAACAGCAGATGCCGATCGGGATCTGCTGGGGCAGGGCGCGCACCATGCTACGGACATGAAAGGACCTAGCTGCACGGACAGCTTAGCGCAGTGCTGAGGATTGCTGAGAATGGAAAATGGTGATTTCCATCCTCTTCCTTCCCTCTACCGTTTCCTCCTCCTCCTCCATCCTCCTCCTCCTCCTCATCATCCCTGTCCTCCTCCTCCTTTCGTCGTCGTCCTCCCTTCTGCGTTACAAGGTGCTTCACACAAGGACAGGGGAACGAAGGAGGGAGTCGAAAGGAGGGAGGGTTCGAGGCATGCGGGGCCAAGCCGAAACGACCAGTTTGATTACACTGCCGTTATCGGCTCATGCTCTAGGAGGGTCCAGAAATCCCTGGGCCCAAAGGGGGAAGTCGCCTCGTCGTCGTCTTCATCGCCGTTACCTTCCTCAGACTCCTCCTCTTGTCGTCCCATTCTTCCTTACTGCGGTGCAAAATGCTTCAGCGCACACCAACGTGCGCACTACATCGCTGGGGCGCTCTGGGGTGTGCGGACTGGCGTGAGCCCATGAGGTATATGCGCGCCACTTCCAGCTCAACCTTACCAACAGCGCACTGCACTCTACTTTCGTCGTCGGACTACAATCGAGAGAATCAGGCTGGGTGCCTTAAGCAATCCAGGGAGCTGGAAACACACGTGATTGGAGTCACATGCAGAACATGTGGAGGCCAGCTGCTGGATACACGTGCGGATCTTTGGCGCATTTAGAAACATGAGGGCCGACCACTTGAAAGACATGTGGCCGCATGTGTATCCAACTCTCGCCCAGGCTGAACACGTCATCTGTATACAGCGTCCTGGAAAGAAAAACACAGAACAAATGCCCCGTTTTGTTGAGGTCAAATTTCCCAGCGAGGAACGAGGAGGAACACAACGACGACGACGACGACGACGACGACGACGACGACGACGATCGACGACGACGACCACGACCACGACCACGACGACGACGACGACGACGACGACGACGACGACGACGACGACGGAGGGGGAAGGAGAAGGAGGAGGGATGAGGGAGGAGCGAGGAGGAGGAGGAGGAGGAGAAAGAGGAGGAGAAGGAGGAAGAGAAGGAAGGCGATCTGCCGAAGCAGCTCCCTGTTGGTATGCGCGCTCTGCACTAGCAATTCCCAGAAGGTATCTGGTATCCGAGCTGTCGTTGATTATTCCGAAGCATTCCCAGACGACGACCGCGGGAAACGAGGAGTTACTGGGCCCCCCCCCCGCCTCCCCGGTAACGCCCGCCTATCGCCTAGAAGTGCAACAGAAAGCTTTACAGTCGGCACGACTCTCTCAACCCGTACTGAAATAGCGTGCACACACTCCCTGTGGAGATCGACCTGACCGACCCCTGCTCACTCCGCAGATGCCACCCCTCACGAGGCTCCCCGCCCTGCCCTGCTCTTCCCTCGGCTCTCGTTGTGGGAGCCTTGCCCAGCATGGGCAGCACCACGATGCCAGGTCCGAAGAGCGTCACAGCCTTTCGACTAGAGAGCGGACATAAGCAAAGAGCACAGAAGAGGCGACGAAGACTTGCACGGGACATCAGCACTCAAACTGGCACGATTCCGCCGGCTGCTCTGAAGCCACTACACACTTGAAAGCCGTCATGTCATGCCCAAGTGTATTGAGAAGATGCTCCCTCTGACCGTCCGAAAAAACGTGAAGGCCACCTGAAAGGATGCTTCACGATTGCTGGGTTCATGGCGGGTGAGCAGAAGGACGAGGTGGGAAAGAATCACTGCACCGACCTTGCAGACGTGCTGTAGCGGATTTTCGCGTGGATTTCTGTCAATGCAAAACCCCGCAACCTCGAGCAAAAACGGAGTGAACTTCACGTAAAGTTTTAGTTCGTCTTCATTCCTGGCTATGAAAGTCCGCGCGAACCTCACATCGGAAATCTGGAACGAAATTCTCCAGGACGCTCTGAGCCCATCCCATGGCTTTCCGAATGAAATCCGCTCTGCGATACTGGCGCCATGAGAAGGACGAGGTTGGGAAGGAGGAGAAGGAGCAGCAGCAGGGAGGAGCAGGAGGACCGGGGAAGGGGGGGAGGGGGGGGGCCCAGCAGCAGCAGGAGAGGCACTGGGGGCACGGGGAGAAGGCCTCCACGTCCTCGCATCCCCGTCCCTCCCCACGTCCCCCTCCCCGGATCGGCAGGAAATCGGCCGAAGCCGGCTGCCACATCGAATCGGCAGGAATCGGATCGGGCGAGATCGAAATCGAAATCGCTGATCGGAATCTCCAGATCGAGTCGGTTCGAATCGGCAGCCGGGGATATCGGTTCGATTCGAGCCGGAGGGGTCGAAAAGACCCCTGCTCCCCTCGTCGCCCCGCCGCTCCGCTCCAGCTGCTCCCCTCGTGCCCTCTCCTCCCCCCCCCGTCCCACTCCTGCTCGAGGCCTCCCGGGGGCGAGAGGAAGAGGGGAGTGTGCAGATCAGATGCTTCTGTGGGAGACCCTCCAGTCAGATGCAAATCGCGCCTGCGCACTTGCAAGCGGCAGCGGCAGCGCGCATGCTTTGGAACGTGACGGAGAATGCGGGCCGGGGCGTGGAACGCCGCGAGGGTGCTGCAGGGCAGGGCCGAAGGCACCCAGACAACGCTGCAAGTGAAAATCCTCCTCCTCCTCCTCCTCCTCCTCCTCCTCCTCCTTCTCCTCCTCCTCCTCCTCCTCCTCCTCCTCCTCCTCCTCCTCCTCCTCCTCCTCACGCGGCTCCTGGTGTCTTGTCAGCACAGCTGACTGGGCTCAGCGACGGAACGACTGAACAGTGGCATCGGGACGCTCCCGGGCAGGAGCGAGGAAAAATCGGCCAGGCACGCGCGCAACCAACCGTTTCTGCTTTTCTCTGCCACCCTCCAGCCACCGATCCCGAAGCCGTGGTAGGCAGTGGCAGCATCCGCCACCGAGCCAAGGGCACCGAGCGGAGCCCTCGAGCTCCCCCCGAGTTCTCCGCGCGGAAGCCGTCGGGGGCGAGGCCGCAGAGCCCTTGGGCGCTCCTGGCCTTCAGGGATGCTCGTGCGCCTCTTCCGGGGGCCTCTGGAACGCGGCTTGGCATCCGCGCCTTCCGCATGGCCTCATACGGCCCTGGGCCCCGTCTTGGGGCCCCCTTGGGCGCCTCCTAGGCCGTCGCTGAGGGCCCCGGGGGCTGCCCCTGGAGGCCACGAGCAGTCAACACTCGCTTCTGTGTCACCGGATTTCACAAACTTGCCGGTCGGTCCTCGTGGGAGGCGCCCCAAGAGACCTCCCAAGAGACTCCGAGAGGCTCTCAAGAGGCCCCCATGTCCACGATCCAATCACGGTGGAGGGATGGACCACGGAACCTTCGGGGACTGTTAAAGGTTAAAATGGCCCAAGGCGCCCCCAGCTTGTCGCTCCATTTTGGAGCTCCTCGGGCCCCCTGGGCCTCGTGAGGGGTGCTCTGGAGGCCGTGGGGGCCTCCTCAGAAATCCTGGGGACACATTTTTTGTTGAGGAAAATACGCATTGCCGTTGCCATCGCGGTGGAATCATCTCTGGTTCGCACGTGTTCAGTCACCTGACCTGTCAGTCAGTCAGTCAAAGCCGTGTGTCAGCAGGCACATGAGCAATATGGCACACTTACCGTGCCAAGCAAAATGACCGCACTGCGCGCTTCCAGTCTCGAACTGGGATTGCGCATAAATGTTCGATTGGAACTTGAAGACTGCCACAAACATCTCTTGCAAAATTGTACACCTCGGCAGGCAGTCACCTGACCTGGTATATTGTAATGTCCAGTGTACGGTACGCCAGAACGTCTGCCCTGCTGGTAAGGCACATTGGCCTGCCACTCAGACGCTGCTACGCGCTGTTGGTTGCACTCAGCAGCGATAGCTTTCATAATAAGGCGCAAAGGGTAGCACACGAAATATTCAAAAACAGTTTTTTAAATGAGACGGGAACAGACAGAGCAGTTTTTATATCGGATACGGGAGGGAACAGACAGAGCAGCAGACAAACCTGTCGTTTTAGCAGCAGACGGAGTCACGCCAGACAGAAGGATCCGTCTGATGTGTATTCGGCGACAACGAAAAGTGTCCCCGCTGGTACGGCCGACGTGTTCTCGACCTCTGAGGGGTTCTCCGGTGTCGGTGGTGGAGCCGGCGTCGGCGGCGGCACCGCGCCACAATCGCAGCACGCTGTCGATGCGTCGTGTCCAGCCCATGCATAATCTTCAAATGCACCCTATCTCCATCCAGATCCAGAGCCACCGGATCTCGTGCACCAGTCTTGACTTGAGTAGTCACTACAATCGTAGAAGTAATAGTCGTACCAACGCACGTGGACGTCGACGCAAGCAGCGCCACAAGCGCAGCACGCTGTCGTTGCGTCGTGACCGTTGTTTGAAAAATCGTCGAACGGGCCCCACAAGGGGTCCCACCCAGATCCATAGCCACCGGAACTCGTGCACCACCCGTATTCTAATACTGAGCACATGTAAACTCATTGTGAGTGCTGTCACCCCAGCCCACGTCGACGTCGACGCAATTTAGCGGCGTTGCTGGTATCGGCGGCGGTGCCGGTTTCGGCGCCCGCACTTGGATGTACAAATCCAAATTGTAGTCGAACCCACAAGCTGTCTCAATCCCACCAGCCCTCTGGGCGCAGGTGGTCTGGGGAGGCTCCTCTTCCAACCCCCTTCTTCCCTTTCGAAGAAAGAAATATCACTGTTCCAGGCGACCAAGGGCCAACCAGGCACCATGCCGACACCATACCCACCCGCCCCCCACCACTGCCCCACCACCCCTGTCAAAACAATGCAAGCCGCACTCTGCCTCCACCTTTAGAGCATGCGCGGCCAACCCGATGGGGCCCCCCAACCGTACACTTTGGGGCAAAGTCTTGAAGCATGTTCGTGCGGGCCGGGAGCACTTCGTATTGTTTTTGACAAGGACGGCGGGGGTGTCAGCATATTCCCTGCTGTGCGCAGGGCTACCATCCCTGACAAAAAACAATACAACATGCACCTCGCGGCTAAATCTGGATCATGCGCGGCCATCCTGCGATCACCGTCAAGTGGTTTTTGACAGGGACGGCGGGGGTGGTGTAGCGAGGTCTGCTGTGCGCAGACCCAGCAGACACAATGATGGGCATCGGCTTTCGACAAGGATGGCGGGGGCCGAAATGTTTCCCGATGTGTGCCGCCACGTGCGCAGGCGCACCTGACGCACTCTGCACATGCCCCGAACGCGGCGCACCTGGCGCGGCTGGAGTGCGCGGCACACCTGGCTCACTCGGAGCACGTGGGGCATCTGGCGCACCAGGCGTGCCTGGCACGCTCGGGCCCCAGGGGTGCCTGACGCGCGCGTGGCGCCCCTGGCACGCGTGGCGCACCTCGCCCAAACGTCGCGCACCTGTGGTCGGCTTTGGTCCCCAGTAGCGGTCCATCCAAAGACGACCGCTGAACACGTTCAGGCTCGGGTGTTACTTATGAATAGGGAGGGCGGGTGGGAGTGAGCTAGACGGCTTGCGGGCGGGTGAGTGTCTTGACTTCTCCCCCTACCCCCCCCCCCCCCTGGACCTGGACAGGGGGGTTCGCGGGTAGTTGGAGCGTCCAAGATGGCCCGAGACGGCTCCAACAGCGCCCCAGAGAGCCCAAGATGACCTCCAAGATGGCTCAAGATAGACGAAGATGACTCAAGATGGTTTCCAAGATGCCCAAGAGGCCCCGAGAACGCTCAAAGACAACTCCAAGAGGCCTCCGAGACTTCCAAGGAGCCCCCCAAGAAGCCAAAATCTTCTAAAAACCTCAGGGAAAAAATGTTTACAAAGCTTTCAAGAAAAGTCCGAGGAGACTCTGAGAGACAACTCGCCTGGGCATCGTTTCTGGATGGGCTGGTGGGGATACGCGAAGCGGAAAGAAGTTTGGAGTCATCGTTCAATCGGCAGTCCCCTGGCTGATACACATCTTCTGGTCCACCATGGTCAACGAGGTATTCAAATGCCAGGCAGTCTACGTCAGCATCGCACAACGCCCTGCAATCGTCAACACTTGTGTCAGAATGCCTTCAAACATGTTAGGTCCCCAGACGCAGCCGGGCGAGATCTGTTCAGATTCGCTGGGGACTGGTACCTCGGGATCCTCGTCGGTGGTGGTCTCCAGGCGGCGCTCGCCGACCATGGTGGTGGACCTGCAATTACTCAAACAGGCCGTCGGGGAAAGCGCAACCCGTGCCCAGCGAGCTGCAGAACGACGGCCGCGATCGCCGGGCGCATCATCGCGCAGGAGACGCAGCGCCTCCTGAGGGCAGGGGCCTGGAGCGCGGAGGGGCCCCGACCCGAGACCGCTGCAACCAGCAAGCGGATCGAGCTGGCTGGCCTGAGCCATGACGGCAGAGCAGCCCCTGCCCCCACCTCCGGAAACGCCTGCAGACCTCCGGGCGCTCAGGCTGCGCCCCCCGAGTCGCGTCCCGTGCAGGTCCGAGCCATTCTCCCTCGCCCCCCCAGGGTGCTACCAGACGCACCCTTGCAGCATCTGTCCTACGCACCCAGGGGGGGGCACTGCAGTGGCGTTTTGGAGCGGGTGTGAGCTATTATCCTCGCTTCCCTCGCTGTTGTCTGACGCACAACTGTCGCGACTGTCCTATTACATCGGGGGGTCCAGCGCAATGGGGTCCTACGCCGATACATGTTTTACCGTCGCAACCACTGAACACTGCGGAGCGTAAGACTATCGCAAAGATCTCGTGCCCCTGCGGAGTCCAGCGGAGCGCGGCTCCACGCGGACTCAATCGAGACCTCGCGTCCCTGGACGCTTCCTCACTCCTGCCCTCCCCGATTTGTCATATTTTAAGGAAACAAGCTCTATACACCGATGTTTTTCCGACCCTTCGCTGAAATTCGCACAGGAACGCGGATCCTGGTGTTTTCGGGATCCTGGTGTTTTCATGGTTCGTTGCTTCCCTTAGAAAACCAGGGTGAAGTATACACCACAACACCCCGACGTCGTCCCCGACCCTCGAAAGTCGTGGGATTGAAACGAACCCCGCCACTGATAATGTATATGTTCCAGTTTCCGATATTTCTCCTCTCCCCCGCCTCCCTGGCCCTTCTCTTCATCCCCCCTCCTCTCTCACCTGCCAAATTACCTGCTCCTGCTATTCGGGCTCTGAGCCCCCAGGGTGCCCTGAAGATCATAAGCGATGAGAACGCCGCTGCCGCTCCCGGAACCCAGCTGGGGCGGTCGGCGCAGCGGGTTCAGCGCAAATGATTACCACCAGAAACTCGAAAAGAACTCTCGGGCCCTTCGATATCGCCGAACGTGCCCGGTGGGTTGGGCAAGCCGCTGGAAAACCACTTGGCACGAGGCGTCCCTCATTGGGTTGTTGGCATTGTGCATGCGGCCGAGTGTCCACTGCACGCTCTAAAGCGCAGCGTCCGCTGCGTGCAGCTCTTCGGCAAGAATCCAACTAAATTCGCCGACCCTGTCGGCTTGTGGAAGACGCTGTTCTTTCTGACTCGTCGACGTCGAAATCTGCGTCGTCGTCGTCGTTCTGTTTGGCTCGTCGTCGTCGTCGTCGTCGTCGTCGTCGCTGTCACTGGGTCCTCCTCCAGCGTGCCAGCCACAGCGAAACCGAACCGAAACCTCAAGCGCGCCATCCACAGCGAAGCCAAATCGAACTTGAGCAACGTCGTAATTGACTCGAAAGGAAGCCCCTTCCGTTGTACCTCTTCTCCCCCTGGGGGAAGGGGGGGGGTCCCTGGGGGTTGGAGGGGCGGGGGTCCCGGATCAGAATGCCGTCCCCCCTGGGCGGTCTCTGGGCGGGTCCTCCTCTTCCTCCTCTTCCTCCTCCTCCTCCTCCTCCTCCTCCTCCTCCTCCTCCTCCTCCTCCTACTCCTCCTATTCCTCCTCCTACTCCTCCTATTCCAACTTCCTTCCTCCTCCTCCTCCTCCTCCTCCTCCTCCTCCTCTCTCCTCCTCCTCCTCCTCCTCTTCCTTTTCCTCATCCTTTCCTCATCCTCCTCCTCCTCCTTCTCCTCCTCCTCCTCCTCCTCTTCTCCTCCTCCTCCTCCTCTCATCCTTTCTCCTCCTCTTCCTCCTCCTCCCCACCCCTCCTCCTCCTCTTCCTCCACCTCCTCCTCCTCCTTCTTCACCTCCTCCTCCCCCTCCTCCTCCTCCTCCTCCTCCTCCTCCTCCTCCTCCTCCTCCTCCTCCTCCTCTTCCGCCTCCTTCTCCCTCCTCCTCCTCCTCCTCCTCCTCCTCCTCCTCCTCCTCCTCCTCCTCCTCCTCCTCCTCCTCCTCCTCCTCCTCCTCATTCTCCTCCTCCCGGACCAGCCCAGGAGCGCAACAAGTCCTGTCACGCCCACATGACTCGAGCGGGCGGCTCATGTCCTAGGGTCGGCACCGCTTGTGCCACCGCCCGAAGCCCTCAACACGATTCTCGCTGACGGAAAATTCGGAACGAGATGAGTGCGCCAGGGACAAAACGCCAGCATCGCCGATGCAATTCGAACGATGTCGGCAGGCTTGAAGGATTGGATAAGGGCCCACCAAAAAGTATTGGTCTGGTATCGAGCGGGCGCACGGCTGAGATTGGCCAGCACCCGCGCCCCCCAAGAGGCGGGAGCGGGCGGCCAAGGACAAGAGGCAGAAAAATCTTTCCCGCACACACAACACACGACACACCACGCCCGCCCGCTCATCCCGCCCACCTGGAAGGGATACACCACGTGCTGGCGTCCTCGAGCGAGGGCCACACGCGCGCAGGCTCGATCAGCCCGAGAGAAGACAAGGGGCGCGACGAGCAGCGGAAGAAACACCACGAGAGTCCGAAAGCGCTCCTGAACGCCTCCTGGGTTCCGCTGCTTCGCCTCAGCGTGCACACCATCGAGATCACACATGCACTGACCAAGGCGGCTGGCCTTGGTGCCCCAAGCTTTCAGAACAGCAGCCATGGCCGTCCGAGCCTGACGGGGCCACCCAGGGGATCCGCACCGGCTGAGCCATACATTGGGCACACTTGTCAGACTCTGAGTTCCCGATCTGCCCGAGGCGAGTGGCATGGCCTAACTGAACGCGCGCCTCAGCACAGTGAGCTTTGATTCTGCGGAAGTCAATATGTTCGGCTCCGCCCCAGTCCTCGACGCGGATCCAAACCTGGGCCCAAACTTCAGCCCAGGCCGAGCGCGCAGAGGCGCTAGCACGGCGACCTCCCTGCGCTCCTTCATATACAAGGCTGGGGCCCGCATAAAAGATGCCGCCTGGCGCTGAATGCTGGAAAGCGCGCGGGAAGGCATGCAAAACGCGCAATCGACGTCACGACAAACATAGGCGACAACACCGACCATGGCGGACAGAACCCGGAAGGGAAATTCAAGCTGCACCGCAAGGATAGCCCAAGCAACTGCTTGAGCGCGCCACAGAAGACGTTGGCCCATCGAGCCCCCGCCCACGAAAATAGGCCCAGACATACTCGCAGGTCCACCAGCGAACCATCGACCAGGGAAGGATGGGGGCAGCGGGCAGCAGCGCATCGGGCACGAGCAATCTCTCGGCGAAGAGACGAGGGAGGGCATCGGAGCGGGCCCTGGTCAGGGGCTCCAAAAACTCGGGAGGCCGCACGTCGGGCGGGACCTCATCGCGACCTCCACAGGACGAGCGTCGATGTAAAAGAGTGCCCGGGCACTCTTGGCACAGCTGGCACAGGGAGCCAGCGGCGAGGCTGCATGCCCGTTGCCTGTGCTGAGGCCATTGCCCTCCGCAAAATAAAAAGCCCTTCTCCTTGGGAAGTAGCTACCTGGCTGTAAGAGACTGCGAATGGGGCTCGACGCCACGTCCCTGACTAGGCTCGGGGGGCCCTTCGCGAGCGGCCTAGCGTCGACAGCCCTGGAAAGCCTCAGAGCGACGGCCCCGGGCCCGACCTCGGCAACGCCCCCGCCGCCGCCCGGCGGCGGGCGGGCCAAGGCAGGAGAAGAGGGACAGAAATAACATGCACAAAAGAGAAAATATAGGACGAGAAAAGAAAATATAGCCAGGAACATCGAACACAACACCGAAACGAAGACCAGCGGCAACGCAAGCAGAGAAGAGCCCGCGGATGCTCGCCCAAGGCTTACGACCCCCCCTCAACCACTAAGACGCGTCTCTCGACCCTTGCCCCAGCATCCCGCGCGGAAGCCAGTGCTCCCAAACAGCGGCGGCTCACGAGCACAACGCGTCGACGTCGAAGGGGCGGGCGGGGCCAGCGCGACGGGGGGGGGCAACGCGAGCCTAAAAGTCATGGACTTGCCGGGAAGCCGGGAAACCTATGCGCCTGAACCTGCGCCTGCATCACGCGAGCTTGCTTAAAATCAGCGCCAGTGGGCACGTGCTCTGCGTGGCCATTCTTCAGAGAACAGGGAGGCTCTCTGGACCACGTTGTGAAGCATATCTTTCGGCACAAGCCCAGTGAACGCGCGAATCTTGCGAGCCCGAACTCTAGCGGCTCATTCCAACTAGCACAAGTGGCCTGAGGAGCCGTCTTGCCCCGACGCAGAGCCAATGCCTAGGTTGCGTTCGGCGCGAGTGCCAACCGCCCGGAGCCATCTCAACCGCTGCTCAGGAGACGCGCGCAGAGCGAGGGAAGAGGCAACAGCGCAGCTCCTTTTCAAGGCGACGGGGGGCCGCGCCTTTTTCAATTCCGCATGCAGAGGCAAGGCGGCGCCGAAAAAGCCTGTCTGCGACGTCGGACTCACGACCGAGCCTCTGCAAGCCAGAATCGTCAACAACATTGCCTACATGCACGCGTGTGAAGGCTGTCTGCACTGCGCCGAGTGGCAGCACTAGAACAAGCAGCAACATGAGCGCGGCGAAATGACAACCCGGCAGCAACGCTTGCAAGGTACAAAGGGGGCAAGAAACAGCATCGTGAAGCGCCAGGACCCTCGGACGCCGATAAAGATCGACTAGGAGCTTCAACTGACGAATCGGGAACTCAGTTCTGCCTGCGGCAGCTAAAAGCTCAGAGCGCTGAATACTTTCGGAAACCATCAGCAGATCAAGCAAGATGAGGGCACAAGGAAGGCCCTTGGCTCGACCCCACTAGGCAGAGGCAGACTGCAGCCGGACCAATACGTCGCTGGATTTGCCTGCCGTGGACCACCAGCAGGGACGAGGATTGCGGACCTGCCACTGAGCAACAAGCCCTCGAATGCGCGCCAGGATGCGCATGAGCGCAATGGGCCGAAGGCCGCCGTCGCGCCTGGAAGTAAACGCCACATTGGCCCAGTTTCGCGGCCAGCCGCAGGCCATTTCAACCTCGACCAGCAGGTCGAGCAAGGATTCCAAGGCGGGGCCCGAAAGTCCGATGAGCTGCCGAGGGCATACCTGATCAATGCCACATCCTGAGCGCCTAGTAAAACTGCGAATGGCCCTCTTAAAGGCTTCGAGCGACGGTCGCTCAAAGGCAGATCCGAGATCCGACGACCACGGGACGCGGCCCGAGGCATGTCCAGCACTCCACGAGCACGACCACGCACGAGCGAGAGCCACCACCACCTCCTCCTGAAGCGTGCACGGCGCCCCTGCAGCGCCCAACCTGCCGGGGCGCCACGGCGCGGCAGGCTCGGCGACAGCGGAGAGGGCAACAGCGCCATCACGGCTGTGCCGTCGCACCAACTCGCGCCACCCTGCTTGCTTGGCTTCCTCGACAACTCGAAAGACAGCGACGGCGCGAACCCTGGTCGCCTGCGCAGCCGCAGAAGCCAGGGCATACGGAAAGAAAAAGTATAATCAGGCAGCTGTGTCCAAGGCTCAGCTTCTTCCGAGGGAACGCCACTATACTGAGCTGGGCTTGGACACTGCGCGCTAGGCGAAGGGCGCCAGCTCGCAGACGCGGCGGCGGCCACCTCGCAAGAACTTCAAACTGCGCGCCAGGGGCCTCCACCAGAGGGCAGCAGGGGCCGAGCACTGGAAAGGCCAGCGCCTCGGGAGCAGGCGGAGGCGCGAATGTGAAGCAGAGTGGTTGAGTTCGGCCAAAGTACGCTGGCTGCAAGGCGCAACCGATGTTGCGCAAGTCAGCAAGGTCGAGCTCGGCGCTGGTGACCCAGAGCTGCAACTTGTCAACGATGGAGCCTCCAACCATCTGCTGAGTGGCGTGGTCCAAAATCTCTGACCGTCGACAACCGATGGGCATGTCGCTGGGAAAAACGCCGCGGACGCCGAACAGTTCGGCACTGCGTGCCAGAGCTGGCACCAGGCCAGGTGAGAACGACAGGGAAGCGCGGGCTGGCGCCAGCTCCCATGATCACTTCCACCGCGCAGCCATGCGCCAGCACAGCACTCACCACAAAGAAGTCAATGGCACGTCCAGCTGAGGCGCTGGAATTGGTGCAGGTGGCACACTGCGGAAAGAGACAGACCCCGTCGATGGCGTCGATCCACCCGCTGCCTGCCAACTCGCTGGGAACCTTCTGGAAATTGCCTGCGATGATAAGGGGTAGGCCAGACGACTTGACTGCGGCACCAATGTTTGGCAAAATCGACAAATTACGTTGGGACAGGCCTTCAGAATGGCGAAGTTCAAACAATATCCAAAAGAAGCCCGCGGCGCCAGTCCTCGACGCTGCAGGGCTCGCGCCTGGCCTCCAGCGATAACGGACGGGACGCACTCAAACTCCGCGAGCCCCATCGACGAGGGCACAGCCTGCAACAGGTCACCTGAGCTGCCGCCGTGAAAGGCGGTTGCCGCTGGCGCCACGGCGGCTACCCAGCCACGACCTCGCAACTTTTCTTCCCATCGGTTACACTGTGCCAACAACTGATGATGCCCCTGAACGGCAAGAGCGTAACAATGCTGCACGTGCGCATGGCCGAGAAGAGCCTCGAGCCCGCTAGCACCTGAAACGTCTCCAAGCCTGCGTAGGAACACGGCGCACTCGCCTCGGCCTCGGCCTGTTTCTTGGCCGACCAAAGCAAGGCGCCAAAGATATCTTGCACCAGCTCGTGCTAGACTGCGCGAGGTGCGCAGAGACGGACCCGCCGCCGTTGGCAGCAACGGTCGACTCAGTGCAGCAACTCCTGGTACTACTGCTCGGCGCGGGCGCGCACGGCCGCTGCGTCGGCGGCAACCTGGGCGGCAGCTGCAGCCCGTCCGGCTTCAGCTCGCTGGGCCTCCGCCTGAAGGGCTGCGGCTCGCGCTGCCTCGGGGCCGGCAACGGTCTCTGCGGCAGCCGCAGAGGGAGCGACTCCCGCCCTGCCAGCACCAGGAGCGCCAGCTATGTCAGCATCAGGAGGAGGAACCTGAGCGAGGGCTTGCAGCGCAGGCACGAGTCCTGCTGCTCGCCGAACGGACGCAGCCGCTCGTCCACACTGAGGCTCGCGGCAAGCGCCGAGAGGAACCCGACGGGGTCAGCTGCGGGTTGCTCGAAGACCATGTGCTGGTAGGCATTGGCAGCGCGAGCAGCGGGCCTCACCACACTTCGCTGTGGCCTCATCGAGCTCCCCCTTGGCTGTCGCCGACGCCACGATGGCCTTCTCGACCGCATCGTTCACCTTGTCATAGGCCCGTTGGGCCGTGTCCCGCTTGTCTGCGAGAACTTCCTGCTCGGTGCGCGCCGACTTGGCCTTGGCCCTGGGTTCGCCTTCCAAGAGCGTTGTGTGCGCCACGACCCGCGCCGCCAACTTAGGCGTCCAGTGGACAAAGACACGTTCGAGGTCGGCGGGGGCGAGCTTGGAATGGACGTCAATGGTTTCAGGGGCGAGGTAGCTGAGCAGCGGCGCCTGCCCACCGCCACCTTTGCCGCTACCTTTGCCCTTGCCACCCCCGCCGCAGCCTGCTTGGACCTTGGGCGGTCCGTTGACCCAGGCACCCAGCTGCCGCTCGCCTGCAGGCGGAGAGGGCTTCTGCTGGCACGGGCGCCCGCATGCACGGCAGTGGGTACGTGAGAGAAAATTGGCACGATACCTGCACTTGCGATGCCCACACTGCCATGTCTCGAGGTTGGAAGTGCCGACATTGCCGCCTGCCATGAGACACACGGTGCAGCAAAAGGGGAGAATGCAGAGCTGCCTGCACAAAAACACTGAAAGCTGGCCGCGGATCAGCGGTATCCACTCGTTTCGCAGGGAAACGCAAACCTTGAGCCAAAATGTCTACGGGACCTCCTCCTCCTCCTCCTCCTCCTCCTCCTCCTCCCTCCTCCTCCTCCTCCTCCTCCTCCTCCTCCTCCTCCTCCACCTTCTCAGCTCCTCCTCCTCTTCTGGGCCTGAGGGGGCCCGAGTCCGTGGGGTCCCTCCAGGAGAGCGGACGACGCGCCGCGCGCGCCCGCCCGCCCGCCCGCGCGCCGCCGCCGGCTGCCATCGCCGCTTCCCCACCCGTCATCCTCCTTTGCTACTCCTCCTCTTCCCCTCCTCTTCCTCCTCACACTCCTTCTCCACCAACCTCACCCATCCCCCTCCCTCCATCTCCCCCTGCTCCTACACTTCGTTCTCCTCCTCCTCCTCCTCCTCCTCCTCCTCCCCCTCCGCATCCTCCTCCTCCTTCTCCTCATCCTGCTCACCCCCCCGCCCCCTGACCCGAGAATGTGACAAACCCACCAGCGCGTCGCTGTCGTCGTCGTAATCGTCGTCGTCGTTGTCGTCGTTATCGTCGTCGTCTTCATTGTCGGCGGCACCGGCCTAAGGCCTTAACAATAGCCTGGTGAAAAAAACTGCACTTGCAGGTGTTCAGCGCCTGGTGGAGCACGAACTGCGTGAGGGGTGTGCACCGCGAGCGTACGGGTCCTCATGCGAACGCGCACACTGGCGCTATAGCTGGAGCTCAAATTGCGCACGACGCGTGCGAGTGGACCCGACGCGCAGGCGGGCGCTCCCACTGGCGCTTCAGCCACCATGTGCAGATAGATATGAGCGGTGTGGCGAGAACGGAAGTGCGGGTGCGTGTTGCGTGCACTATCGTACCCGCCTGGCGCCGTCGCCAGGGTCCCCACATGGGGGCACGAAGCAGCCGCCGCAGCAGCCGCAGCAGCGGCCGCAGAAGCAGCCGCAGCAGCAACCCCAGCAGCAGCCCCAAGAGCAGCCACAGCAGCAGCCGCAGCAGCAGCCGCAGCAGCAGCCGCAGCAGCCGCAGTGGCCGCAGCAGGACGAGGAGGCGGCGAAGACAGGAAAGGAGGAGGCGTGGACGCGCGGCTCTTTCGGAGATGGCGCGCAAGCTTCTGAGATATCGTCCACTCTCGGGGCGGACGGCAATGGGGGTGGCAACAGGGGGAGTCAGCAGATCAGGTGCACGCGTTGTCACCGACTCCCAGCGCAAGCGACCTTGTACAAAAAAACTGCCAAGCTGCGGGGCCGAAACCAACTGCACGCAGCAAAGTTCGCGACCCCTCTTGCTCACACACCCCCTCTTCGCTTTGCCCCGGACAGGTCTGAGGCGCAGCGGCAGGCGGGACCCCGATGAAGAGCACTGTCGGCAGGCCCCCTAGAACCTCCCGAGAAGCCCTCAGAAGCGCGCAGGAGGCCTCAAGAGGCCCTCAAGAGGCCGCCTGTTCCTCCTGATCCTCGTACCTCTCCTCTTTCTCCCTCAAGTATTCCCCCAAGGGTTCTCACAACGGCTCGGGAAAACGTGCCTAATATATTGGCAAGACATCGGCCCAACGTTTGGCCACATGGGTGCTCCAAAAAGGCAGATGGCGGCGGTGGCATAAACACCCGAAAGACGACAAGGCCTCCCCAGCAGGCTGGACCATGCACGGCAAGAAAGAGGAAGGCACCCACAGGCAACGCAATCCGCAAGAGGATACAGAACACACGCACGAGGAGAAGGCAGGCCTCCAGAAAGGCAAGCATCCCGAAACATCACAAGACTGCCTCCTGCCACTTGA
>CAUYUJ010014410.1:256256-263756 GCA_963575745.1 Prorocentrum cordatum
TCTATCATGCGACTGTAACACTTGCATCTCCACCATGCGACTGCCATCCTTCCATCTCTTCGAACATCCGTTTACAGTTGCCGAGGCCATTCCACCGCAGTCAATTGGTGGTATGCATGCGTCTACTTATACTGATGATACTGGCACAGATGTTCCCACGTGTCAATACACGTCATCAATGCTTCCATCCCTGCTTCTCTTCTGCATCTACACGTACTCCTGCCCAATTCGAGGCCAACGCGGAAACTGTGCAGGTGGATCCGAACACCCTACCTAAATGAATGTCTCCGCATCTCGGAGGGACCACTCGAATAGAATCAGGCAGCGACGAAGAGGCCGATCGAATCCTTCCTGCGGCAGCTCCGCGTTGCAATCCCGAATCCCAAAGTGGCGTCCTGCTTGCGGTGCAGCTTGCTGCCTCCAGCGCGTCCTCGTGCACGACTAGCGCCTTCGATTATGACAATCGCGCAATGACAAGCGCAATGACTCGTCATGATTGTCTCGTTGCGAAAATCACAACATGGTTGCCTCGAGGGACATAGCAGCCATCATTGTAAGCACAAGTAAGAGCGCCACCATGACGCTCACAACTTTCGTCGCCCGATCTGCCTGTGCACCGCCCCAATCCACCGCCACCAGCATAGCAGCTCCGACCTTCACGGTCAATGCCATCCGTTTACACCCGTTCGGCGTTCCCTCCAGACCCTCCCCCTGCCCCTCCCCTTCCGCCCTCCGCCCCGTCCTGCCACGACTCACCAACAGGCTACATGCTACATCGAAAGATATTGCTGCATCGTGCTAGAAACTCCCCAGTTTCCTGCGGGAATGGCCTCGAGGGCCCTGCCATTTCGACTCTTCAGCCACATGCGAGGACTTGCTGGCGATTCATTGAGGGAGAGAGGGGAGAGGAGATGGAGTAGTAGGAGGGAGGAGGGAGGAGGGAGGAGGGAGGAGGGAGGAGGGAGGAGGGAGGAGGGAGGAGGAGGAGGAGGAGGAGGAGGAGGAGGAGGAGGAGGGAGGAAGCACAGGAAGCGGTGGAAGCGGAGGCGGATGGCAGGGAGAGAGGGAGAAAGGGAGGGAGCAGAGAGGAAGGAGGGAGGGAGGGAGAACGGAGGAAGGATGGAGGGAGGAAGGCAGAGCGAGAAGGGACGAGGGCAGAGACAGTGAGGAAGAAGGGATGAAGCAGGGAACTGGGAGGAGGAGGAGGAGGAAGGAGGGAGCAGGGAAGAGGGAGGGAGGGACCGCACCATCCATGTATATGAAAAAGGACGTTGGCCGGGTGGGCGGGCGAGTGGGAGGCTGACGAGGGGAGTGGCTTCGAGAACGACGGCCGAGTGGCCGCAGAGGAAGACGCCGGCGGGGAAGCGCGCACGGAGCCGCAGCTGCCTGGGAGGCCAGGGCGAGAGGGCCGACGAACGAGCGCAACAACAGAGAGAGAGAGAGAGGGAGAGGGAGAGAGAGCGAGGCCTTCTCCTGGGCTGCCGAGGCCGCTCCCACCGCGGCGTCCACCTGGCCCGGAGCGGGGGGGGCGCCCGGTCTCCGGCTGGGGCCCTCGGGCTCCTCCTCCTCCTCCTCCTCCTCCTCCTCCTCCTCCTCCTCCTCCCCCTCATCCTCCTCCCCCTCCTCCCCCTCCTCCCCCACCTCCTCGTCCTCCTCCTCCTCCTCTTTCTCCTATTCCTCCTGCTGCTCCTCCTCCTCCCTCCTCGTCCTCCTCCTCCTCCTCCTCCACCCTCCGCCCCCCTCCTTTTCCTCCTCCCTCCGTCCTCCTCCTCCTCCTCCTCCTCCCTCCTCCTTGTCCTCCTCCTCGTCCTCCTCCATCCTCCCCCTCCTCCTCCTCCTCGTCCTCCTCCTCCTCCTCCTCCTCCTCCTCCTCCTCCTCACCCTACCCAGGGACCTTGGACGCGCAAAGTGGGCCCGTCGGTCGGAAGGAGTGGGCAGAAGCATGGAGCAGGAAGGCGTTGCGTTGAAAGCAGATGGGGTCCCCGCCCGCCCCCTGATTGACTACCTACCCGACCACCCCAACCCAACCCGAAAACCCGAATTTCGGGTTGGGGGGGTACGGCTTCCATATGTATTTTCTCGATGTTCCCCGAACCCCCCCTTGGAAATGGAGGTCAATTTGAGGCCTTCGGGTTGTGTTGGGGTGGTTTGGTGGGTGGTGATGATGAGGGAATGGGGAGAGCCGCTCGATCATTGAAGCAGGAAGACGCCTAAAATAGATTGGGATCCGGAAATCCACGAATACCCACTTTCAACGACGGGCAAACACGGAACAAATGGGTACAATGCCCAACAACAAATGTTGTCCAAAACCATCAGCAGCCGCTGTTGGGCAGGCGGCCTTCTGTCTCAAATGGACACCGTCCGCGGCGACACCGACAGCGAGTCCTGTTCAAAGTGAACAGGCACTGCTGTCGGTATTAGTACCCATTCTTTCCATACCAATGTCGATCGTCCTGGTGGGTGTAAGATTTCGAAACACCTGGCTGGAGCTCAGAATTTGAAGAATGTCTGCAGCCAAGTGAACCCCAGCGGGGGTGTCCGATACCCCAGCGTCGGGTCGACCTGGTGGAGTAGGGCTCGCAAATAGTCTCAGAGGTGTTATACTGTTCTGGTGATGTGATAGACCCACGCGAAGGGAGCACGTCCAATGACACAACCTCACCCCGCACGTCAGAAGCCCAGCGCGACGCCCGGCCAGCAGCAGCAACGGCAGAAAAAGGAAAAATACATACAGCAGGGAGCAAGGCCTGCGATGCAAGATCGAATCGGGATCGGAACATGGATCGCATCGGACTGCATCGGCCCGCAATGGGCATCGAACCGAATGGCACACGCCAATGTACCCCGACTACGTACGCCCCGCATGCCTCGGGCCGCATCGGACCGTCGGAAACTCGATACGGAATCGGATCGATCCACAGGGATCGACATCGAATCTGAGTGCAGGTGGCCGCGAAGCACGGGGTCTGCTTTCGCGTGGACGCCGTCGTGGTCGTCGTCTTCGTCGTCTTCCTCGTCGTCGTCATAGCCGCCGTCGCCACCAGAAGAAGAAGAAGAGAGGGAAGGGAGGAGGGGAAGAGGAACGGGGAGAGCAGGAAGAGGACGACGACGAGGGGGGGGGAGGAGGAGGAGGAGGAGGAGGAGGAGGAGGAGGAGGAGGAGGAGGAGGAGGAGGAGGAGGAGGAGGAGGAGGAGGAGAGAAGGGCCAATGCTCGGATCAACTCCCCACGAGCACGACAGCCGCCGCCAGTCGTCACCAGGACAGCTGGCTTCCCCCCGTCCCTTTCGATGCTCATTCTGGGGACCTTCCTGGAGCCACTCGCTCCACTCGTGCGTCGAAGCTGCGTCGAACGTCCGTCGACTCGTCGAGTCGAACTTGAGTCGAAACTGAGTCGAACCTTAGTCGCACCTGGGTCGAACCTGAGTCGAATCTGAGTCGAACTGGAGACGAACTGGAGACGAACTGGAGTCGAACTAGAGCCGAGCAGATCCATAAAGTGGACCCCAGGAAGGTCCCCAAAACGAGCATCCCACTCCCTCCCTCCTCACCTTCAAGACGTGTCCCCCATTCGGTCGTTCCTCCTTTACATGTTGCTGTTCCTCTTGACCCTCATCCCAGCTACCGCCGTGAGAAAGAGGGGCTCGAGAGCTTCGCTCCACCCGAAGAAAAGAACCACTCCGCATCCCGAGTCCTCGGGCTTGCCGTCGCTCGGACGTCAATTCCCCGTGCACGTGTCGGTTTCGTGCGCTCATGTTTCGAAAGATGACCCAGGCCGGGATGCTCCTCGATGGTCCGCGCCGAGACAACACGCACACGTCCGAACGATGCCAGGGGGAGGAGCGAGGACGAGTCAGCAGGGCGGAGGAGGGCTGCAGCAGGACGGGGGGGAGGAGTGAGCGGGAACAGCCAAAGAACCAGGAGGGACGAGGAGGAGAGGCAGCAGCAGCGGAATGGACGGGGCCCGCTCCTGCCTCTTCGCCGTCGTGGTCGTGGTCGCCGCCGGCGTCGACGTCGTCCTCATCCTCGTCCTCGTCCTCGTCCTCGTCCTCGTCCTCGTCCTCGTTCTCGTCCTCGTCCTCGGCGTCATCATCGTCGTCGTCGTCGTCGTCGTCGTCGTCCTCGTCCTCGTCCTCGTCGCCGTCGTCGTCGCCGTCGTCGTCGTCGTCGTCGTAGCCACCGTCTCGGCGGCGGCGGCCCCTGCGCGCGCCAGCGCAACATCGCGCGCCATGGCACACGGGGCGCGCGTCTGGCGGGCGGCCCACGGCCTGGGCGGGCGGTCCTCGGCGCAGTCGAGGGCGAGGAGGGGGGCGAGGAGGGAGGCGGGGAGGGAGGCGAGGAGGGGGCCCTCGGCGTAGTCGAGAGCGAGGAGGAAAGCGAGGAGGGAGGCGAGGAGGGAGGCGAGGAGGGAGGGAGGCAGGAGAGGGCGAGGATGGGGGCGAGGAGGGAGGCGGGGAGGGAGGCGAGGAGGGGGCCCTCGGCGCAGTCGAGGGCGAGGAGGGAGGCGAGGAGGGAGGCGAGGACGGAGGGAGGCAGGAGAGGGCGAGGAGGGAGGCGAGGAGGGAGGCAGGCAAGGAGGCGAGGAGGAGACCCTCGGCGCAGTCGAGGGCGAGGAGGGAGGCGAGGAGGGAGGGAGGCAGGAGAGGGCGAGGAGGGAGGCGAGGAGGGAGGCAGGCAAGGAGGCGAGGAGGAGACCCTCGGCGCAGTCGAGGGCGAGGAGGGAGGCGAGGAGGGAGGCGAGGACGAGGAGGCAGGAGAGGGCGAGGAGGGAGGCGAGGAGGGAGGCGGGGAGGAAAGCGAGGAGGGGGCCTCGGCGCAGTCGAGAGCGAGGAGGAAGCGAGAGGGAGCGAGGAGGAGGAGGCAGGAGGGAAGCGAGGAGGAGGGACGCAAGAGGGAGCGAGGGGGGGCGAGGAGGAGGCGAGGAGGGGCCCTCGGCGCAGTCGAGGGCGAGGAGGGAGGCGAGGATCGAGGAGGCAGGAGGAGGCGGGCGGAGGAGGAGGCGAGGAGGGAGGCGAGGAGGGAGGCGAGGGAGGGAGGCGAAGAGGGGGGCCCTCGGCGCAGTCAAGGGCGAGGAGGGAGGCGAGGCGGGAGGCGAGGAGGGGACCCTCGGCGCAGGAGAGGGCGAGGAGGGAGGCGAGGAGGGAGGCAGGGAATGAGGCGAGGAGGGGGCCATCGGCGTAGTCGAGAGCGAGGGGGGAGGCGAGGAGGGAGGCGAGGAGGGAGGGAGGCAGGAGAGGGCAAAGAAGGAGGCAAGGAGGGAGGGAGGCGAGGAGGGGGCCCTCGGCGCAGTCGAGGGCAAGGAGGGAGGCGAGGAGGGAGGGAGGCGAGGAGGGAGGCGAGGCGAGGAGGGAGGCGGGAGAGAGGCGAGGAGAGAGTGACCTCGGCGAGGGAGGCGAGGGCGAGGAGGGAGGCGAAGGAGGGAGGCGAGGAGGGGCCCTCGGCGCAGTCAAGGGCGAGCAGGGAGGCGAGAAGGAAGGGAGACAGGCAAGCGCGAGGAGGGAGGGAGGCGAGGAGGGAGGCGAGGAGCGAAGACGGAGGCAGGGAATGAGGCGAGGAGGAGGAGGCCCTCGGCGCAGTCGAGGGCGAGGGGAGCGAGGAGGGAGGCGAGGAGGGGGCCCTCGGCGCAGTCGAGGGCGAGGAAGGAGACGAGGAGGGAGGCGAGGGAGGGAGGCGAGGAGGGGGCCATCGCGCAGTCGAGGAGGAGGGAGGCGAGGAGGGAGGCGAGAGGAGGGAGCGAGGAGGCGGAGGGAGGCGAGGAGGGGGCGAGGCCGAGGAGGGAGGCGAGGAGGGGGCCTCGGCGCAGTCGAGGGCGGAGGGGGGGCGAGGAGGGAGACGAGGCGGGGGGCGAGGAGGGGGGGCGAGAAGGGAGCGAGGACGGATGGAGGCAGGAAAGGACGAGGAGGGAGGCAGGGAGGGAGGCGAGAAGGGGGCCTCGCGCAGTCGAGGGCGAGGAGGGAGGCGAAGAGGGAGGGAGGCAGGAGGGAAGCGAGGAGGAGGACGCGGGAGGGAGGCGAGGAGGAGGCTGTGAGGGAGGCGAGGAGGGGCCCTCGGCGCAGTCGAGGCGAGGGGGAGGGAGGCGAGGATCGAGGGAGGCAGGAGGGAGCGAGGAGGGGGGGGCGAGGAGGGAGGCGAGGAGGGAGGCGAAGGAGGAAGGCGAAGAGGGGGCCCTCTGCGCAGTCAAGGGCGAGAAGGGAGGCGAGGAAGGAGGCGAGGAGGGGCCCTCGGCGGGGCGAGGAGGGGGCGAGGAGGGAGTCCTCGGCGCAATCGAGGGCGAGAAGGGGACCCGCGACGCAGTCGAGGGCGAGGAGGGAGGCGAGGATCGAGGGAGGCGGGAGAGGGCGAGCAGTGAGGCGAGGAGGGAGGCGTGGAGGGAGGCGAGGAGGGAGGCGGGGAGGGAACCCGCGACGCAGTCGAGGGCGAGGAGGGAGGCGAGGAGGGATGCGAGGAGGGAGGGAGGCAGGAGAGGGCGAGAGGGGAGGCGAGGAGAGAGGCGGGGAGGGTGGCGAGGAAGGGGGCCTCGGCGCAGTCGAGGGCGAGGCCTGAGGAGGGAGGCGAGGAGGGAGGGGGGCAGAGAAGGGCGAAGAGGGAGGCGAGGATCGAGGGAGGCAGGAGGGAGGCGGGCGAGGAGGGAGGCGAGGAGGGAGGCGAGGAGGGAGGCGAGGGAGGGAGGCGAAGAGGGTGCCCTCGGCGCAGTCGAGGGCGAGGAGGGAGGCGAGGAAGGAGGGAGGCAGAAGGGAGGCGAGGAGGGAGGCGAGGAGGGAGGCGGGGAGGGAGGCGAGGTGGAATGGAGGCAGGAGAGGGCGAGGAAGGATGCGAGGAAGGGGGCGAGGAGGGAGGGGGCCCTCGGCACTGTCGAGAAGGGGGCCCTCGGCGCTGTCGAGAGCGAGGAGGGAGGCGAGGAGGGAGGGAAGCAGGGGAGAGAATGCCGTTGGAATGCCCTGGGAAGCAGCAGTCGGGCTATGACGACCGCCTCTGCGGCCTGCTGCTGCTGGCGCTCTTGCTGCTCGCTGCCCTCACTAACCTCCTCGGGCCTGGCAGCAGCGGCATCAGCGCTGGATCGGGCCTTGCACCCTTCGAGAGGGGTGGAGGGAAGGGAGGGACGGAGGGATCGAGGCAGTGGAGGCGAGGAGGGGAGGGAGGGAGGCAGGAGGGGAGGGAGGAGGGGAGGCGAGGAGGGAGGGAGGCAGGGGAGAGAGGGAGGCAGGGGAGGGAGGGAGGCAGGGGAGGCGAGGAGGGAGGGAGGCAGGGAAGGGAGGAAGGGAAGGCGAAGGAAGGGGGAAGCGTCGGGCCTCGAAAGGGGCCCCCAGTAAGCTCCCGACAAGCTCCAGGAGTACTCCAAGAGACTCCCAAGAGGCCTCCTTCTCCTCCTCTTCCTCATCTTCCTCTTCCTCCTCGTCCTCTTCCTCCTCCTCATCCTCCTCCATCCCCACCTCCTCCTCCTCCTCCTCCTCCTCCTCCTCCTCCTCCTCCTCCTCCTCCTCCTCCTCCTCCTCCTCCTC
>CAUYUJ010014410.1:266256-351256 GCA_963575745.1 Prorocentrum cordatum
ATAACGTTTCTGATGGAAGGCGGGTCCTGTTCAAAATGTGGCTCTCGCCTTGGCCCGCGCACACTCGTTTTCTAAGGGTTCAACAGTGTCACGTATGGGGGGCTGGTCATGAAATGTGGCTCTCCGTCGTGAATTATCTGGGCGAAGGACCCAACCGTATGCAGTTGTGAGTACCGTCGTTGTGTGTACTGCCTTCGGTGGATCCCCTTATGGTGCCACGAGGCGTATGAACATTCAGTGTGCCGAATCGGGTGCGAGTACGCCATGTGGGGGCTGCCGCTGGGGCCTTGGGTAAACCCTCTTATGGGGCCACGAAACATGTGAGGGGCGTGCCGGATCAGGCGCGAGTCCCCCATGCGGACTGCACCGATTTGGCAGTCGGTGGAACACTCGTTGGGGCCACGAAACGTGTAAAGGGTGTGCCGAAACGGGTACGGGCACGCCATACGGAAGTGCGTTTCTGGTGCCTTCGCTGGAGCTCCCTGTGGGGTCACGAAACGTTTGAGGGATGTGCCGAATCAAATGCGAAAAAGTCATGCATATTGTGCCTCTGGGGCCTTCGGCGGAGCTCCTTATAGGGCCACAAACCGTGTGAAGGGTGTGCCGAGTCGGGTGCGGAGGCGCCATGCGAACTGCGCCGCTGGGGCCTGCAGTGGAGCTGCCGACGGAGCCACGAAACGTATGCGGGGTGTACTGAATCGGGTACGGGTACACCATGTGGACTGTGCCGCTGGGGCAATCGGTGGAGCTCCCTGTGGGGCCACGAAACGTGCGAGCGCAGGTACGCCATACAGACTGTGCCACCCAGGTTTTCGGCGGAGTGCCATGTGATGTCACAAGGCGTGTGAGGGGTGCGCCGATTCGGGCATGGGTGCGTTATGCGGACTGTGCTGTTGGGGCCTTCGGTGGAGCACCCTTTGAAAACCCCGAAACGTGTGACGGGTGTGCCGAATCGGGCGCGGGTACGCCATGCGAACTGTGCCACTGGGGATGGGGCCACGAAGCGTACGAGGGGTGTACTGAATCGGGCGAGGGTACGCCATGCGGACTGCGCCGCTGGGGCCTGCAGTGGAGCTGCCGACGGAGCCACGAAACGTATGCGGGGTGTACTGAATCGGGTGCGGGTACACCATGTGGACTGTGCCGCTGGGGCAATCGGTGGAGCTCCCTGTGGGGCCACGAAACGTGCGAGCGCAGGTACGCCATACAGACTGTGCCACCCAGGTTTTCGGCGGAGTGCCATGTGATGTCACAAGGCGTGTGAGGGGTGCGCCGATTCGGGCATGGGTGCGTTATGCGGACTGTGCTGTTGGGGCCTTCGGTGGAGCACCCTTTGAAAACCCCGAAACGTGTGACGGGTGTGCCGAATCGGGCGCGGGTACGCCATGCGAACTGTGCCACTGGGGATGGGGCCACGAAGCGTACGAGGGGTGTACTGAATCGGGCGAGGGTACGCCATGCGGACTGTGCCGCTGAGGCCTTTGCTGGAACTCCCTGTGGGGTCACGAAACGTGTGAGGTGTGTGCCGAATCAGGTGCGAATGCACCATGCGGACTGTGCCACTGAGGCTCTCGGCGGAGCACTTCTTGAAACCACGAAACGTGTGAGGGGCATGCTGAGTCGGGCGCGCGTACGCCATGCGGACTGTGCCGCTGGGGCCTTTGCTGGAGTTCCCTGTGGGGCCACGAACCGTGTGAGGGGTGCGCCGAATCGGGTGCGAGTCCCCCATGCGGACTGTGCCGATTGGGCCTTCGGTGGGGCACTCTTTGGGGCCACGAAACGTGTGAGGGGTGTGCCGAAACGGGTACGGGCACGCCATACGGAAGTGCGTTTCTGGTGCCTTCGCTGGAGCCCCTGTGGGGTCACGAAACGTTTGAGGGATGTGCCGAATCAAGTGCGAAAACGTCATGCATATTGTGCCTCTGGGGCCTTCGGCGGAGCTCCTTATAGGGCCACGGACCGTGTAAGGGGTGTGCCGAACGGGCAATCATGCGGAAAAAACAACAGCAGGGGAGGGAGGAATGCGTGGAGAGGTGAAGAGTGACGCTGGGCACTGTCTTTTCAAAACGACGACCCAACACCACAGGGTGCTCGGGAAACTTCAATTTTCTGGCGGCAAAGAAAGCGGATGGTTTTCAAAATGCGGTCCTCGCCCTATTGCCGTGCAGATTCGTTTAAAGTTCGCAGCTACTTCAAGGATGGATGGCGGGACATTTTCAAAATGTGGCTCTCGTCTTAGCGCCGCGCACGCTCGCCTTCAAAATGATCAGCAGCTTCACGCAGGGAGCGCGGGCCGTTTTCAAAATGTGGTTTTCGCCTTAGCGCCGCGCATACTCGTCATAAAAGTTCGCAGCTGCTTCGTGGAAGGAGGGCGGGTCCTTTTTCAAAACGTGGTTGTCGCAATAAAGCCGCGCCCAGCCGTCTTCAAACTTTCCAGACATTTCACGGATGGAGGTCAGTTCCTTTCAAAGTGTGGTTTTCGCTACAGCGCCGCGCACATTCGTCTTGACAACTCGCACCAGGTTCAAGTGCTCGCATGGGTGAGGTTCCAGAAATTGTTTCCCGCACGATGCAGGACTGTCAGGACGCAACAATCACGTTGACCATCGGTGTCGAAATCCCCAGAGTGGTGTCCTGGCACGATTCAGGACTGCCAGGACGCAACAGTCACCTTGATCCGCGGCGTTCAAGTCCCAGGGAATGTGTTCTGACACGATTGGGGATTCTCAGACGGGTCTTTGAATGGGCCAGGACAGGACAGGACACTCCCGCGCACGGGCACCATCTAGGGCGCTGCGGGCGCGGCGCCGGGGCGCAAAAAAAAAAGATAAGTCACGATGCGCGATGACACCTGGTGCGACGTAAACTTTGAACCACGAGCGTTCCGAAAACGTGTTGGTGCAACACTGAGAATGATTGTATTACTCACGTCATCATGTCCAACATTGTCCTCAATTTGCTTTCGTCTATCACCAGTCCAACTGGTGATGGGCCTTCCTGGCCTGCGTCTCGCAATGTTCACTGGATCACACTATGGAGTCAAAGGAATCACGCTGTGGAGTCCAATGAACTATCTGTCACATGCATTCCTGTTCTCTGGTGGCACTTAACTCCCGTACCGATTACAATTTCCTTTTCCGCCCTTTCGAGACCCAGTCATCATGTCCTATTTCCGAAATTGCTGCTTCAGCTTTGTGGGTGGCCAATCCATCCATGCTTCCAATGTCTCGGCACTCCCTTCATTGGTCGTCATCATCATGACTACTCGGCGTGGTATCTCGCGGAATACTCTCCACGTCACATCCGTTGTCGTCGCCTTCGTCGGAATTTTGGTGGGGTTCGTCGCGCTGGCTATTGCTGCTTGGATAAGATGTTTGAGGAGGTGCACCTCAGCACTCGCATAATCATGCGAAACAGGTGTCGCTGTGTTCTCCAGATTCGGTTGGCAAAATTGGCCGCAAGAGCCCAACCCGCCGATCCGGCGTGTGAGTTTGAAAGAGCGTGGGCTTGAGCTTTGCTCGAGCTCCGCTCTGTGTTGGGGGGGGGGTGCGATGTGCTCGGCTTTCCGCTCCGTCGCAGCTCCGCTCTGTGGGGGACGGGGGGGGGTGCGATGTGCTCCGCTTTCCACTCCGTCGTAATTTCCCCGCAGGACGTTGAATGGTCTGCTTGCTCCATTTATGTGAACTGACCCCGTCTGGTTCTGATGAGAGTTTTGACAGCAAGTGGATGCACGGTGCGGGCGTGCGCTGCTCTGCAGATGACTCCTAGATGCTCGCGTGCGTAATGCTGCCGGATGCCTTCTTGAAGTCCACTGCGGCCGACCACACGGCGAGCGACCATTCGTCTGCGACTTATTGCAGTAGTGATGTCGTGCAGTGGTCGGTGGTGCTGCGGCGGGGTCCAAAGCCTGTTTTGTCTGGCTTTGGCTGCTACCTAAGAGCGGGCGCAGTCAGTTGCATATAAGCCGCGAGAAGAGTTTGTACAGCGTGGGGATGCCAGCAATCGGTCTGTAATTATTTGGTTGTTGTGGGCCTCCATTTTTGTGAAGCACGTTGACTACGGTGTGCCCCCAAGTGGTCGGCGTGGGGCATTCCCTCCAGAATTGAACATCTCTGCTGAAATCCCAGAGAAGCCAACAACTCTCTTACACCGCAACTGGCGCAACGCGGTCTCCAAACCGTTCCGTGTAAATGGTGTGATAGCGTCACGATGCTCACTGTGATTGGGTCGTTCGTTCCTGGCGCTGTGCCAGTAAGTACGGTCGTTGTAAAGTTCTTCATATAACGTCGTCGCAAATACGTCTGATATTGTTCGTCGATCGTGGTGCGTCTCCCCGGCATTGTCTGTCATGCTCGTACTAAATCATCGTGTCTTGATGCTCGTGGCTCCGCTGATGCGTCTCGAACCTTTGCATTCTGACAAGATGCGAGCGAATGTAGCCTGGCGGATATGTTTGTTGAGTCTGTTCCGTGTTGTTGTCCAATGGGTCGGTGTGTCACGACTCTGTTTGAGTAGTTGCGTGAGTGTTGTTGGTTGTGAGGTAGCTTTGGTGACGAATCATGATCGGAAGTTGCAGTTGCAACAGTACGTCGTTGATTGACTGTTCCATTTGTTCGCATTGTAAGTGTAGCTTTGTCTCTGCCAGCAATATGTCGGGCTGCTCACATGGTGTTTGCTGATACTGCGTCGTGTCGGCAAAAGGCCATGTTGATCCATGATGGCGTTGCTGTCGCGTGCGGTTCGTCATCTGCTGCTTGTGGAGGGCTCTCACAACACATGACAGCCGCACTGCACGATGATCAGATCCCATATCAACTTCGGAGGTCGATTCACAATCTTGGACCACTTTCCACAACATTGCGTTCATCAAGAAAAGATAGATTTGCCTGTCCGTTTTCTGAGGCGACGTTCTGTTCTATTTGTTATGATTTTATTCGCAAGCCAGTGCTTCGTCGCCCACTGTTTCAAACACTGCCATTTAACGCTCATGGGGCACATCCCATGTTGCCCCACAATACACTTTGAGTCGTCCGGCGAGCGTTGCCCAGCGCGAGCGTTGCAATCGGCTCCGATGATGGACATCATACGTGCTGAATGTGTTCTGAGCAGATATAAGATAGCGTACCGTACATTGCTTGACCGTGCTTGTCGCCATATCCACTGTGAGAAAATACGCTTTTACGATTCGCAGTCTGAACGACCCTCGCTTTATATCCACATACACAAACCCTTTTGTTAACGGGATGGAAAGAAACAACATGTCTGACCTTTCTTTTGTGCAAAATGATTCCGACTCCACGCTGGTAGTCTTCGAGCCCGGATCCCAAGAAAGTATGACCACCGTCTGTTGTGCAGAATCAGTGTCTCATTCAGTGTAACACCATCACGTTGGTTTCATTGCACGATTCTGGAACCCTATATCTAGAAACCAACCCACTAATATTTTTGATAGATAACCAACCTGCATGTCAGAATCGTCGCTTCTGCGGTCGGAGTCCGACTCGTACAGGGCGTTCGCTCCTGAAGTCGATTGTTCAAGCCTGGATCTTGTATCGGAGGTTCCTTTGGAATTTTCAGCGATCTGTGAAGCATACTTTGAGGGTCATCTCCAATGAGCCACGTCCTGCAATGAAAATAAACTCTTGTAGGGACCTATGCAGAGGGTGAAGGGAGGATGTATTACAACACCTTTGACGCGTCGTGGGTTTACACTGGTTCTCCCCCTACTTGTTCCCCCCCTCTCCACCTCGTCTTCTTTCTCCCCCACGTGTTCCCCGAAGGATCTCCACGACGGCTGGAGAAACACATAGTCCGAGGGCGTAGCCGAGCTCTGGCCGCAACGTGCGGACACACAGACGCTTTCAAAAGGCAGGGCGCAACGGTGATTCGCCGTAGGCGTGTTCGATCTGCCGCCCCCTGTTGATATATCAAAGGCATGCCTGGTGTGCCGAACGATTGACTGTTTTGTCCTCTAAAAGTCCCAACTGGACTCCAGCCCAGCCCGCCGGCCATCCGGAGAGCCCAAGACGAGATATACCCCGCTGCCCAGATGGCCCCCAAGACGGCCAAGATTGCCCAAGACAGCCTTCAAGACACCTCCAAGACGGCTAAGATTGCCCAAAATAGCCTCCACGACGGTCCCAAGACGGTCCCCGGAAGCCTCCAACACGGCAATGATGGCCCCAAGGCTTCCCAAAATGTCATCCAGACGGCCCAAGACGGCCCCAAAGAGGCCCCAAGAGGGCTCTAATAGAACCTCCAGGAGGCCACAATCATTGAGGCTCCGTTGATTACTCAATGATTTTAGCGTTCTCACCTTTTCAGGTTTCCGACGCTCCAAGGCGGCCCCGCAGGCCACAAGATCGCCCAAAGACGGCCCTTGAGGCACCCAAGTGGCTCGCAAGAGGCCCACAAGACGGCATAAGAGGGCAACAAGACGGCCAAAGAAGTCCCCAAGACGGCCCCAAGACCCAAGACGGCCCCATAGTCCTCCAAGACAAACCCAAGAAGCCCAAAGAGGCAACCACGACTGAGCAGAGAGGGCCCCAAGACGGCCTCCAACGGCCAAGAGGCCCCCAGAGCACCCCAAGATGCTCACAAGAAGCCCCAGGACGCCACCAAGAGGCTCCAGCAGGCCCCCCGGAGGCCCCTCCAAGACCGCCAAGAGGCTGCCAGGAAGCCCCCTGAGAGGCTCCGAGGGCCTCAACAGACCTCCTCTTCATCTTATTTTTCTTACTGTTGTTATTATTATTACAAATATTAATACTATTGTTATGATTATTATTATTATCATGACTAGTTTGCTTAGTATCAGCATTATTAATCCTAAAATACTTATTACTATTGTTATTATTATTAATATTCCTCCTCCTCCTTCTCCTCCTCTCCCCCCGTCTCCTCCCTCTACTCCTCCTTCCCCTTCGTCTCCTAAATGTTCCCCCAAGGGGTTCCACAACGGCTGGGGGAGCGCATAGTCCAATAGCTTGGCAAGACTTCGGTAGACAATCTGAGCACATAGGCGTTTCCAAAAGGCAGCTTGCGGCGGTGATTCGCCGCATGCGTCTTCGATAACGCCACACATGCCTCCGAGAGGCCCCAACGACCTCGAAACCTCCTCCTCTGCCTCCTCCATTCCTTCCCCATGTCCATCCTCAATGCGTGATCTCCTCATCCCGCACTCCCCATCCTCCGCGTCCGCTTCCTCCTGACAGACACCGCTAGAATCCTCCGAACACCAGTAAATGTCCCACAAAACCTTCGAATACTCTAAAGCCGTGTTTCCTGGCATGTTTCGTTTCCTCGTTCTGTCTAAAATTCCTGTGTATCTCCTCGACTGACAAAAAAAAACTACAGTTGACTAGCTGGACCCGCAACGCAAAGGATCAGAAGCTTCAGAGAACGTGCCTCGGCGTCCAGGCCGCTCAAGATTGCCCCGATACTCCCATGGAGACGCCACCAAACAGCTACGAAGGCCCAGAAGAAGTTTCAAAGAGCCCCCAAGGAGCCCAACGGGCCCAGGATGGGCTCGATGCGACCCACCGTCGGCCCACGAGAGCCTGAAGAACCCTAGCTGCTCCGAGACATCCCAGCCTGTCGAGACGTGGTGCCGCGAAGCGCTGTGGACAATAATAATCATAGGCGTGACCATAAACTACAGACGTTATCAGACATGTTCGCCTTCCGTCGTTTTGCGATCCTGTGGAGATGGAGGCCATGAAATCTGTAGTAACTATGCTAAAACAAAGTCTGAGCCCAGATTCGGGTGACAAACGGCCAGGCATCTCTACGCCACTCCGCCAGTACGCCACCGCTGTCGTGGCGTTGTGTGCGCATCTATGACGGTCTTGGGACGTTCCACGAAGAAAACAAGAGACACTAAAGAAGTCTCGTCACGAGACCTTCGATCTCTCGTACAGCCGAAGAAAATAAATGGTGAAGAAGCTCGGAGTGAGTAGTATGAGGGATAGGATGGAGAGTCACGGCCGATATGCAGCATGCATCACGTCACTGTGATGCAGGCTGCTTAAGAGCTCCCGTTGCTCGAATCACAGGTCGCGAGGCTGAGGCAGTTGAGAATGCAGGTCTGGTGCCTGCCTGCCACAGCGCCGTTCCTGCCACAGCTGAGGCAGGTCTGGTGCCTGCCTCCCTCGATCTGGTGCGAGGGCTGCGGAGGAATAACGGTGCCCGAGAAGAGCTTGCCATCCCCGAACGCACTCTGTCTGGTGCGAACGGCCACAGGAAGGCAGGGGGACACGTGCCCAGGCTTCTGCCAGGCCTCCTAACTACGAGGCCCGGAGGCCAGCAGAGGCCCGAAAAGGGCCGAGAAGACGCCCAAGAGCACCCACCCTCGCCCAACAGCGCGGATGCCCGTCGGCAGGAGACACCTCCGTCCACGGCCTCGCGATCTGGACGCCTCGGCCGCGGCCCCGCAAGTACGGAGCGGCTTTGCGCGAGGGCATGGACGTGGAGGCGCTCGTCGCTCGTGTGAGGAGCCACCGCGCCGGGGCGTGCAGCCTGGCCGGGCCTCACGCGCCGCCGCGCCCTTGACGTGCACCCAGGCCAGGCCTGGCGTGGCCAGCTGCGGGCCCCCCGCAGGCGCTGCGGGCGCACACGGGACACCGCGAGGCCGCGGGCCTCGGCGACGCCCTCCGCTCGAGCAGCGAGGTCAGACGACCAGCAGGGGCCTCCGCCCCCTCGCCCGCGCGGCAGGCCCCGCCACCGCGCCGCTGGCCTCGGCCGCGGGCGCCGCCGAGGCCCCCTCGGGTGGGCCGCCGTGGGCGGCGCGCCCGAAGCCGATGCTCTGGGTGTGCCAGTCGTACACGGTGTAGTACCTGCGCAGCACCGGCTCCCCCCAGATGAAGAGCTTGGGCCCCAGCGGCTCCGGGAAGTCGATGGGCATCAGCGTGGGCCAGCAGCTCCGCGCGAGGGGTTCCGCCCCGTCCTCGCCAACGGAGGGTTCCCTCGACACCAGCGCGGGCACCGTGGTGCCGTCCTCGGACATCCGCAGGGCCTGCCTGGTGTAGTCCCCCGGCTCGAGGGTGATGGTGAACCCGTCGATGTCAAAGTGCAGGGGCATCCCCTGGGCCAGGCGGCAGTCCACGCCGCTGCCGTCGGGCCCTGCTTCGAGGGGGTCCCTGAGGCTGTCCTCCAGCATGACGGCCAGGTCGTTCTCTAGCGCCTGGGGCACGGCCAGCAGCGAGGTGCCCGAGTCTACCACCGCGCGGCACTGGCCGTCGCTGCAGAAGTCCAAGGTCTGGTTCCCAAGCCGGAGAGCCGTAATCTGGACCTGCCAGTGCCCGTGCTCAGGTCCGAACACAGGCACGAAGGCGGGCTCCCCCCGCACCTTCGCTGGGTCGTGGCCGCCGAAGCTGATCTCGCTGGTCTCCTCGTCGCCCTCCGCCAGGAAGACCCCGAAACTGGGTCGGGCCAGCCGGCCCTCGCGAACCATCATGCCGAACACACTAAACTCGGGCGCGAGCGCTAACGAGTCGAGGCTGAGGCCCAGGATGCCATCGAACGTGAAGGAGTTGAACGGCTCAGGCGACATCTCTGTGGCGTGGACTATCCTCATGTCCACGCAGTAGGCCGCTGTCTCCGTATCCTCCGTTGGCTCCACCACGCCCAAACACATCCTGTCCTTCAAAGAGAAACGGCATATCAAAATGTTTGCCAGCGAGAACCTCAAACAGTGGGTTGCTACACTCTCGAACTGCACCCTATGTGGTGATGCAAAGTGTGGTCAAATCTACGCGGTGCCATATTATGTGGGCTGCCAAATGTGCAATGCAATATACGCGGTGCAATTAGTTTCCACCGTACTGAAATCTTCAACTCAACTGCTCGCGTCCCGCAGCTTTGCTGGCAACACACATATAGTCGGCGACAGCGACGATGACGATTACGCTGGAGATGTTGATGACGACGGTGAGCAAGATGGCGACTACGACGACGACGACGTCGACGATGGTGATGGCGATGAAAATGACGAGGCAGCGATGACGCAGGCGACGATGATGCCGATGGTGCTGGTGACGATGATGACGAAGTGCCCGCGCGCAGAAAATTTGACGAGGGCGACGACAACGACGATGCCGAATATTACGGCGGCGATGGAAATGACACTAATGGGGATGGCGATGGCGCCGACGAGGGCAATGACGACCCTGACGATGATGACAACGATTGTGATGATGTGGGTGATGAGAACGTACGCGCCAGCAGAATTCTAGCCATCTCGACATTGGTTATGTGATTGAAGCCATAGGGTTTTCGCATGTGTTTGAACACCTCTGTTGGGATGGTTAAAAACCAAGCGCAATTAGAACGAGTTCGGCGCGCGTGCGCGGCGGACGCGAGCGTGGGGCCCGCATGGCACTATTTGACAGAGCTGATGGGCGTGAAATGGTGGTTGAACATTTTCGACATGCCCGCGCGCAAAATTCTGGCAACTCTTCTGCTGGAAAGCAAATGGTTGTTGGTTGTTGTGGGCTCGCCATATCTTGAGACATATCGAAAACAGGGGATGTTGAAGGATTCTGACGTGCGCGCGCGGCAGCGCGCGCATGTTCCCCGTAACGCATATGTGGCAAGAAAGTATCAACCACTACACTTCTTAGCCAATGCAAATGCACCGCATCAAATCAAAATATCGGGAATGAGGGGGTCGATGCCGGGATGAATCGGGATGGTGCGAATTCACATGGAAAATGAAAGATGTGACGCAGAACCATGTGGAAATTGTATTACGGAAAGGGATGTACAAACGAACAATCGCAGCCTCGAGGGGAGAAGAGTCTATCCGCCACCTTGCCTTGTGCACGTCGAGGCGTGGAAGAATGCCAAGGTCCGCCTGGTAGAGCTCCTGTATTCTGATGGGGGACCCCCCCCCCTCCCCTGATCGCGTCTCACTGCATGCGTCGCCCCCCTCCAAAGGCCCCGATCCCTCGTACAAGAACGATTGTTCTGCGTTCCTGACGCCACGATCACTTGTAAAGATCGATGTGTCCTCGTCAGAGATAGTAAGACGAGACAGGCAGACATACAACCAAGGACACCAAGATGGCCCAAGATGCCTCGAAGACGGTGGCGGGACTTGCCGCAGGCAGCTGGATTATCCTTCTAGAAAGGAGAATGTAGGATATGTGATGTAGTTTACCCTGGGTAATGCAATAGTTATATTAGATGCCCTCACGGCGCAACAAGAGGGCTCCAAGAAAGCTCCACAGAGGACCACCTCCAAGGCAAACTTATGTGTTGCTCCTGTGTGGTCTGTTAAATGTTGGCAGTCTCGCTGATTCGGGCATCCAACGCTCCAAGACAGCCCAAGAAGCCCCCAAGATCGCCTCAAGACAGCCCAAGAGGCTCCAAAGAGGGCCCCGACGGCCCAAGAGCGCCCCAAGACTGCCTAGGAGGGCCCCAAGAAAGCCCAAGAGGGCCTCAAAAAGGCCCCAAGCGAGGCCTAAGAGGGGGAACCCGAACTGACAGTTCGAGCCCTTCCCGTAAAGGTGGCCCCCGAGACCACCAGCAGGCCCTCTGAGAAACACCCAAGAGGCCCCCAGCGGCCCCAAGAGACCCCCAGGAGGCCCCCGTTTCCTCCTCATCCCCCTCGTCCTCATTCCCCTCCTTCTCCTGCCTCTCCTCCTCCTCCCTCTCCTCCCACATGCGATTCCCCGAGGGTTTCCTCAACGACTGGGGGAACACATAGTCCAATAGCGTGACCAGTTTTTGGCCACGTTTGGCCACATAGGTCGAGTGTTGCTGGAAGTGCCCCTGGCCCAAGGTGCCCCCAGGATTTCCAAGGAGGCCCCCACGGACCCCAGAGGGCCCCAGGGGCTCCAAGATTAAACGAAAAGCTGGGGGCACCTAGAGCCAGAGGCACTTTCAGCAACCCCCGAATAGGCGTTTCCAAAAAAAATAGGGGGCGGCAGTGGTTCGCCGAAGGCGTCATCCATCGATAACATCAGTCTCGGGCGTGCCACCAGGCGGAACCCCGAAGAAACGCCAGCAAACGCGCGCGGCGGCGACGAAGCGGCGACGAAGCGGCGACGACAGACGCCCCCTGGACGGCAACACGGGAACGCCAGCTCATGACTTGGCAACGCTAGCCACTGCTTAGCAAGGCAACCGGTACTCCAGATTTCGTAATAAAGGGAGGGGGGTCTCATTTCGGGGGGGGTCTCTTCCAGGCTATCTTGGAGGGCCTGGGGGGTCTGGGGACGATGTTTTGGAGGGTTCTCCCACGGGGGAGGTCTGAAATGGCTTGTCTTGGAGGGTCCAGACCCCCTCCCTTTTATTACGAAATCTGGAGTAACTGATGCAAGCACAGTTTGGGGAGCTGTGGAACGTTCGGCGGGTCCGCGCGCAGCTCCTGCGTCGGCCCTGGCGCGCTCTGCGCGCCAGGGGCGGCGCCGGAGGTGCCGACCAGGAGGAGGAGGAGGAGGAGGAGGAGGAGGAGGGAGCAGGAGGAGGAGGAGGAGGAGGAGGAGGAGGAGGAGGAGGACGAGGAGGAGGAGGAGGAGGAGGAGGAGGAGGGACCAGCGGCGACCCAGGAAGTCCGCGAGGACCGCCGAAGACGAGGGGGGGGCGGCGGCATCCGTATCACGTCCCTCCTCGTGGCGGCGCGCACGAGGGGGTGGCGCTCGGGGGGTGGCCTTCCAAGAGGGCGGCACGCCTCGTCGAAGGCGGGGACACGCTGCGAAGGGCCTCGGGGCTTCTCGGAAGGCCTCTTAGCAGCCGCGAGGGCTTCTGAGAAGGCCCCTGCCTTCTTAGAAGGTCCCCCGCCTCCTCCGAAGGCCGCCCCACTCGCGCTGCCCCCTCTTGTGCGCGCCGCCAGCCGTCGGAGCAGGGCGAATTGAGACAGCGTCAGCTCAGAAGCGGGAGGATGGACTGTGCAGCTTCGCGAATCCGAGACAACTGCAGTCATGGGAAACCGTGGCGCATGACAGCGAAGCTTGTGAAGCACATGAACAAGAATACGTCGCATTCGCTCGGCGCTGAAGCTTGGCATTGGCACCACCATTGGAGCTGCTTGCGTTTCACTGGTCCTCTTTGGGGACCTGCGGACCACCGTGTCCGCCTGCACGCCTCGTAGGCGCGCCCCACGGGCGATGGCAGCTGCGTTCTGCGCTCTGCGCTCAGCCCAGAATCGGTCCCCCGGACCCCTCCCCGGGGGTCGGTCCAGGCGCACCAGCTCTCCGGGCCGCGTCTGGCCGTAGGGGCGACGCCGCGGGGCGACAAAAAAGAGGGCCCCCCAGGGGCCCGCAGCTCTGCCTCCTCGGCTCGCCCTCTCCGCTGGCTTTCAGGGGCCAGCGACAGTGGAGGCAAGAGGCTCGGGGGGGGGAGAAACGCTGCCCCTTGGTTGGCTCGAATCTAAAGATCTCCGGCGCCCATGTGCTCCCGTGACCCCAAGATTGCCTTTAGGGTCTACAGTCGGGGCGTTGACCTAAGGAACCCTAAATAAGGAACGATGCCTCTTTTTTCCATGAGTTAAACTTCGATTTCCGATCGAAAATAGAAGGAGAACCTGAGGCAATCTGTGAAACACTTCAGGAACACGGAGCCCCTCCCCAACGAAAAGGGTTCCTTCACCAGGGCCCCGACTGTAGGGCCTTGGGCACCAACGTCGAGGTGGCCTCAAAACGACACCGAGCGGCCCCTTTTGCCCCGCGGCCCCACAAAAATCGTCGACCTGGAAAATTGGCGGTGCGTCGCCGATATAGATCGACGGAGGGCCCCCCCGACGTCGCATCCGCACCCTTCCTGGGCGGGGTTGGGCTGCCTATCGGGCCACTATCGGCGACGTGGGCGCTTGGGGGGGGCGATGCGCTCCCCCCTGGAGCCTATCGCCCCCTTTGGGCGCCCGAGTTCTCCGGGGTAACTCGGGCCCGGGGTAACTCGGGCTTGGATTCCCGACAAAGAAACCCGAGTTGGCCCTGACCCAGGTTACCCCTGATGATGTGGGGCTCTGGACGCCTGAATTATCCGGGGTAACTCGGGCCCAGGGTAACTCGGGTTCGGGTTCCCGAAAAACGAACCCGAGTTAGCCCTGACCCGAGTTACCCCTGATGATTCGGGGCTCTGACCCCTGTCGTTGCCACTGGGACTTCCCCCCGAATCCTGGGCGAACACCCCGGTGACCTCGCCCGTGCCGAACGCGATAGAGATCTGGTCGCGGGGCGCGCCGGGCAGCACGCGGCTGCCGTCGTGGTCGATCTCGAGGGCGTGCGAGGAGGCCGCGGGGTCGTACTGCCGGTGGGCCCGGCAGGTGTCGCTGAGGCAGCTGGCGGAGGCCGCCACGGAGGGAGGCGGGTCCCGAGGAGGAGGGCTCCGGCTTCCAGCTCGGGCTTCCAAGAGGGCTGCAAGAGGACGCGCAAGGGAGGCCCTCGAGAGCAAGAAACGACGTGCTTCCACTGGGTTTTGTCGGAGTTTGACATACTGGCCCTTTCGGGCTTCCGAGAAGCCTGGGCGGCCCAAAGCGTCCCCAAGAGGGCTCCAAGGCAGCCCAGCAGGATCCGAAGAGGGCCCCAAGACGGCCCAGGCGGGCTCCAAGACGACCCAAGGGGCCCTCAAGGCGGACCTGGCTTCGCACATCGCGCCCCGCGATGCACGGCGCGCGGATATCTTCGCACACTCGCGGGGCAGCCTTGGAGAAGGGCAGCTCTTCAGCCCGTGCGCGCGACGCGAGGGGCTCGATCGTCTTCGTGCCCCTGGGGGGGGGGGCACCTGGAGACCTTCGAGCGGGCTGGCTTGTTCGACCGCAGCGTCCTCCGTCGATCTCGGTCTCCAGGGCCCGTTCTCGGCCGCGGGCCGCACAAGATTGATCCGGGACGCAAGGCTGGTCTCAGAAGAGAAGTCGAGACCTTTGAGACCCGCGGAGTGATAACACACTCGCACATCGATGCCTGGGGGTCCTGGGCCACGGGGTTCCATGAGACCCAGGAGTTTGCATCGACGCAAGCGCGTCCTGCAGCTGGCCTGCTGCCAGGTTCCAGGGAAGCCCCGAGTCGGATGCCCCTGGGTCTGGAGGGGGGCCCTTTTCCTCACGGCCCCCGTTCCCTTGTGGCAGGGATGGCACTATCAGGTGGGCGGAGCCGGTGTCGAAGACCACGGTGAACTCCTGCTTCCCGATCGACAGGCCGCCAAAGTCCTCCGGCCCTGGGGCTCGCCGAGGGCGGTCCGTCGCGCGAGGCGCCAAGAGCTCCTGGCCCGTGCCCATCCCCCACTTGCTTCTGGACCCCGCCCCCTCATGCCCCATCATTCCAATCCCCCTCGTTGCTTTGCTCGGTCCATCCTCCCAGCCTTCCTCCTCCTCCTCCTCCTCCTCCTCCTCCTCCTCCTCCTCCTCCGCCTCCTCCTCCTCCTCCTCCTCCTTTTCCTCCTCCTCCTGCCTTCCCCCCTCTCTCTAAGTATTTTCGCCGCACCGCCTCCCGTCCCAACCTTCTCTTGCTGCCTCCATACCCGTGCTCCGACCCCTCACCCCAGCCTCGCCCTTCGTGGCCCTTCCAGGCACCCGCCGCGCCCTCTGCTCGAGCAGGGGATCGAATCCAGAGCGCTCCGTCGAGCGCTCCGCAGATCTACGGAGCGTTCTCTGCGCACCTCTCGTGGAAAACACTCCTCTGGCAAATCGATTTTGCTCTCCATCCCCTGCTCGCAGCGCGGGCACGGCCGTGCACCCCCCCCCACCCGGACCTTCCAGGAGGGCTAAAAAATGGCACCCGACTTAAAAACCGATCCCAGAGCTGTTCTACATCTTGGTTTTAGGCTGTTTCGTGTAGCTGTTTACACTTTTTGGCCTCCAGTGCTATTAAATAGCTCTCTGGAAGGTCAGGGCACCCGCCCCCCCCGCCGACCTTCGGCGCTCCCTGGGCGGCCCTCTGCGCGGAATCAGGGGCGACTGCCCCCCCCCCCCGCAGGGGGCCCGCCGTCGTACACACGCCCCCCCCCCCGCGCCCCGAGCCGGCCGGCGGGGCGCCGCGGCCAGGCTTCCCCGAGGGGAGGCCGCGGCCAGGGCCGAGCTCTGCGGGAGAGCAGGCCGGGGGCGGGGGTCCCGAAGGGCGGCGCGGCCGCGAGGCGGGAATTTCACGCATGTCCATCGCCTGGGAGCAAACGTCCTGGCGCCCCAGCGGACGGTGGACATTGGTGGATGTTGGCCCCCTGGGACCCGGACTTGTCCACGTCCACTGCCTGTGAAGGTCCGTGAAGATCGATCCCGCAGGCAGTGGTTATGGATAGGGGAATTATTCACTGCGTGGAGCTCCCCATATGTGCATCTACTCGCATGGACCTGTCCGCCGCGAATGTCTAGGCGCAAGAGCTTTCGAATATTAACGGGCTTCAGTTGTGACGGTCTGGACATCAATCTAACTGCGAATGAATTGGAGTGTGAATGAGCCTCAGTAGTACGAGCGCGTCTCTGTGCATGAGCCTGGGGCCTCCTGGGGCCTCCTGAAACCTACTGGGGCTTCCTGGGGTCTCCAGGAGCCTCTTGGGACCTCCTGGGACCTCCTAGGAAGGTTTCGTGCCCCAGGAGAGGCGCAATCTATAGCAACAGACGTACATAAAACATTGCGGATTAGAGCCACTTTTTTTTAATGACAAGGCAGCCCGTGCAGCACGAACCGATCCTGCCGCCAAAATGGCGAGCCGCAAAATGCGGCGAAGAGGCCCGCAAACAGCGGCCTCCGAAAGCAGCGCGCACGCCGCGCTGCACGGGTATGCGCCGTCAGGTGAGGCAGCCGCACGAGCCACCATCCACCCCGTGCCGAGCCTGAACAGGCTCAGACCACCGAAGGCACTCCCCAACTCAATCACTCAGGCGCTTGCCCGTCTTTGGGTCCAAGCCCGCCCTGATGTTAGCGACCTTCAGGTTGCGCAGGCGCAGCGCATTGCCTGAGGCTGCGACGCACGTCTTGCCGAGCGTCCTGCGCTTGCCATTGATCTCCTTGGCGTACGCCTTGCAGCGCGTGCAGATCCTGAAGCCGTTGATGCTGAGGAGCGCATGGCCCACTCCTTCGGCTTCCTGGGTGCCTGATCCCCCAGGCTCGTCCACCTCCATGGCGTCCTGGGCGACCGCGGGGCCCGCGTCCGCCCGGCCGCCAGCGGGGCCCGCGCGCAGGGCGCCCTGAGCCTCGCGAGCTGCGCGGGCGGCGGCCACCGCACGCATGAGAGCAGCTCCAGGCGAGAGGTCCTGGTCGCTGCTGCTGCTGCTGCTGCCCCCGCCAGCCGCTGACGCCTCTGCTGGCTGCTCGCGCGCGGCGCGGGCGGCGCCCACTGCGTGCGTGAGGGCAGCGCCAGGCGAGAGGTCCTGGCCGCTGCTACTGCTGCTGCCTCCGTCTGCCGCTGCCGCCTCAGCTGGAGGCTCACGAGCGGCAGCGGCGGGGCTCGGCGTCATCTGCTGGGCCTCTGGCTCGGAGGACACCACAATCTCGTCGTCCTGCGTGCTCTGGGCCTCCTGCTCAAGCCTGTGCGCCGCTGCCAGCGCCACCGCCACCGCGCCTGCAGACGCCAGGGCCGAAGCAGCTGGCTTGCGCCTCGCGCCGCTTGCCACGGGCGCGAACGGCTTGCCGACGCATGGGTCCTTGAGCAGCCTCTTGATGCTGAGGTCGGTGTAGGCCGTCTTGAGGCAGGCCCTGCAGTGCACACCGTCGCCAGCCACCCTGACCACGTCGTGCCTGGTGACGCTGAGAGGCGGCCCTTTGTGAATAGGCTTACAGTTCGGGTCGATGTCCAGCTTCAGGTCAGCCGCCTCACACCCAGCGCGCGCGACCCAGTGCACGACCCCGTCCAGCGTGAGAGACCGCCGTTGCCAGGCTTCACGCAGCACGAGCGGTGCCCTCACTGCGGCAGCGACTGCCTTTGCAGCACGGTCGGCCTCCCAGTTGCCACGCCTGTCGCGGGCCGTAATGTCTCCTCTCTGAACCATGGCCGCAGAGGCGTGCGCCTTCACCTTCTGGATCGTGAGCCCCTGGGGCCCAATGCCGCCAAAGTCGTCAAGCGCCGCCCAGACCCGCCTCCAGATGCACCCCCAGGCAGAAGTCGCCTTGGTGGTGCCGGCTTCGCCCCTCGCCGTCAAGCCCTTTGTCACGTACGTGGCGTCGAAGGCCGCGGTGATCGGGGGCAGGCTGTGGCGGAGGAGCACCAGACACCCCAAGAGCTCGGCCCCGTCGATGGACTGCAACGGCCCAGGCAAGGGAGTGCCTAGCGCCTTAACGGCCGACTCAGGTCCAGGGTCCCAGTCGTCACCGCCGTCGGGCAGCTGCACCATTCCGCAAGCCCCCACCGCCAGCGAAGTCCCAGCGTCGTAGACCGCTCCGTCGGAGTAGACCGTGGTGTTGGAAAACGGGAAACCGTCGCCGCCCTTGAGCCACTGCACGTGCGCGAGGAGGTCGTCTCCAGGCGGGCGCCACTCGTGTAGGGGCTCGGGCAGGACCAGCCTCTCCAGGAGCGTAGTGATGGTCGCGCTGGTGCTGAAGGGGACGAGCTTGCTGATCTCGGCTGGCAGCGCCAAACTCGGCCAGCTGTCCTGGCAGGCGGTGTGCCTGTGCCAGAGAGTGCCAGGCTGCTCTGGGTGCAGCTGGCAATACGGCGTATGCGAGAGCCGCGGAGCACCGTGGTACCTCCTGCTGTTCGGCCACTGCCCGAGGACGAAGACCGAGCGCGCGTAACCTCGCTGGCTGCAGTTGAGAGGTTCCCAGCCTTTGGCCAGGCTGGAGCTTCCAACACCCTTGGCAAACCACCGCCGCAACTGCGAGACGAAGATGCCACTGCGAACGTCAGCGTGCGTGCCGTCTGCCAAGAGCTTCATCTGCCACGCCTTCACGTCCATCGTGATGCACTGCTTGGCATACCACGGGGAGACCTCCTGTAGGTTGATGATCGTACCATTCGGCCTGACGATGCAATCGAGCGCCCTGGGGTCGTAGCCGATCCTCCTCAGGGACATGGCCACTGCGCCAAGCGGCCCGCGTACGTCTGCCCAGCAAGTAGTTGACCTCGCTGCCCACTCGAAAGCGGGCATGAGCTGCGCCAACGGCACCCACTTCTCCCACACAGCGCGCGCCAGCGTGAAGCAGGGCGCCAGCGTAGCTGCAAAGAGAGGGTCGATGGTGGGAGAGCCCCCCACCAGCAAGCACGCCGTGAGCGACTTCCCATGGGGATTCGGCTCAATGGCGTGCCGCACAATGCTACGCGCCTGCTGCAGCTCCGTATTGTTGAGCCCCGTGCAGTTGATCCCGTAGAAGAGACTGGGAGCCAGCCCAGTCGATACGATCTTAGCCGCTGTGGCCCTTCCTCTGCGTAGACCCAGGAGCCGTCGGATCCGAGGAAGGCGGAGTCTGTTCTGCGTGATGCGGTGCCGCCTGACGACGCTGGACCGCCTGCCGCCCTCAGTGTAGTCGATGCCGAGGTTGCGCACTTCTCTGACACCGATGGCCCCAGTGGTCGAGCCCAGGTGCCTCTGGAGAGTGGCCCTAAGGCCTCTGCTGCTGGCCAGCACGCGCGACTTCTTGGCGGCAATGGACAGGTGAACCTTCGCCAACCCCTTCGCCACTGCCTTCGCGGCCATGGTGAGGTCCTTGGCCACTCGCTTCAGGCCACCCCAGCGCTGCAGCACCACGTCGTCGACCACGACAGCAGGTACCACCGTGGGGCAGGCCGCCTTCATCTCGTCGAGCGGCGTCAGAAGCATGACCTTCATGAACGTGGTGGCAAATGCATCCCCAGCCAAGACCGTCTGCGTTACCACAAACTCGTCAGAGCAGCACGACTCCAGGCTGATGACCCTGGGAAGCCGATAGAGGGAGATCTGCAGCTTGGCCAGCCACAGCGGGAAATCGTGCTGCCTGCACGCCTTCTGCAGGTTGCCGTGCAGGATGAGCTCGAAAGCCTTCCACAGGTCCATCATGACTGACGCCGAGGCCCAGTCCTGGCCTCTGTTCAGCTCGCCCATCATCTGGACCCATTCTGCCCGCGCCTGCTGCTGCCACACAGCCCTGTCGCAGCTCTTGCCTGAGCTGGCCCACCAGTAGTCTCTGTCGCGCGCCGCCCCCCAGTCCTTCGCGATGCGCCTGCGGAGCCTGCCGTGTATGCGTACCACCGCCCCCAGTAGCGCAATTGGGCGGAGCCCCCCGTCCGACTTGGGGATGAAGGCCATCTTGGTGATGAACGCGGGCCAGTCGCACTGCAGCCCGATGGCGACCAGCAGGTCGATGAGCGCCTCGATCCCAGCGTCGTCGAGCACGCCCAGCTCGCGCGGTCGCAGCGCGTCGAACGATGAGCCGCTGGAGTCCCTGAAAGTGGCGATGACCTCCCTGATCTCGCTCACCGTCGGTCGGGCAGGTCGCTCACCGAGATCGCGTGGCCACTCGAGCGGCTCCAGTGCGAGCTCACTCCCCAGCGGCGTGGGGGCCCCTACTCCCCAGTACCCTGACCACTCCTTAACCAGGGCTTGGACTGTCTGGGAAAGCGTACGAGGCTCGCTCCCTGGGCCGCCAGTGATCCTGGCTTGCCAGCCCTGCGGAGGTTTGGTCCAGGAGTGGAGGGCCCCCGTACCTCGAGCGTGGTTCTCGGCGACCCAGTCCGCGAAGCAGGCCTTCGCCTTGTCCGCGTCCCGCTGCACCAGCTTGTCCGCCATGGTGGCGGCGATGAAGCTCGCTACCTGCAGCTGGGGCAGATCCATGGACTGCGTCGCCTGCGCAAAGCCCAGCAAGGTGACGTGGGCCTGCGTCGTCTCCTGCCTGGTGTCGGACTCGAAGTCAGGCTGCGCACTGCACAAGCGATCAAGCGCCTTCAGCGCCGTGTGCCTCTTCAGCTCGAGGTCAGTCTGAGCGGCATCCTTGAGCGCGATGGCCACGCTCTTGCACCACGACGTGGTGATGGCCACCCTTGGCAGCCTGGGCGCCGTTGGTTTCAGCACTTTGACCAGTGCCAGCCAGGGGCGCCGCTCTCGTCCAGCAAACTCGCAGCACGCGTGCTTGAGGCCAATGGCATCCAGCAAGTACCGCTCCGCGCAATGGATGAAGATCTGCCACGTGCCGTCCAGCGAGGGCGACACCGCCATGCGGCCGCGCGCCTCCGCCCACCTCTGGGAGTGGTCCTCGGCGCAGCACGCCTTGGGTAAAGGGTACGGGAACTTCTTCGGCACCTTCATGACCTGCATGTACCTGTTGACTGAGCTAGCGTTGAACTTGAGCTCAACAGGGAAGTGTGGCGCAATATCCCATCCAAGCTTGATCTCTGCATGTGCTTCGGAGATCACGTGAGAGATGACGAAGTAGTCAATCACTCTGCCAGACGGCCTGATGGTGCCGTCCGTTGGTGAAACCACTCTGCCTCCGACGCGCTCAAGGAAGCCTGAGCACTGCAGCTCGTGAGGCTCCATATTGAAGTCCCCCGCGATCACGAAGGGCTTGCCGATGGCCCGAATCGCCATCGCGATGCCGTCGAGGACGCCGAGGTTGTAGGCCGAGAGGCCTTCGCCAACCTTCAAGTAGACGTTGATCCATGCCAGGCCCCCAGGAAAGGGACCCGCCACATGCGCGACTGCCGCGCGGCCTGGCGTGAGCACTGTCGGCTGCCCCGCCTCGAACTCGCCAAGGCCCGAAGACCTCGGAGCCAACTGCAGGAGACCGCCGTGCCCTGCGTGTCCCGCAAAGACGTCGGTAGCAGGGGTGGCCACCGCATGCCATCCCAGCCTCTGCAGCTTGTCGGTGACCTCGTAGCACCTCTCCTGGGACAGGTGCGTCTCCTGGACTGCGATGAGGTCGCAGCTCCTGAGACTGTCGTAGCCGAGGATGCTCTCGAACCTGCTATAAGCGTTGGCGTTGATGGAGAGAGCTGTCCACCATCGCCCGCTAGGGTGGCTACCCTGAGGTCCGCGGTTTCTTGACAGAACGCAGGACCTCCAGGGCATCGCGGATCCTCTTGCGCTGCTCGTCGTCGTCGCCGCAGCCGCCAAGAAGCCCCCCAGGATCTTCTTCGCCCAGGAAGTCGTCGAAGTCGACGCCGCTCTCGGCAGGCGTCGCCCCCGCTGCTGGCGCCCCTGCGGCCCCTGCTCCGCCAGGCTGAGCTGCAGCTGGCTCGGGGCCAGGCGCTGCTCCACCTGCAGCAGCGGGCGCCCCTCCCTGCGGGCGAGCTGCCTTCGCCTCCTCAGCGAGCTCGTTGACCATCTTGGACAGCTGCTCGAGGAGGTCCTGGCCTGAGACCCCGTCGGTGTTGAGCGAGCCGAGCTTCTCCTTGATTGCATCAGGGCTGATGCCTCCGCCGTAGAGCGCGGCTGCCTCACGCTTGGCCTCCGCGAGCTCTTGCTGCAGCTGCGCGATGATCTCCTTGGAGGCGTGCACCTGCTCCAGCGCCTTGCGAGCCACCTCAGTCTCACGCTTAAGCCGATCCTGAGCGTCTGCCAGCTGTCGAGCCAGCCCGTCCACCTTCTGGGGCGCCGACTTCCCCACCAGGCCGAGAGCATGGGCACGGCGAGCAGCATCCACCCTACCCCGCGAGGACTGCGTGAGGGTGTGCTTTGTCGCGTCCCACGTCTCCTGCGTGAAGGTGGCCCAGACCTTGACCTCCTCCGCATTGAGGGTGGTACCAGAGGAACTCTTGTCTCCGCCAGCACTCTTGCCCTTGAAGAGCTTGCCGTTGTGCCCCCACTGGTTGCTCGGCGGCGCGTCGGCCCACTTGCCCCGAGACGGAGGCTGGCGGAGCTGCCACGGCTGGTGCCAGGGCTGCCCTGCTCCGCGAGGGAAGCGAGGTCGCATTCCTCCGCACCCCGCCTTCGAGCACCGAGTGCGGTCGGCGGCGTGGTACTCGCCACAAACGCACTGCCACTGGGGTGCCATGGCCGAGACACACTCAGTGTTATAAGTGCCAAAACGAGGGGAGCCGCGCGCGCCGCTGAAGGTCGAGCTCGGGAAACAGAGCTATCCCGTGTTTGCCAGGAGGCTTGCAGCCCCCCAAGCATTGGGTCTTGAGCCAAAATGGCTACGGAGGATTGGAGCCACAGGAGAAGGGCAATCTATAGGAACACGCGTAAAACACCAAGGACTCGTGCCCCAGGAGAGGCCCAATATATAGGAACGTGAATAAAACATGTAGGATTGTGTACACAGGAGAAGGACCATCTATAGAAACATACGTAGAACATCAAAGAATCGTGCTCCAGGTGAGGCCCAATCGATAGGAGCATACGTAAAACACATGGGATTGGAGCCACTCCTGTTGCCTTCTGAGGCCTCCTGCTCCTGGGGCCTCTCGGGGCCTCCTGTTGCCTTCCGAGGCCTCCTGGCGCTTCCTGTTGCCTCCTGGGGCCTCCTGTGGTTTCCTGAGGCCTTCTGGAGCTTCCTGGGGCCTCCTGGAGCCTCTTGGGACATCCTGTGGCCTCTTGAGTCTTTCTGTGGCCTCCTGATGCCTCCTGGGACCTCATGTGGTCTCCTGGGGCCTCCTGGAGCCTGTTGGAGCCTCCTGTGGCATCCTGAGAAGAATCTGCGCCCACGAGCCTGGCCACCAAAACAAGCAAACCGATCGAGACATCCTCAAAATCTGGCCCACCTGGGGGGTGAAAATGAGCGCCTCGCTCGAGACATCCTCCAAATCTGCTCCGAAAGCGAAGGATGTTGGCCCAGAAACAAGCAAACCGCCTGAGACATCCCCACAAAATGGCCGCGAACGAGCCCGTGCAACCACCCCTGGCGGCTCCCCTTAGGGCCACGAGCCTGGCCACCAAAACAAGCAAACCGATCGAGACATCCTCAAAATCTGGCCCACCTGAGGGGTGAAAATGAGCGCCTCACTCGAGACATCCTCCAAATCTGCTCCGAAAGCGAAGGATGTTGGGCCCAGAACAAGCAAACCGCCTGAGACATCCCCACAAAATGGCCGCGAACGAGCCCGTGCAAACACCCCTGGCGGCTCCCCTTAGGGGTGCTGAAACCAGCGCCCCGCCTGAGACATCCCCACAATCCGCTCTCCAACCGAAGGATGTTGGGCCCAGAAACAAGCAAACCGCCTGAGACATCCCCACAAAATGGCCGCGAACGAGCCCGTGCAAACACCCCTGGCGGCTCCCCTTAGGGGTGCTGAAACCAGCGCCCCGCCTGAGACATCCTCACAATGAGTAAGTCTGTGTATGAGTAAGTCTGTGTATGAGTAAGTCAGTGTATGAGTATGTCTGAGTGTGAGTAAGTCTGAGTATGAGTAGGTCTGAGTATGAGTAAGTCTGAGTATGAGTAAGTCTGTGTATGAGTAAGTCTGAGTATGAGCAAGTCTGAATATGAGTAAGTCCGACAGGAGGGGAGGAGGAAAGAGGAGGAGGAAGGAGGAGAGGGAGTAGGAGGCGTCCAAGTAATAACAAGAACCCCATCTTAGGATATGGGGAACAAAAAGTGACATAAACATAAAAACTCGGAGGTCCACGCAGATTTCTCGGATCGGCGCTGGACCCCCCTCCCTGGCGCGCGGAGCGCGCTAGGGGCGGCGCCGGAGGCGCCGCCGGGGGGGCCCCAGCGCCGATCCGAGAAATTCGCGCGGACCTCCGAGTTTTTATGTTTATGTCACTTCTTGTTCCCCTAATGGATAAGTTCCCGCCTCGGGGCGGCGACTTGGAAGCATGGAAATCCCGGAGGCCCCACCGCGCGGTGCGTCGCCGCACGGCCCCGGGGGCCCCGGAGAGGCCCCCGTCGCCCCAGGGGGGAGGTCCTCGGAGATCGGCCCGAGCCCCGAGGCCGGTGCGGTCACCCCGAATCCCCACTGGCCCACCACACGTTGAGGAGGAGGAGGAGGAGGAGGAGGAGGAGGAGGAGGAGGAGGAGGAGGAGGAGGAGGAGGAGGAGGAGGAGGAGGAGGAGGAGGAGGAGGAGGAGGAGGAGGAGGAGGAGGAGGAGGAGGAGGAGGAGGAGGAGGAGGAGGAGGAGGAGGAGGAGGGGAGGAGGAGGAGGAGGGGGAGGAGGAGGAGGAGGAGGAGGAGGAGGAGGAGGAGGGAGGAGGAGGAGGAGGAGGGAGGAGGAGGAGGAGGAGGAGGAGGGGAGGGGGAGGAGGAGGAGGGGAGGAGGAGGAGGAGGAGGAGGGAGGAGGAGCAGGAGGAGGAGGAGGAGGAGGAGGAGGAGGAGGAGGGGGAGGAGGAGGAGGAGGAGGAGGAGGAGGAGGAGAAGGAGGAGGAGGAGGAGGTTTTTCCCGCGAGCACAGCGTGGGCGAGCACCTCGCGTCCACCTGCGTCAGGCCTGGTCAGTCCTCCGCGCCGCCTGAGGCGGCGGAGGAAATTTGTGCCTCCACGCCACTTCCCGCGGCGGAGGCCCTGGCAGCATTCCCAATCGATTCCAGAAACTCCAATTCCTGGGTTCTGGTGAACGCGACCACCTCTCCAGGCAGTCGGTCATTCTTATAAGGATGCTTACCTGCCAGCAAACTATTACGCCGAGTCATGGCTTTCTGGTCCCTCGGGTCCTTAGGACCACCTGTAAGTAACCCACAAGCCCTGGCGCTCAAACAGGCGCCGCACTCTCGACAAGAGGCGTGGTGGCCAATTCGAGGCAGCATGTGTCGCCTCGGCCCCTCCAAAGGAGCCCCGTCGACACTCGCTATCTTCTTCCACTTGGCGTGCGAGGAGAAACCCTCCCTGCAAAACTTACGCGACAGCACCAGCTTGGCCTTGTAGCAATGGGCCCGTCTGGCACACCATGCACACCTCCAGGACCCCCTGTCCACCTCCAGGACGTGCCGAGACTCGGGAGGAGGCAAAACCGAACGGCGCGGCCGAGGGCCAGGGGGCTGGGAGGCGCTCTGGTGACGGCCTGCTGCGTCATCAATTGTGCCTATCTTACAGGTCATATCTCCGACAAACCCGAAGACAGCACAAACCTCCTTAATTCTGGCCACCCACGTGTCTCTGATATGTGGCGGGATGGCGTCTAGCTTGGCGCCGTCCTTCGCTTGAAGGTCGGCGCTTTGATTCACTAGGTACTTGCACAGCTCGAGTCCCTCGAGCTGTTGGGCATGGATCTTCTTGGAATGCGCTTCGACTTTGACGACGACGAGGACACCCTCCCCAACGAACGAATCTTCAATCGCATTCCAAATTTTATGCCATAAATCGGCATGCGGTCGTCTGGCTGGGCACAAGACTGGGCCTCGCAGGCCACGAACGACGGTAGAATCGTCGATCCCCACCTGTGGAGGGGCAGCGACATGCCGAAGAACATTCAGGAAACCGTGCAATTCTGCTCTAAGCACACTTTGTGCCTGCCTACCTCCTGAAACCGTGCCATGCATTGCTTTGCGCATATTTCCATGCTGGTCGACAAAACAGAGGCCCCCTCCGAACGACTTCGACCCAGAAGCCCCGTCCCCCGACCCATCCGAGTAGGCCAGGCCTGACATGCTGGGCGCGACGTCCAGGAAGGGATCCCCCAGTGGGTGAGGCACGAGAGCCCTAGAAAAGAGACAGGTGCACGAGGAGGAGGCGCGGTAGATGATATCAGGATAGGATTCACTAGCAGCCTGGCGCTGCTGCTGACACGCTGGGCACCCTTGGGAGCCCCAATCGTCAAACCACTCTTGTGCGGCCCTGTCGGCCGCTTCCTGAGGATCAGCAAGCTCGAGGTTGGGAACGGAGTAACCCTCGACGGGGAGAGGAGGAGTACGCCACTTGCTGATCCTGTGGATGAAAGAAGAGCCTGCTGTCGACTCCTTCTTCGAACGTTCTCGCCATTCTTTTGACCGTGCGGCTGCCTGGTGCCGTTCGATGGTCTGAGCATTGGCTTCTGCGCAACGCTGGAGACCCATGATCTCTGGGGGGTGCTCCATGAGCGCTGGGCCCCCGAGACAAAGGGCGCGGTATCGTTCAAACTGGGCGATTACGTGCTCAGCCTCCTCCCCCAGGTCCTGAACCAGCCGACTCCTTCCTCCTCCGATGCGGCGCACGAGCTTTGCTCGTGGCGCACGTGTATGCATCCAGGTGCCCTCCTGCTGGGCAGCTTGCGCGCGGAAATTACTGGCTCGTGCGGCTATCCACCGCCATGCTTCAGCACAGTGTGAGACCTGCTTCCAGAGTTGATCAAACTGGGTGCCCTTTAAATCGTGCTGATGATCGAGGTCTGGCCACTGTGCAGGCTGCGGGATTGGTCCGCACTGCCTCTCGATTGGGAAAGGTCTAGGCTTGGCAGGCCTCCAGCCGCCTTTTGCTCGGATCGTGAACTGCTTGACTAGACGGATTGGCGAATGAGGCGCGGCTGCAGAGTCTAAAACTTCCACCGTGTCACCGAACGCATGCTGGCGGGCGTCGAGCACAACGAAGTCGATGATACTGCCACCGCCGACTCCTGCACACGTGGTAGTGGAGGGGAGACGCACCACTCCTCCCACATCTTGGCACCACCACGTCTTGAGCCGAGACTCCCCCATCTCGTTGAAATCTGCTTGGTATATCCACGGTATGTCATACTGCTTGATGACCGTATCGATGGCCTCCATTGACAAATTTTGAATCGTCCAACTTTCACATGTCCACAAATATGCCGTGGTAAGCATGAGGCCACCCTTCTGTCCAGCAGAGCACCAGCCCACTGCCACGCGCCCAGCCGAGCCAGAAGGTGAGATATCAAACGTATTCATGCCTTCGAGGGTAAGAACAACAATCCTTGGCACGCGAAATCCAACTCCACTAGACGGTGGTCCGCCTGGGCCGCTGACGGCTGGAACCAATGCTGCTGCATGCCTGTTGAAGGCGGCCGCCTCCATGTCCTCGGCGATGGACGCAACCAACTTATGCACCTGAAGGAACGTGATGTGCATGGGGCCCACGATCTTCCTTGTGGGGACCTCGTCCAGCACATCGATACCCTGCGCCCAAGAAGAACAGCTGAAGCCTATGAACTCGAGCCCCACATTGCGAGTGCCGCCGTTGCCTCGGCGACGCGGGGGGCTCATCTTATGTGAACTTGACCATGTAGAGATAGATGTACTGGATGTTGCGTCAGGAGGAGACCCTCTGCCGTGATCTGACTCCTGCGACGTGCTAGACTCCTGCCATGAGTCCGACCATGTAGAGCATTGAGTACTGGTACCTGTGGCCGTGGAGGCCGAGCTGCCGAGCCCGCGCGGGCTACAGCGGCACTGGCTTGGCCACTGCCTCCGCCCTGCGAGCCCTGGCGCGCTGCAAGGCCTCCGCCAGCTCCTTGCCAGCGGCTTCACCACCAGCGTCAGGGCCAGCATCAGCGCTGGCAGCACCTGGCGAAGCGCCCTGGGCACCCTGCACCTCCGCGGCGGGCTGGGCGGCCTGCTGGGCCTCCTGGGTGGGCTGGGCTGGCGCCTGCGGCGGGCCTCCCTCGGGGCTCTGGGCCGCTGGCGCCTCCGCAGCCGCCGCCTCCGCAGGAGGGTCCTCGCGCATGGCCTGGGCAGGCGCCTGCGACGGGCTCCCTTCTGGGGTGTGGGGCGCGGGCGCCTCTGCAGCCGCCGCCGCCGCAGGGGGGGCCTCGCGCCTGCGCTTCTTGAAGGTCTCGCGGAGCACCCTGATCTCTTCAAACTGCTCACGCTGGGACTTGAGGACGTCGGCCCCTGGCCCGAAGTGCGTGCGGACCGCCTGCTGCACCGACGCCTCGAATGTCTGCTTGAGCTTGTTGAACTGCTCCCGCTGCTCGGCCGCGATGTCCAACCCCTCAAGGTCGAAGAGGGGGCCGTCCTCGATGACGAAGCTGGCCTCGCCTTCGCCCAGCAGGGCAGAGAGGTTGATGACCCCGCCGCCCTTGTTGGCCCCCTCGGGCTGGAAGTCCTTGCCTGGAGCTGCCAGAGCCTTCTTCTCCTGAGCCAGCTTGACCTCCGCACCCACCAGGGCGTCAGCTGCGGCATCGGAGCGGGCCTGGCACTCGTCGAGCCAGAGCTTGGCGTCGGCCAGCTGCTTGGCTCGCTTTTCCAGCTCCCGACGTGCAGCCCTCTCCGCTGCGGCCGCCCGCTGGATGCCCTCCTCCAGGAGCGCGGGACGCTCTGCAGGTGCCGGCGGGGCAAAGGCGCTCTCGAGCTGCTGGAGCGCCTGTCGCTGGGCCTCGGAGAGGGCCTGTCCACCAAGGGTCTGCACCACCTCGCTGATCGCGAGCGGCTCGGTCCTCTGCGTGGTCTCCTCGGCTTCGTGGTACCAGTCGGCCTCACCCTTGTGGTTGTCCTGCCACCAGCCTCTGCTGCCGCTAGCCCAGACGCCACGGGGCTTTGGGGCGGGAGAGTACGATGGTCGCAGGGCCTGCCCACAGCTGTAGCACGACTGCTTGGTCTTGTAAGTCCAACGGTATCCACATTTCTTGCATCCCACGTAGTCGGCCGAGAAGGATATCCTTGGAGCTGAGGACTTGCCGCCTCCACGCCTGCGATCCGACATGGCGGCGGGATAGACTGGGACTCTGGACGGCAGCGCGCAGCTCCCCGTACAGGTCTCGAGAGAAGATGTCGGGCTGAACAGCCCTGGCACTCCACATGCACTCGGCCCCTTGGAGCTGAGGACTTGCCGCCTCCACGCCTGCGATCCGACACGGGATAGACTGGGACTCTGGACGGCAGCGCGCAGCTCCCCGTACAGGTCTGAGGAAAATGGCTGAATGAGGATCATCTTGAGATGGCTACGGGGAGGAGGAGGAGGAGGAGAGAGGAGGAGGAGGAGGAGAGGAGGAGGAGGAGGGAGGAGGAGAGAGGAGAGGAGGAGGAGGGAGGAGGAGGAGGAGGGAGGAGGAGGAGGAGGAGGAGGGGAGGGGAGGAGGAGGAGGAGGAGGAGGAGAGAGGAGGAGGAGGAGGAGGAGGAGGAGGAGGAGGAGGAGGAGGAGGAGGAGGAGGGGGAGGGGGAGGAGGAGGAGAGGAGGAGGAGGAGGAGGAGGAGGAGGAGGAGGAGGAGGAGGGGAGGAGGAGGAGGAGGGGAGGAGGAGGAGGAGGAGGAGGAGGAGGAGGAGGAGGAGGAGAGGAGGAGAGGAGGAGGGGAGGAGGAGGAGGTGGAGAGGAGGAGGAGGAGGAGGAGGAGGAGGAGGAGGAGGAGGAGGAGGAGGGAGGAGGAGAAGGGGGAGGAGGAGGAGGAGGAGGAGGAGGAGGAGGAGGAGGAGGAGGGAGGAGGAGGAGGAGGAGGAGGAGGAGGAGGAGGAGGAGGAGGAGGAGGAGGAGGAGGAGGAGGGGAGGAGGAGGAGGAGGAGGAGGAGGAGGAGGAGGAGGAGGAGGAGGAGGAGGAGGAGGAGGGGGAGGAGGAGGAGGAGGAGGAGGAGGAGGGTCACCACACCGTTTGGGGGGGGGAGGGCGGCGGCGAGTCCGCGGAGGCCTCGGGATACACGCTCTTCTGGGAGACGATGTTCGAGCTGCCGACGACCGACGATCCTGAGAACGAGTGCCAGCGCCAACGTGTGGTCGTCCACCGAGGCCCTTCGCGGCGACGCAGGTGCAGCGAGGGCCCCTGCCATCGGTGGAACTGCGCGGGGCAGCATACGCACTGGGATACAAGCAGAAAAAAATACATAAACATAACCTTTCGACGGTCCGCGCGGTTTTCTTGGATCTGCGCTGGGCCCCCCTGCCTGGCGCGCGGAGCGCGCCAGGGGCGACGCCAGAGGCGCTGCCAGGGCGGTCTGGCACAGATCCAAGCATTCCGCGCGGGCCGTCGCAGGTTTGTGTCCATGTCGCCTGTTCCTATTCGATGGTCGGCGACTCCGAAGGGTGTGGATTGCAAAGGGGAGGGGGTTGCTACCGGCGCCCTGAAGGGCACCCTGGTGGCCGGGCGGGGACCTCGACGGAGCTCTTCGCCGCGCCCCGAGGAGGCCCAGCGAGGACAGAGTCGTGCTCCCCGGGCCCGGCATCACCGTACCCGGTTCTGGTCGCCGACGTTAGGCAAGCGCGTTCCGCTACTCGCAGAGTCACTGCTCGCAGATGGCCCCGATCGGCCGCGAAGGATTCACGATAGGATTACATCGAGGGGATCGTGCGACTGCTGGACGCTTGCGAGCAGGCACTCTGCGAGCAGTGGAGCGCGCTCGGCGAGACATGACGAACGAACAACACACACCCATACCCATAGGGAGGTCGCTGGGAGGAGGACTGGCTATGGGTATGGGTGCGGGTTGTCGGACCCTGGGGAACGCTCCCGTTCGAGCGGGGACCCCTATCCGACAACACGCACCCATAGCCCTCTCCGATCCCCCTATGGGTACATGTGTGTTTGTTGGTTCGTCAAGACATGGGCTGACACGCGTCCCGAGGATCCCCGAGATGACGGGGACCCGCTGGCGGTGCAGCGGCACGGAGAAGCGGCCCCCGGGGGGCATCGCCCCGGAGGCCGCGGCGGGCAGGGCGCCGGCGTGCAGCAGCGCGGCCGCGCCCAGCAGGGCGCGGAGCGCGGCGGCCATGGCGCCCAGCAGGGCGGCCGCGAGCTGTGCCGGGAGGGCGCCCGCTGCGCACCCGGCAGGGGTCCATGCCAGGCCCCTCCTGGGCCCAGTCGCGAATTTTTCGCGACAGTTTCTGGTCCCCGGGCGTCCCTCCCAGGACACGGGCGAGGGGGGCAGCTTCTCTGGAGAATGTGTACTGGGAAGCCGTCACTATCGCGAATTTTCGGAGGAAAGATCTCAGGAGAAGTCGGGAAACCGTCTGGCGACCCTTTTGTCGCACCTTCTGTGCATCTCCCCGCGAGAGAGCTGCCTGCAGGAAGGCACGACCGACCTGAGAGTGGGGGAGCGGAGAATGACATAGACATAAAAGCTCCGAGGTCCGCGCGGATTTCTCGGATCGGCGCTGGGGCCCCCTGGCGGCGCCTCCGACGCCGCCCCTGGCGCGCTCCGCGCGCCAGTGAGGGGGGTCCAGCACCGATCCGAGAAATCCGCGCGGACCTCCGAGTTTTTGTGTGTGTGTCATTCTTCGTTCCCCTATCCTGGGCCCTGCACACCCCGACCCCCAAGGCTTTATGAAAAAATCGCGACGGGAGTCGGGGGGAAGGGGTCGAGAGTCTGTGGGTCGACGATGTATGTATATATATATATATATATATATATATGTATGAAGAAAAAACAAAAAAAAAAAAAACAAAAAAAAAAAAAAAAAAAAAAAAAAAAAAAAAAAAAAAAAAAAAAAAAAAAAAAAAAAAAAAAAAAAAAAAAAAAAAAAAAAAAAAAAAACGTCGGGCATATGGGTGCGCACCGACGGCGGGTGCAGGATCGGCACAGCCTGGATCGGTGTGGGTGTATGGCTGGCGCCCTCTGACTGTAAGCGCGCGGTGGTATTTCCGCCTCCTCCGCGCGGGCGCAGCCACTCTTGGACTATTCGAGCCGGAGGCGCGATCGCGACCATGGGCATCGGGGCTCTTGGCGATGATGGCGGCGACACTCACGACTGGGATGCCAGAGCTCCGGCACCCAGGCACGCGGCTGGCTGAAGACCTGACCTGCCCGAGAACCGCCGACCCTGTCGGCGTGTGAGAGACGCTTTTCCCTTTGAGTTGTCGTCGTCGTCGTCGTCGGCATCGCCACTCTCCCCTTTCCCTAAGCCGTCAGTGATCCAGCCCGATGGAAATCGAACAACGTCGCAATCGAGACAAAGGAAAACCCCTCCCGTCCCTTGAATCCCTTCCCCGCCGAGGGGGGGCGGTCCTGGGAGGGGTCCTGGGGGGGGTCCTGGGAAGGGTCCCGGGGGGGGATCCAGCGACCAATCGGTCATCTTCACAAGTTCGATTATTATACACACTATGTGTCCGTCAAGAGCGATCCCAGCAAGTGGTCCGAATTAAATTTAGTTGGTGTTCAAAGAATTGCAGCGCCATACCATTCCGAATCTTCCGCGTGCGGAAAAATGGCCGTGCGGTGCCGTGCCGTGCCGCACGCTTGCAGCGTCTTGCCCTGCAATGCATCTCGGAGTTCCGATTGCGAATAAGTGGACATACCTTGCCGTGCCCCTGAAATTCACGCACGCGTGCCATGTCTTGCTGCGCCGTGCCACGTCTGATTTTCCAAATGCGGATGCCATACCGTGCCGTTCCGCGCCATGGCATGCAGGGTTCTCAGAATGCGATGAGAGTGCCGCTGGCGCGCCGTGCCGTGCCGTGTGGAAAAACCGTACCTTGCCGTGCCTGGTTTTCCGAATGCGAGAAAGTTGCAGCGCCGTGCCGCGCCTGGTTTCAACATGCGGACGAAGGTTAGTGCCATGCCGTGCCGTGCCAAGCTTCCAGAATGCGAAAATGTTCGCGCCGTGCCGTGTCAGTCCGTGTCGGGTTTTCAGAACGCGAAAGCTGTACCTGGTTGTCAGGATCCAGAGAAATGCCGCGCCATGCCGTGTCGTGTCTGGTTGTCAGAGTACGGAGGCACGAACGCGAAAAAATGGCCGCCCACGTGCCGTGCCGTGCCGTGCAAATGTGGAAAAATTGCCGCTCACCTGCCTTCCCATGCGGCGCCTGGTTTTCAGAATGAGGAAACATGCCACCCCGCGTTCCGTACCGTGCCGTGCCGCGCCCGATTCCCCAAACAGCGTTTGTACTAAGAGGTTGTTACTTCTGTAGAGGTTGTTACTTCTGTTCTTAGGAACTGGGCCTGTCCGCTGGTCCGGCGGGTATGTTGTCGCCTCGCCGCCCCGTCGCCGCCTCGTCGCCACCCGTTGTCTGGGCCTGTCTCGTCGCCGCCCCGTCGCCGCCTCGTCGCCACCCGTATGTATGCTCTTCTATAACAGAATATGATCGACCCCCCTTCCCTCCTGGAATTCACGGCCCCCTTTTTTTCGTGTTGCGAATTACATTGCATATGATGTTGCCCCATCGTCCATCCAAAATATGAATTCGACCCGCCCCTCATCCTCTGCAAGAGAACTATGCGCTCACACTTGTTTATCAAAATCACAAGCCTTCTAGAACTGCAAAGAAATTCGACGAAGTGCACGCACGCGAGTCGTCGCGCCCGCATGCCCAAATCTGTCACAAACTTTAGGTTGCGCGGGGATTTCAATATCGACTGTCTCGAAGACACAAAAATAAAACAACAACAACAACAACAACAACAACAACAATCATTTTACCCGAACGCTCAGTGTTCTCCCCAGTGCCAGGGTTTTCTTGCGACACCAGCCAATACCCCCACTTCGTGGGGGGGCCGTTCAAGCTCTGCCAAATATCCAAACGACTCTTCGAGACCACCCACACCCAGCTTCCCGCCCTATGACGTTGGGACACTTCACTTCGTGGCGTGCGGACGACCCTGGCTACTACACTGGCGTGGGGTACACACCCACAGAGGTTGATCATATCTGTTACATATGATGTGGTACACGGTACACGTGAGATGGTACGCAGTGCCAAGATAGTTGGTCACATTTTTGGGGCAAATTCGTGGGGATGCGATTACAGAAGTACATGTGTTACACTGATGTTATACAGTCCCAAGGATGACGCATGCATTGCTCATAGACTCATGGCGCTATGATCCTAACTCTCAGTGCCCAACGCGCGCGTGCACAGCCAGACGGAGGGAGAGAAACACATGTATACAAGGTTCGTGACATACGCACGGTCCACCATGTTGTAAACGATCGCATGCACGGTAAGTTCTGAAATTATACGTATGTACAAGCAGACATGCGAGGGAGAAAGGGAGATGGCCATCGACAGTTCCAATACGGCTCCAAGGCGGAAGAGGGGGAGGAGGAGCAGGACAAGGAGGAAAGGAGAGAAGCGAGAAAGGAAGAACGCAGACGGCGCGGCTCTGGACACAAAGGGGTGCCATACTTTCTCCTGCTTGGGAACCTCTTGGGGGCCTCTTGGAGTCCTCTTGAAGCCTCTTGGGACCATCTTGGGCGCCTCTTTGGGCCTCATGGACGCCTCTTGGGGCCATCTTGCGCGCCTGTTGGGGCCATCTTGGGTTTTAAAGATTCATCAAGAGACCGCGAATGGATTTCGAGATTTTTCGGATGAGAAAGTAGTGCGTTTTCATATGTTTTCTGAACATCGCATCTTGAAATTATTGAAAACCCATTGTGTTTGGCAGGATTTCGACATGCGCGCGCGGCGGCCGCGCGCATGTGCACTTCGTCTCATTTGTTGCAAGGGATGGTGGCCCTCGCAGGCGCGCAACCGTTGTTGGAGAAGTTCAAAGCACCTGAAGAAGTAGCACGCAAAGACCCTTTTGACAGAAATGTTTAAAAAGTGGTGTGTTTCCTATGAATCCGCAAGAGCGCGCGGAAGGACATTTTGACAATTGTTTCTTAAAAAACCATTGGGTTTTTGATGTTTTTATGTTAAAATCGTTACGAAACCTAAGGTTTTGGAAGGATTTCGTCTTGCGCGCACGAATGTCCACTTTACCTTATTTTTTGCAAGGGATTCTTGCAATTTGATCAAGTAAAAACAAGAATTTTCATTTTCTATTGTTTTTTGCAAGGGAAAACGAGCGTCAACAAAAAACCGGATCCGGAGCTCATCCACTTTTCTGAAGCTTTCGCGAAAAAACGATGAAAATGTAGCTGCGGCCTAGGCGCGGCGCAGAGGTCGCGCACCAGGGGTCCCAACAATAATAATTCTTTAGAAGGAATAATGTTCAACAACAACAACAACAACAACAACAGCAACAGCAACAGCAACAGCAGCAACAACAGCAAACCATGCTTTCGCAACAAATAATGTCAAACAAAATGTGCGCTCGGGCTTTTGCGAATTCCCAAGAAAGCATTAGATTGTTTATGGTTTTCACTAGTTGTTACCAAACGGGCCTTTTCGCGCGCATGTCGGAATCGCTCGAACGCCCTTTGCGCGCGCTGTCGCGAGAACCTTTGGCACAAAAACAAAAAATAAGTGCACGCGCGCGCGTCGTCACGCCCGCGTGCCGCAGGTTTGGTAAGGGCTTCAATATCAAGTGTCCCGAAAGAATATAGAAGTATATGGTTTTGCGACATCAGTTTTCAAAAATGCCCGCGCTCGAACTCCTGCGAGCTGTACTGCAAAAACCGTAGGTTTACAACGTGTCCATGAACTTCTGCCAATCAGACCCGTCGCGCCGCACGCCGAAACCTTTCGAACGCACTTGCGCGCGTGCTGTGGGGGCATGATCCGCGTCGAATAATACCATGCGGGCCAATCGCGCGTCGGCGTTGCGCGCGTGTCAAGTTCCTTCCAAAACCTCTATCACCGACGCGAGGGCGCCGTCATCGTCGCTGGCATAGTTAATCAGCATCAACGCCATCACTGGCCTCGCCGTCGTCGTTGTCATGATCGTCGCCAGCATAGCTACTATCATCATCGCGTCTACCATTGTCGACATTGATATGATACAGCGCCCACCCGAGTCGCCGACTCGCCCCGAAGTGCCCGTCGGGAAGTGCCCAGCGGTCAGCGCCACCGCGGCCGCGTCGGTCGCGCCGAACGAGCTGGCCGCTGCGCGCGCGACAATGCGCGGGCCAGCGCGGCCGCAGAGATGCACCAGTCAACTCCAAGCACTCATCGCAATCGCCACCACATGGGTTCTGCAAACCAAGTTGCGGGGAGGTGGGTGGGATGACTGCGCGAGCAGTGGAGTAGACAACTCAATGCGAACAGAAGTGAACTGCACCACCACCACATAGATTGCACAACATAGACTGCACAACATGGATTGCACCGCGTAGATTGCACAACATAGATTGCACCAGTAAATTGCGCCGCATATACTGCACCACGCCGATTACAACATAAAGACTGCACCACATAGGTGGCACAACATATTCCCCAATCAGAGCTTGCCTCTGTAGGGGTCCTGGCGGATTCATATGGTTAGGTAAAATGTGACGCCGATTTCGGTGGCGGGCCTGAGTGCCTGGGTGCCCGGGTGCCCGGGTGCCTGGGTGGTGCCCAGAGTGCCCGGGTGCCCGGGTGCCCGGGTGCCCGGGTGCCCGGTGCCAGGGTGCCCAGGTGCCCATTAGCCCTATAACCCTTTAGCCCTATAGCCTTATAGCCCAATAGCCCTATAGCCTTATAACTCTATAGACCTATAGCCCTATAGCCCTATAGCCCTATAGCCGTAATAGCCCTGTACCCCATATAGCCCAATAGCCCTATAGCCCTACAGCCCTATAGCCTTATAGCCAAATAGCCCTATAGCCCTGTAGCCCTATAGCCTTATAGCCCTATAGCCCTATAGCCCGAAAGCCCTATAGCCCAAGAGCCCTATAGCCCAAGAGCCCTATAGCCCCATAGCCTCATAGCCCTATAGCCCGATAGCCCTATAGTCCTGTTTCTCTTTCGCCTCATAGCCCTATAGCCCGAAAAAAATATGATCGGGACTTGTTTCTTATCAGATTCTCCTTTCTAAAAAGACAATAGGTTCTACCACCTTCCCCCCCCCCCCCCGGGTTTAACGATCCCGCGGGAACCGACGCAAAACACATAGGATTCTGACCCCATGTCCATCCTACCTGTGAATTCATACTATCCCAGCCAAACCAGTATCGGCAACCCCCGCCATCATCTGCAAAAAAAATATGCGCGCGCACTCGCGCTCATCCGAAATCACACGTTTTCAAGAATTCCATGGAATAAATGGGACGCAGTGCACACGCGCGCATCGTCGCGCGCGCATGCCGAAATCCTTCAAAACCATCGGTTTCGGAAGGATTCCAAAATCGAGTATCCATCAAACAAAAAAATGTGTCGAAAAACTGATGTTCTAAAAAAGCTTACGCGCGCGCCAAAGCGTGCGCGCGACATCGTGCGTCGTCGTCGTCGTCGCCGTCCTCTGTCTTTCCTCGTCGTTGTCGTCGTCGCCGTCGCCGTCCTCTGTCTTCACTCGTCGTCGTCGTCGTCGTCGCCGTCGTCGTCCTCTGTCTTTCCTCGTCGTTGTCGTCGTCCTCTTTGGCGTCATCGTCGTTTCCGTTGACGTTGTCGCCGAGGTCGTCCTTCCTCCTCCCTCGTCGTCGACGTCCGTGGTCGGCGTCTCGTCGTCGTCTCTCCAATTTCGTCGCCGTCGTCGTCGTCGTCGTCGTCTTCCCTCCTCCCTCGTCGTTGTCGTCGGCGTCGCTGTCCTCCCTCATTCTTCGTCGTTCGGGTCGTCGCCGTCCTCCCTTCTCCCACGTCGTTGTCGTCGTTGTCGCCGTCGTCGTCCTCCCTCCTCCCTCGTCGTCGTCTTCGTTGGCGACGTCGTCTTCGTCGTTTTCGTTGTCGTCGTCGTCGTCGGCGTCATCGTCATCGTCGTCGTCGTCGCCGTCGTCGGCGTCGTCGTCGTCGACGGCGTTGTCATCGTCGTCGTCGTCGTCGTCGTCGGCGTCGTCGTCGTCGTCGGTGTCGTCGTCGTCGCTGTCGTCGGAGTCGTCGTCGTCGAAATCGCTGGTGACGTCGTCGGTGTCGTCGCAGACGTTGTCGGCGGCGTCGTCGTCGTCGTTGTCGCTGTCGTCGTCGGCGCCGGTGTCGCTGCCAAGTGCCATTTAGTACCTACAGTCACGGTCTTAAGAGGTTTTGCGACCAAGTTGCGGGTGGGAGTGCGGGATGTTTACACGAGCAGTGGAGAGGACAGCTTCAAGTTGGGTCAATGATTGATTCTCCTTTCTAAAAGAAGAATAGACTCTACCCGCCCCCCCGGAGTTCACGGTTCCCCTTTTCGTATTGCAATGTACATATGATGCTGCCCCATCGTCTATCCGAAATACGAACTCCTACTTATCATTCCCCCCGCCATCATCTGCAAAAAAACTATGCGCGCACTCGCGTCCATCAAACATCATACGTTTTTTTCATGAACCCCTTGCAAGAAATGGGACGAAGTGCACACGCGCGCGTCGTCGCGCGCGCATGCCGAAATCCTCCAAGAACCTTCGGTTTTGGAAGGATTGCAAAATCGAGTTTCCAAAAAGCATACAAAAGCACATGTTTTCGTAACACTGATGTTCTAAAAGCTTACGCGCGCGCTCTTGCGAAATCTTAAGAAAACCAAGCTTCGCGCGCATGTCGGAATCTTTCGACCGCCCTTGCGCGCGTGTCGTCGCGAAAATCCTCTGCAAAGAAACCGATATGCAGACGCGCGCGTCGTCGCGCGCGCATGCCGAAATCCTTCAAAAACCTTCGGTGTCGGAAGGGTTCCAAAATCGTGTCAAAAAACAAACAAAAACACCAGGTTTCGCAACACGGATTTTCGACAAAAGCGTGCGCGCGCTCTTGCGTCGTCGTCGTCGTCGCTGTCGTCGTCGTCGTCGCCGTCGTCGTCCTCTGTCTTTTCTCGTCGTCGTCGTCGTCTTGGCGTCGTCGTCGTTTCCGTCGTCGTTGTCGCCGTGGTCGTCCTTCCTCCCTCGTCGTCTTCGTCGGCGTTTCGTCGTTGTCCCTCCTATTTCGTCGCCGTCGTCGTCGTCGTCTGCAATCATCCCTCGTCGTTGTCGTCGTCGCCGTCGTCGTCCTCCCTCCTCCCTCGTCGTCGTCGTCGTCTTCGTTGGCGACGTCGTCGTCGTCGTTTTCGTCGTCGCCGTCGTCATCGTCGTCGTCGGCGTCGGCGTCGGCGTCGTCGTCGGCGTCATCGTCATCGTCGTCGTCGTCGTCAGCGTCGGCGTCGTCGTCGGTGTTGTCGTCGTCGTCGTTGTCGTCGTCGTCGAAGCTGGTGGGGACGTCGTCGGTGTCGTCGTAGTCGTTGTCGGCGGCGGCGTCGTCGTCGTCGTTGTCGTTCTCGTCGTCGGCGTCGGTGTCGTTGCCAAATGCCATTTGGTACCCACCGTCACGGTGTTAGGGTCTCGCGACCAAGTTGCGAGTGGGTGGGTGGGAAGATTGCGCGCGCAGTGGAGTTGACAATTTCAAGTTCGGCAGGGTGAAATGTACCATTTTGATTGCACCACGCCGATTGCACCACACAAGTTGCGCGCCACACGGATTGCACCACATACGTTCTCATTTCTTAAAAAGGAAATAGGTTATACCCCCTCCCCCCCGGACCTATCGATTCCCCCGGAACGGACGCAAACCACATAGCCCTGTAGCCCTATAGCCTTATAGCCCTATAGCCCTATAGCCGTATAGCCCGAAAGCCCTATAGCCCAAGAGCCTTATAGCCCTATAGCCCTATAGCCGCATAGCCTCATAGCCCTATAGCCCGATAGCCCTATAGTCCTGTCGCTCTATAGCCTCATAGCCCTATAGCCCGAAGAAAATATGATTGGGACTTGTTTCTTATCAGATTCTCCTTTCTAAAAAGACAATAGGTTCTACCACCTTCCCCCCCCCCGGGGTTAACGATCCCGCGGGAACCGATGCAAACCACATACGATTCTGACCCAATGTCCATCCGACGTGCGAGTTCATATTATCCCAACCAGCCTGGTATCGGTACCCCTCTCGGCTCTCTGGCAACTATATATATATATATGACATTATAATTTTTCGTGAATCCATTCTAAAAAATACCATGCGGGGCACACGCGCGAAGCCGCTGCACGCGCATGTCGACATCTTTCCACACACACCATGTTTCCAACAATTTCAGCATCCCGCTTCAATATTAAAAATCCCAAAATTTCTGAAATTTTGCCCGCGCGCTCTTGCCAAATCCTTCTGCAACCAGTGGTTTGTTCAACCTTCCTGTCCAATCGGGTTTCTTCGGCAACTTTTGCGAAAACGTCGATCTCATTCATCATCGGTCGCGTGCCTGCCAGGGCCGCAATCCATTGTAAAAAATTACCATGCGGGGCACGCGCGCGCGGCCGCCGCGCACGCCGGTCGCAATCCTTCCAAACACATTGTGGTTTCAACCAGGTCGAGACCAAGCTTCATGAAATCACACGAATCGTATCATACGTCCTCGAAATAATATGCACAACAATTAAAAACTCTACGCCCCGTCGTCGCTGTCAGCATCGGCGCCGTCACTGGCTGCCCCGTCGTCGCTGTCAGATCGTGACCAGCACCGCTACTATCATCATCGTGTCTACCGTTGTCGACGTTGCCATGATACCGCGCCCGCCCAAGTCGCCGATTCGCATGAAGTGCCCGCTGGGATGTGCACAGCGGTCAGCGCCACCACGTTCGCGTCGGTCGCGCCAAACGAGCTGGCCGCTGCGCGCGCGAGCATGCGCGGGCTAGCGCGGCCGCGCAGATGCACCAGCCAACACCAAGCTTTCATCGCAATCGCTTACGCATGGGTTTTGCAAACCAAGTTGCGGGTGGGTGGGTGGGATGGTTCCGCAAGCAGGGGAGCTGACAACTACAAGCTCGTCAAATAAGTTCTCCTTGCTGCAAAAAGAATAGACTCTACCCCCCACCCGGCATTATCCGCCCCCCTTTCGGGTATGTAAATCATATATGATTATGACCACATGTCCATCCTGAATATGATTCTACACTATCCCAAGGGAACCGGTATCGACCCCCCTGAGGTTCCCTTGTAAAAAACGATACGCAGGGACATATTTTGTTCTAACATAACACTGTTTCGCAGATCCCTTGCAAAAAACTTGACGAAGTGCACACGCGCGCGCCGTCGCGCGCGCATGCCGAAATCCTCAAAAAAACCTGCGGTGCCGAAAGGATTTCGCAATCGAGTTTCAACAAAACATACAAAAGCAGAGGGTTTCGCAACACTGATGTGCTAAAAAAGCTTACGCGCGAGCTCTTGCGAAATCTCAAGAAAACCATAGGTTTTTCAAGATTTTCACAAAATGCTACCAAATGGGCTTCGCGCGCGCGCATGTCGAAATCTGTCGAACGCCCTTTGCGCGTGTGCCGTCGCGAAAAACCTCTGCAACAAAATGGGACGAAGTGCAGACAGACGCGCGCGTCGTCACGCGCGTATGCCGAAATCCTTCACAACCCATCGGTTTCGGAAGGGTTTCAACATCGTGTCCAAAAAACATACAAAAACACAAGGTTTCGCAACACGGATTTTCAATAGAAGCGTGCGCGCGCGGGCTCTTGCGTCGTCGTCGTCGTCGCCGTCCTCCCTCCTCCCGCGTCGTCGTAGTCGACGTCGCCTACGTCTTCCTCTGCCTTTCCTCGTGTTCCTCGTCGTCGTCCTCTTTGGCGTCGTGGTCGTTTCCGTCGTCGTTGTCGCCGTGGTCGTCCTTCCTCCTCCTCCCTCGTCGTCGTCGTCGTCCGTCGTCGGCGTCTCGTCGTCGTCCCTCCTATTTCGTCGCCGTCGTCGTCGTCGTCTTTGTCGTCGTCTTCGTCTTCCCTCCTCCCTCGTCGTTGTCGTCGTCAGCGTCGCCGTCATTCCTCCTGATTCGTCATTCGCGTCGTCGCCGTCCTCCCTCCTCCCTCGTCGTTGTCGTCGTTGTCGTCGTTGTCGCCGTCGTCGTCCTACCTCCTCCCTCGTCGTCGTCTTCGTTGGCGACGTCGTCGTCGTCTTCGTCGTCGCCGGCGTCGTCGTCTTCGTCGACGTCGACGTCGGCGTCGTCGTCGTCGCCGCCGTCGTCGTCGTCGTCGTCGTCGTCGTCGTCGGCGTCGTTGACGTCGTCGTCGTCGTCGTCGTTGTCGTCGTTGTCGTCGTCGTCGGCGTCGTCATCGTCGTCGGCGTTGTTATCGTCGTCGTCGTCGTCGGCGTCGGCGTCGTCGTCGTCGTCGGTGTCGTCGTCGTCGTCGTTGTCGGAGCGTCGAGTCCTTGGAGACGTCGTCGATGTCGTCGTAGTCGTTGTCGGCGGCGTCGTCGTCGTTGTCGCTGTCGCCGTCGGCGTCGCTGTCGTTGCCAAGTGCCATCTGGTACCCACCGTCACGGTCTTAAGAGATTTTGCAAACCAAGTTGCGGGTGGGTGGGTGGGATGTTTGCGCGAGCAGTGGAGGGGACAACTCACTGCGAACAGAAATTAGTTCCACCACATAGATTGCACCGCAAAGATTGCAAAACCTAGACTGCAAACGACTGCAAACAGAAATGGCACAACCGATGTTGCACAACATAGATTCCTCCGCAGATATTGCACGCCCCGTTCTGCTAAGAGCACACTTCTGGGGGCCCACGCTGGCTAAAACTTCCGAATGCGGAAAAAACTGCCGCCCACACCATTCCGTCGGCAGCGAGGCGGGACAATCCGCTCCAGCGTGGCAGCGATGCATGGGGCACTACACAGCAAAACTGCCGCCCGCACGCCGTGCCGCAATCTGTTTCTAGAATTCTAACGAACACCCGCCCGCGTGCCGTGCCGTGCCATGCCGTGCCGTGCCCAAGTTCCATGCCGAGCTCGGTTTCGAAAGTGCAACTAAACACAAACACACACACACACACAACAACAACAGCAACAACAACAACAAGAAGAAGAAGAATAACAACAACAACAACAGCAGCAACAACAACAACAATAACAAGAACAACAACAACAACAACAACAGCAGCAGCAGCAGCAACAGCAACAACAACAACAACAACAACAACAACAAGGCAACACCGGCTTTCTGGCCCCATGCCCAAGGCCTCGCTTACCCGTCGTCCCCACAGGAGGAACACCGGCATTCAGCGGCACCCTCGGGGCTCAAGGGGGGAGCACCGCACCGCACCTCCGCACCTCTACTGGAATCCTATTAGAGGCGTATCCACCTCCAATGTCGAATAGAATCCTATTAGAGGTGTATCGACTTCTTATAAAATCCTATCTGTAGTGCATCCACCTCTAATAGGATCCTAGGTGTGCATCCACCTCAAACAAAATCATTCTAGACTTGAATCCACGCCTACTAGAATCCTAGTAAAAGTGTTTGCACCTCTGATAGAACCCGATTAGAAGTGTATCCACCCATACTAGAACCCTATTAAAAGTGTATCCACCCCTAAGAGAATCCTATTAGAGGTGTATCCACTCCTAACAGAATCGTATTAGAGGTGTGTCCACTCCTTAAAGAATCCAATCAGAGGTGTACCGACTCCTAATAGAATCCGATTAGGGGTATGTCCACTCCTAATAAAATCATAATAGATGCGGATTCACTCCTAATCGAATCCTATTGGAGGTGATTCATCATCAACACCATCACCATGGTCATCACCATCATCATAATGATCATCATCGTCATCACCATCATCAGAATGATCATCATCGTGATCACCATCATCATGATGATCATCATATCGCCAATACCATCATCATCGTCATGGTCGTCATCCTAGTAAGCATCACCATCGTAGTCAGCATCATCACTATTGTCGTCACAAGTACCACCATCAGCATCATCATCATCATCATCGTAGCCAGCATCATGATTATCGCCGTCGCCAGTACCACCATCATCATCGTAGTCAACATCATCATTTTCGTCGCCACCAGTACCACCATAATCAGTATCATAGTCATCATGTTAATCATCATCGTCCGCATTAACATTATCGCCACCATCATTTTCATCATCGACGTCAGCCTAATCAGCATCGTCATTATCATCATCATCAGCATCATCATCAGCAGCAGCAGCATCATATTCATTACCATTACCATCATCATCGCTGTTATCATCGACACCCCTTTCCTCCCCCTGGAGGGGACAGAACACGGATGACGGGAGAAAACGGGGGGAGAGAAGGGGGAGGAGGACGAGAAGGATGCAGAGGGGGAGAAGAGGGGGAGAAGATCGAGGAGGAGGCAGAGGGGAGAGGGAGGAAGATGGAGGACACAAGGAGGGCGATCGCACTCAACACTGCGAACATAAGACTACTCATCATACGCATGTGCATCATCGTCATCCCCATCATCCTCATCATTGCCCTGGGGATTCCCTAGGGATTCCTATGGATTCCCTAGGGGTTTCTTAGGACGTATAAGAATTCCCCGCGGTGCGGTGCGCCCAGCACGGCGCGCGCGGTGCGGTGCGCCCCCCCCAAAGGGGGCCTCTGATACACGGCGTCGGCAACAACAACAACAACAACACCAACACCAACACCAACACCACCACCACCACCACCAACAACAACAACAACAACAGCAGCCACAACAACAACAGCAGCAGCAGCAACAGCAACAACAACGACAACAGCAACACCAACACCAACACCAACACCAACACCAACAACAACAACAACAACAACAACAACAATCACAACAACAACAACAACAACAACAACAATCATTTAAGACTGGGGACACTCCGTTCTCACCAGTGCCAGGGTTTTCATAGGAGGCGGGCAATACCCCCACTTTGTGGGGGGGCCGGTTCAAGCTCTACCAAGTTTCCAAACGACTCTTCGCCACCACCCACACCCAGCTTCCCGCCCTATGACGTTCGGACACTTCACTTCGTGGCCTGCGGACGACCTTGGCTACTACACTGGCGCATGGGTACAGTGACTTGTTGTGGTAACATTTTGTGGAAGCTAGCTTAGTATACGACTTGTCCCCCTGTTCCAACACTGGACACCTGTACCGTTTTCCGACCTGGAGCTCTATAACATAAATGTTGAAAAACCATTGGTTTTTAAGGATTCGGACAGCGCGCGCGGGTAGAAATTTTGAAAATTCGTACAGATGTTTTTCGAGAACCTACGGTGCGATTCGTATGATTTTATGTTGCGCGGTGCTAAAATTCCTAAGAAACCCAATGATTTTTGAAGATTTCGGCGTGCGCGCGCGAAGAAAAAACGAATGTGTCCCACATGGTATTATTTGACAGGGATGATGGCCCTGGCAGGCGCGCAACCTTTGTTGCAGAAGTTCGAAGCACGTGAAAAAGTTGCTCGCAAGAGCCCGTTTGACAGAAATGTTGAAAAAGTATTGGGTTTCCTAAGAAATCCGCAAGAGCGCGCGGGGTGAATTTTTGAAACCCTTTTTTTGAAAAACCATTGGGTTTTTCATGTTTTTATGTGAAAATCGCTACGAAGACTAAGGTTTTGGAAGGATTTCGTCTTGCGCGCGCGAATGTGCACTTCGTGCCATTTTTTGCAAGGGATTCTTGAAGTTTGGTCATGTTAGAACAAGAAATGTCCACTTTGCCTTATTTTTTGCAAGGGAAAACCGATCGTAACAACACAACCGGATCTGGTATACAACACTGACGTCACGAAAATGATGAAAATGGCTGCGGGTGGCTGCGGGGGGGGCGCACCACACCCCCAACAATAATTATTCTTTAGAATTAATAATGTTCAACAACAACAACAACAACAACAACAACAACAACAACAACAACAATCATTTAAGACTGGGGACACTCCGTTCTCACCAGTGCCAGGGTTTTCATAGGAGGCGGGCAATACCCCCACTTTGTGGGGGGGCCGGTTCAAGCTCTACCAAATTTCCAAACGACTCTTCGCCACCACCCACACCCAGCTTCCCGCCCTATGACGTTCGGACACTTCACTTCGTGGCCTGCGGACGACCTTGGCTACTACACTGGCGCATGGTTACAATGACTTCTTGTGGTAACATCTTGTGGAAACTAGCTTAGTATACGACTTATACCCCTGTTCCAACAATGGGCACGTGTACCGTTTTCCGACGTTTTAACGTTTCTGTACCACACAAGCCAAGACCCTTATTTTGACTGGTATCACGTGCGTGGCGCCAGCATACCACAGGACTTGTTTCCGTTGTTGTGAGACGATATATGCTCATTCTTGTTCTGTGGTTCTCGTTCCGGCCTCAATGTGCAATACTGGCTCACTCGTCGACGAAATACACGTGACTACCTCTCTCTGGTTGGAGGTCCTGATGGTTGTGGTTGTCCCGATAATTGTCGCGATGAGTGTCCCGATGATTGTCCCGATTGTTGTTCCGATGGTTCTCCCGATGGTTGCCCCGATGGTGGTCCCGATCGTTGTCCCGATGGATGTCCCGATGGTTGTCCCGATGGTTGTCCTGATGGTTGTGGTTGTCCCGATCGTTGTCCCGATGGTTGTCCCCATGGTTGCCGCGATGGTTGTTCCGACGGTGGTCCCGATGGTTGCCCCCATGGGTGCCCCGCCGGAGGAGGAGGAGGAGGAGGAGCGGCAGGACAAGGCGAGGCGGACGCATACGTGCTCTGGAAGCATACTAAAGAGACGAGTCTGTGTGCTCATCGTCTTCTGGCATGCGCCTGCCCCTAATGGCACGCATCGGGCGCAATACTGCAAGCTGCGCTCCTGGCACCCATACATCAGGGGCCAAGTGTCCCAGCATGGTGCCGATACGCCTCCTCGCGGACACATCGCCCGTGCGTCCGTGGGGCGCCAATACCGCCAGGACGCCCTGGACATGCGCCGGCATACCCAGATCCACACGGTAATCCATGACATTCCCATACTCGGACTGCCCGAAAGAACGCCATACAGGCATGTGCCACCAATGATCCTGCTTCGGGAACAAGGTGATACCATCCTTGACGTCGTGGGAGGCATTCCACAGAGCCATACATGGCGGCTCCATGCCCATGGATGCCGTGTGTGTTGCCACAAATACATCCAGGCTCGCCATGCGCCTGTATGACAGACCTGATACCACCTCGGAATGCACGTGAATACGCAGGAGCTGCAACAGCCTGCGCAAGCCAGCATACACCCAGCCGCCGGGTCGGACGAATACGTGCGAACTCCAGTTCGCTATACCAGCTTGGGTGCACAGCCGATTGAATACTTCCGCAAGTGTGCCCAGATACTGCGCGGCTGGATCTTTGAAACCATCAAAGTTGCCGAATGCCAAGCCAGGGTAGAAGTATACAGCGAACGCCATCCACTCTGGGGTCTCGATGCCTCCCACACGCCGCTGGTTCTCGACCATGCCGTTCTCCTTTGAACGGCGCGTGCTCTCCGCGGTCGACACACACAGGCATACACCCGTGAGTCCCCGCCACATACACGGAAAATACACTGCGGTCGCGAACCACGCGGTCTCGCGCAGCACCTTTCAGGAGAGAAAAAAGTACCAATACCACCAGCTAAGGGGGTGGCCGCGCCTTCCCCTCGAGCTGGTGGCACCTCGTTCCAGGCACTCTCTGGAGGCATGCCCGGAAGGAACCACCAGCTCGAAGAGTGAGCGGCCACCCCCCTAGCTATGTGGTACTGTTGTCTCTCCTGAGCCTTGAGCCATTGGAATACCAATCCGCCCCCGCCGGGTGACACAGACCAGCGCCTCATACCCTCGGCCACCTCCTCGTTGGATGGGATATACTCCCCAGACCCGCGCGCATGTGGTCACCAAGTGCCGCGTCGAGCTTTTCAGCCGTGTCATACTGCAAAGGTCCAGAGTCAGGGTGATACTTCACGTACCATTGCCTCAAAACCATACCGCTGACAGCGACGGGAGGGTCGCTCTCCGAGAGAAGCTGCGAGAGGACCTCCGCGGCGGCCTCATCGGCGAAGCTCTCCCGATACTGATTGAGTCGAAGACGCTGGCCTATACATTCCTCCACAGCTTGGGCAGTATTCAATGCTCCCTTGGCGCCCCACTCCGTGCTGAGCCACTTCTGGCATACCCTGGCGTCAGCAGATACAGATAAATGTCCCAGGAGCCACTGCTTCAACACGGCCCCGTCAGTAGTCCCCTCGGGCATGTCTTTGCGAATACGTTCTCCATACCAGGTCTCCAGATGGCCAGCGTTCTGCACTTTGACACGCGTCTCTTTGGAAGAATACTGCAGTAGCCACATCTTTGCGACCTGATCTGTCACATACAGTGGTGGATCCAACTGTCGGAGCGCCCCGCATAATTTGAAAAGTGTATTATACTCGATGCCCAGGTGGCGGATGGCAGAACCGTGCTGCTCCTCCAGCTCCTGGGCGCTAGAAATACTAACCTTGCCAGGCACAACCCGATATTTGCCCCACCAAGTCTTGCACGCCTGGTGACTGACCTGGATACCCTTTGCAACGAGCGCCTGATGCAAATAATACGGGCTCTCGCAGTCGGCCAAGGGAGGCCGCGACAGCTCTGGGCCATACTGGTCGTCAAGGGCTTTCGCCGACAAAGCCATGACCCATCCAAGAACACAGGCGATACCTTGATCCGAGATGGCTACGGATGTGACAGTGATCAGTCGGAGGCTTCCTGGGGCCGCTTGGGGTCCTCTTGGGGAAGGGGGGAAGCCTCCTGGCGCCGCTTGGGGTCCTCTTGAGGGGCTTTGGGGGGCTTCTTGGAAGCATCTTGGGGCCTCTTGGGGGCTTATTGGGTCCTCACGGCGGGCTCTTGGGGCCTCTTGAAGGCCTCCTGGGGCAACCTATGGCGCAACCAGTAGGGGGACGTTTTATTCTCGGCGGCCGAGGGCGCAACCTATGGCGCAACCAATAGGGGGGCGTTTTATTCTCGGCGGCCGAGGGCGCAACCTATGGCGCAACCGCAAGGGATTATGGCCCCTGGCAGGCGCGCGAACCCCGTTGCAAGAGCGTGCGAAAGTAGCTCGCGCGAGCTCATGTAACATAAATGTTGGAAAACCATTGGTTTTTTTAGGATTCGGACAGCGCGCGCGGGTGGAAATTTTGAAAAGTCGTGCAGGTGTTTTTCGAGGACCTACGGTGCGATTCGTGTGATTTTATGATGCGCGGTGCTAAAATTCTTAAGAACCCAATGGTTTTTGGAGATTTCGGCGTGCGCGCGCGAAGAAAAAACGAATGTGTCCCGCATGGTATTATTTGACAGGGATGATGGCCCTGGCAGGTGCGCAACCGTTGTCGCAGAAGTTCGAAAAAGTTGCTCGCAAAAGCCCGTTTGACAGAAATGTTTAAAAAGTGTTGGGTTTCCTACGAATCCGCAAGAGCGCGCGGGATGAGATTTTGACATTTTTTTGTTGAAAAACCATTGGTTTTTTGATGTTTTTATGTTAAAATCGCTCCGAACACTAAGCTTTTGGAAGGATTTCGTCTTGCGCGCGCGAATGTCCACTTTACCTTATTTTTTGCAAGGGATTCTTGAAATTTGATTATATTAGAACAAGAAATGTCATTTTATAGTGTTTTTTGCAAGGGAAAGCGGATTACAACAAAACAACCGGATCTGGATCACATCGTTTTACCTGAGGCTTCCTCACGAAAATGATGAAAATGTAGCTGCGGCCTAGGCGCGGCGGGGGGGCGTGCACCAGGGGGCCCAACAATAATTATTCTTTAGAATAAATAATGTTCAACAACAACAACAACAACAACAACAACAACAACAACAACAACAACAACAACAACAGTTACCCTGCGACGTACCCAACCCTTTCTATACATTTGGTGGTTACATTCGGGACCACTCAATGCTAACGGGCATGCTGAAAAACCCGCAGTGCGGAAGAAGAGCACCCATCAGTGAACTCAGAAGAGCGCAGCAAGAAGAGCAGCGGCAACGCGAAAGACGTACCTCTGCTGGGCCTCCCAGGAGCCCACGAAAATGGCGACAGTTGCGCAGATCGCAGCCCCCCCAAGCACCGCGAGGTCTCGAGGTGATCCGCGTGGGAAGCACCTCCCCTGGGCCTCCCAGGAGCCCACGAAAGTGGCGACAATTGCGCAGTTCGCAGCCCCCAGGGCACCGCGAGGTCTCGAGGTGGTCCGCGTGGGACCCACCTCCGCTGGGCCTCCCGGGAGCCCACGAAATCGGCGACAGCTGCGCAGATCGCAGCCCTCAGGGCACCGCGAGGTCTCGAGGTAATCCGCGTGGGACCCACCTCCGCTGGGCCTCCCAGGAGCCCACGAAAATGGCGACAATTGCGCAGATCGCAGCCCCCCAAAGCACCGCGAGGTCTCTCCGAGGTGAACCGCCGTGGGCACGAGGTCTCGAGGTGATCCGCGTGGGACCCACCTCCGCTGGGCCTCCCAGGAGCCCACGAAAGTGGCGACAATTGCGCAGATCGCAGCCCCCCAGGGCACCGCGAGGTCTCGAGGTGATCCGCGTGGGACCCACCTCCGCTGGGCCTCCCAGGAGCCCACGAAAGTGGCGACAGTTGCGCAGATCGCAGCCCCCCAGGGCACGGCGAGGTCTCGAGGTGATCCGCGTGGGACCCACCTCCGCTGGGCCTCCCAGGAGCCCACGAAAGTGGCGACAGTTGCGCAGATCGCAAGCCCCCAGGGCACGGCGAGGTCCGAGGTGATCCGCGTGGGACGTACCTCCGCTGGGCCTCCCAGGAGCCCACGAAAGTGGCGACAGTTGCGCAGATCGCAGCCCCCAGGGCGGCGAGGTCCGAGGTGATCCGCGTGGGACCCACCTCCGCTGGGCCTCCCAGGAGCCCACGAAAGTGGCGACGGTTGCGCAGATCGCAGCCCCCCAACGCACCGCGAGGTCTCGAGGTGATCCGCGTGGGACCCACCTCCGCTGGGCCTCCCAGGAGCCCACGAAAGTGGCGACAGTTGCGCAGATCGCAAGCCCCCCAGGGGCCGCGAGGTCTCGAGGTGATCCGCGTGGGACCCACCTCCGCTGGGCTTCCCAGGAGCCCACGAAAATGACGACAATTGCGCAGATCGCAGCCCCCAGGGCACCGCGAGGTCTCGAGGTGATCCAGCTGGGACCCACCTCCGCTGGGCCTCCCAGGAGCCCACAAAAGTGGCGACAATTGCGCAGATCGCAGCCCTCAGGGCACCGCGAGGTCTCGAGGTGATCCGCGTGGGACCCACCTCCGCTGGGCCTCCCAGGAGCCCACGAAAGTGGCGACAATTGCGCAGATCGCAGCCCCCAAGCACCGCGAGGTCTCGAGGTGATCCGCGTGGGACCCACCTCCGCTGGGCCTCCCAGGAGCCCACGAAAGTGGCGACAATTGCGCAGATCGCAGCCCCCAAGGCACCGCGAGGTCTCGAGGTGATCCGCGTGGGACCCACCTTCGCTGGGCCTCCCAGGAGCCCACGAAAGTGGCGACAATTGCGCAGATCGCAGCCCTCAGGGCACCGCGAGGTCTCGAGGTGATCCGCGTGGGACCCACCTCCGCTGGGCCTCCCAGGAGCCCACGAAAATGGCGACAATTGCGCAGATCGCAATCCCCAGGGCACCGCGAGGTCTCGAGGTGATCCGCGTGGGACCCACCTCAGCTGGGCCTCCCAGGAGCCCATGAAATTGGCGACAGTTGCGCAGATCGCAGCCCGACGGCACGAGAGAAGAGGAGAGGGGAACACAGGAAACAGAAGAGGAGGAGGGGAGGAGGGGGGAGGAGGAGAAGGACGGGGCGACCACACTGCTCTGTTCAAAACGAGTACCCAACCATAGGAGGGCTCGGAACAACAACCACAACCACAACGACGACGACGACGACAACAATAATCACAACAACACACCAACGACAACGACATCAACAACAACAACAACAACAACAACAACAACAACAACAACAACAACAACAACCACCACAACCACAACCACAACCACAACCACAACAACAACAACAACAATTACTAGCACGTGGGGACACTCCGTTCTCACCAGTGCCAGGGTTTTCATAGGAGGCGGGCAATACCCCCACTTTGTGGGGGGGCCGGTTCAAGCTCTACCAAATTTCCAAACGACTCTTCGCCACCACCCACACCCAGCTTCCCGCCCTATGACGTTCGGACACTTCACTTCGTGGCATGCGGACGACCGTGGCTACTATTCAGGGCCCCGCGGCCGACGACGACGGCGTGCGCGCGCGAAGAAAAAACGAATGTGTCCCGCATGGTATTATTTGACAGGGATGATGGCCCTGGCAGGTGCGCAACCGTTGTTGCAGAAGTTCGAAAAAGTTGCTCGCAAAAGCCCGTTTGACAGAAATGTTTAAAAAGTGTTGGGTTTCCTACGAATCCGCAAGAGCGCGCGGGATGAAATTTTGACATTTTGTTTGAAAAACCATTGGTTGTTTGATGTTTTTATGTTAAAATCGCTACGAAAACTAAGGTTTTGGAAGGATTTCGTCTTGCGCGCGCGAATGTCCACTTTACCTTATTTTTTGCAAGGGATTCTTGAAGTTTGGTTATGTTAGAACAAGAAATGTCCACTTTAGCTTATTTTTTGCAAGGGAAAACCGATCGTAACAACACAACCGGATCCGGACAACCCGTTTTGCCTGAGACTTCCTCACGAAAATGATGAAAATGTGGCTGCGGCCTAGGCGCGGCGGGGGGGGTCGTGCACCAGGGGCCCCCAATAAAAGAATAATGTTCAACAACAACAACAACAACAACAACAACAACAACAATTACTAGCACGACACACGTTCTCACCAGTGCCAGGGTTTTCATAGGAGGCGGGCAATACCCCCACTTTGTGGGGGGGCCGGTTCAAGCTCTACCAAATTTCCAAACGACTCTTCGCCACCACCCACACCCAGCTTCCCGCCCTATGACGTTCGGACACTTCACTTCGTGGCATGCGGACGACCGTGGCTACTATTCAGGGCCCCGCGGCCGACGACGACGGCGTGCGCGCGCGAAGAAAAAACGAATGTGTCCCGCATGGTATTATTTGACAGGGATGATGGCCCTGGCAGGTGCGCAACCGTTGTTGCAGAAGTTCGAAAAAGTTGTTCGCAAAAGCCCGTTTGACAGAAATGTTTAAAAAGTGTTGGGTTTCCTACGAATCCGCAAGAGCGCGCGGGATGAAATTTTGACAATTTTTTTTTGAAAAACCATTGGTTTTTTTGATGTTTTTATGTTAAAATCGCTACGAAAACTAAGGTTTTGGAAGGATTTCGTCTTGCGCGCGCGAATGTCCACTTTACCTTATTTTTTGCAAGGGATTCTTGAAGTTTGGTTATGTTAGAACAAGAAATGTCCACTTTAGCTTATTTTTTGCAAGGGAAAACCGATCGTAACAACACAACCGGATCCGGACCCCCGTTTTGCCTGAGACTTCCTCACGAAAATGATGAAAATGAGGCTGCGGCCTAGGCGCGGCGGGGGGGTCGTGCACCAGGGGCCCCAACAATAATTATTCTTTAGAAGTAATAATGTTCAACAACAACAACAACAAACAATCATTTTACCCGAACGCTCAGTGTTCTCCCCAGTGCCAGGGTTTTCTTGCGACACCAGCCAATACCCCCACTTCGTGGGGGGGCCGTTCAAGCTCTACCAAATATCCAAACGACTCTTCGAGACCACCCACACCCAGCTTCCCGCCCTATGACGTTGGGACACTTCACTTCGTGGCGTGCGGACGACCCTGGCTACTACACTGGCGTGGGGTACACACCCACAGAGGTTGATCACATCTGTTACATATGATGTGGTACACGGTACACGTGAGATGGTACGCAGTGCCAAGATAGTTGGTCACATTTTTGGGGCAAATTCGTGGGGATGCGATTACAGAAGTACATGTGTTACACTGATGTTATACAGTCCCAAGGATGACGCATGCATTGCTCATAGACTCATGGCGCTATGATCCTAACTCTCAGTGCCCAACGCGCGCGTGCACAGCCAGACGGAGGGAGAGAAACACATGTATACAAGGTTCGTGACATACGCACGGTCCACCATGTTGTAAACGATCGCATGCACGGTAAGTTCTGAAATTATACGTATGTACAAGCAGACATGCGAGGGAGAAAGGGAGATGGCCATCGACAGTTCCAATACGGCTCCAAGGCGGAAGAGGGGGAGGAGGAGCAGGACAAGGAGGAAAGGAGAGAAGCGAGAAAGGAAGAACGCAGACGGCGCGGCTCTGGACACAAAGGGGTGCCATACTTTCTCCTGCTTTCGCAAACAGGTCCAGTCACACGTAGGGGTATACTCAACCGAATGGTCTTCGCATCCAGAAGCATACTAAAGGCGCGACGCATCGTCGTCTGCGATGGCGCGGAGCGGGCGCGTGGGTGCCCGGCTGCCTGGCTGATACACGTGCGGGCCTGGCTGATACCCGTGCGGTCCCAGATGCCCAATGAGATTGCCGATACGCCTGCTGGCGGGAAGGCCGGTGCTTGCATACGGCAGTGCTACCGCGAGCACGTTGTGGACCTGCGGTGGCAAGGCCTGGTAATCGAGCATGTTCGGAAGCTCGTCGCTCTGACCATACGACCGCCATACGGGCAACCACCACCACTGGTCTTGACGCGGATACGTGATCTCTGTGCCGACCTCAGGGGATACGTTCCAAAGGGCCATTTTCTGCGGGTCCGTACCCATGAAGGCCGCGTGGTACGCAATGAATACGTCCAAGGTGGCCAGGGCCCTGTAGGAGAGGCCGGATACGATCTCCGCATGAATGGGAATAGCGAGCTGACCGAGCAAATACCGCATACTGCGATACACCCACTGGCCCGGGTGGACGAAGAGGTTGGCTTTCCAGGCGACGATACCTGCTGCGGTGCACAGCGTGTCGAATACGTGCACAAGGTAGCCAATGGGCTTCCCAAGCCTCTCATCCTGGAATACCGAGAAGTTCCCGAATACCGCGTTCGCGTAAAAGTACGCGTCGAAGTACAGCCATTCGGGCTCGGCGATGCCCCCCATACTGTGCTGGTACTCCGGGTCGTTGTTGATCTTCGACTGCCCCGTGGACATACCGCTCGATACGGCGAGGCACACGCCCGTAACACCCTCCCATAGAAGAGGGAAGAAGATACCGCACGCGAACCACCTTTCCGAGCCACACTGCTTCAACCAGCGGCGTGCATACGCCTCGTGGCCGGGTGGCGTATGCCAGCGATCCATACTCGAGCTCACTTCATCATCCGACGGGAAATACTCGCCCGTCAAGGGGTCAAGCCGACCGGCCATCTGGAAAGTCATACGGAAGGCTGGCAATGTGGAGGTGAATACGGGCTCCTCCCAGTCGACCGCGGCAGGCCGTTTGGCCACGCGGGCAGCTCCGGCGGCGGCTGGCCGTTTCAATACCCCGCCTGCGACCTGTGCCGCCTGGCGCTTCAATACACGCTTGGTGACGGCCTGGGCGGATGAAGCCGCCGCCTGCACTGAAGCGCCCACCGACGCATACACATCGCACCACTTTCTCAACACTGAGCGGGACACCAAGACAGCTTTCCGTCGCATACGCAACACGGTATGCAACGCGCGGTACTTCAGCCCTGGATATACAGCGCGCATGTGGTCACCAAGTGCCGCGTTGAGCTTTTCGGCCGTGTCATACTGCAAAGGTCCAGAGTCAGGGTGATACTTCACGTACCATTGCCTCAAAACCATACCGCTGACAGCGACGGGAGGATCGCTCTCCGAGAGAAGCTGCGAGAGGACCTCCGCAGCGGCCTCGTCGGCGAAGCTCTCCCGATACTGATTGAGTCGAAGACGCTCGCCCATACATTCCTCCACAGCTTGGGCAGTGTTCAATGCCCCCTTGGCGCCCCACTCCGTGCTGAGCCACTTCTGGCATACCCTGGCGTTAGCAGATACAGATAAATGTCCCAGGAGCCACTGCTTCAAGACGGCCCCGTCAGTGGTCCCCTCGGGCATGTCTTTGCGAATACGTTCTCCATACCAGGTCTCCAAGTGGCCAGCGTTCTGCACTTGGACAAGCGTGTCTTTGGATGAATACTGCAGTAGCCACGCCGTTGCGACCCTATCTGGCACATACAGTGGTGGATCCAACTGTCGGAGCGCCCGGCATAATTTGAAAGCGGTATTATACTCAATGCCCAGGTGGCGGATGGCAGAGCCGTGCTGCTCCTCCAGCTCCTTGGCGCTAGAAATACTGACCGTGCCAGTCACAACCCGATACTTGGCCCACCAAGTCTTGCACGCCTGGTGACTAGCATTGATACCCTTTGCCCGGAGCGCCTGATGCAAATAATACGCACTCTCGCAGTCGGCCAAGGGAGGCCGCGACAGCTCAGGGCCATACTGCTCGTGAAGGTCTTTCGCCGTCAAAGCCATGATCCAAGAACACAGGCGATACCTTGATCCGAGATGGCTACGGATATGTGCGTCAGCAGTCGGGGGCCTTCCTGGGGCCGCTTGGGGTCCTCTTGGGGAAGGGGGGAAGCCTCCTGGCGCGGTTTGGGGTCCACTTGAGAGCCTTTGGGGGGCTCCTTGGAACCATCTTGGGGCCTCTTGGGGGCTTATTGGACCCTCACGGCGGACTCTTGGGGCCTCTAGAACGCCTCCTGGGGCCATCTTGGGGGTCTCTTGGAGCCACCTTGGAGCCTCTCTGGAACCTCTTGGGGGCCTCTTGGAGTCCTCTTGAAGCCTCTTGGGACCATCTTGGGCGCCTCTTTGGGCCTCATGGACGCCTCTTGGGGCCATCTTGCGCGCCTGTTGGGGCCATCTTGGGTTTTAAAGATTCATCAAGAGACCGCGAATGGATTTCGAGATTTTTCGGATGAGAAAGTAGTGCGTTTTCATATGTTTTCTGAACATCGCATCTTGAAATTATTGAAAACCCATTGTGTTTGGCAGGATTTCGACATGCGCGCGCGGCGGCCGCGCGCATGTGCACTTCGTCTCATTTTTTGCAAGGGATGGTGGCCCTCGCAGGCGCGCAACCGTTGTTGGAGAAGTTCAAAGCACCTGAAGAAGTAGCACGCAAAGACCCTTTTGACAGAAATGTTTAAAAAGTGGTGTGTTTCCTATGAATCCGCAAGAGCGCGCGGAAGGACATTTTGACAATTTTTTCTTAAAAAACCATTGGGTTTTTGATGTTTTTATGTTAAAATCGCTACGAAACCTAAGGTTTTGGAAGGATTTCGTCTTGCGAGCGCGAATGTCCACTTTACCTTATTTTTTGCAAGGGATTCTTGAAATTTGATCAACTAAGAACAAGAATTTTCATTTTCTATTGTTTTTTGCAAGGGAAAACGAGCGTCAACAAAAAACCGGATCCGGGGGTAATCCACTTTTCTGAAGCTTTCGCAGAAAAATGATGAAAATGTAGCTGCGGCCTAGGTTTTGGGCGGGGGGCGTGCACCAGGGGGTCCAACAATAATAATTCTTTAGAAGTAATAGTGTTCAACAACAACAACAACAACAACAACAACAACAACAACAACAACAACAACAACAACAACAACAACAACAACAACAACAACAACAACAACATCACAACAATCACAACAACAACGACATCAACAACGTCCGCGTACCGTGCCGTGCCGTGCTCGGTCTTCAACATGCCCAGAAAACGTGCCGCCCACGTGGAGCCGTGGCGTGCCCGCGCGACGTGCCGCGCCGCGCTCGTAACGCACTGAAACAATGACGGCAAAAAAAGCCGCGCTGTGGCACGCACTGCCCGCATGCCGTGCCGTGACGTGCCGCTCGCATGCCGTTCCGTGTCCCCCGCGTGCCGCGCCGTGCACTGTGCCGCCCGCACGCCGTGCCGTTGCCGTGCCGCGCTCGGCGTCCAGGGTGCACACAAGCTGCCGCGCGCATGCTGGGCCGTGCCGTGCCGCGCGCGTGCCGCGCCGTGCCCGAATCCGTGCCGGGCCCATGACGCGCACGCGCGTTTCAGTGTTGGCTAAGCATGTGAGCGACTAAACTGTACAGGCCTTACGCGAGATGACGTAGCGACCATACGCGGCGGCTTGCGGCGCTTGCGCGCGACCTTACGCGGGCAGCTTACGCGCCCCAATGTCAGCACAGACGGCCCCGTGTTTTTGCCTCGCTCATGTGTCTTCTCACGCAGCGTTGGTGCTCAGGGCCCCGATGCCAGTGGCCATCCCCCCTCCAGAAACAGCCACAGCTCAATCTGACAAATGCATGATAAGTTGCCCACGCCTTGTTAACGATACCAGGTCTAGAAAGACGATTCATGCGCGTGAGAGCTCCCACCGCGCCCAAAAATTCTACGAAAGAGGGAGTAACTCACGTTGACTCCCCATGCGCCTGTCACGCATGTCAGTATCGATCACGCTCTGATGTAGCCATATACGCATATTCGGAACGAGGACAGTGTGAGCCTGTTCGGGGCACCCAATATACACAAACCGAGTCAGCAAATCCCCACATGCGTTGCGGTTCGCCGTCGGAGGCTGGAATGGAAGATTGCTGAGGTTAGCAACTGGCGTTTGACAGCGTGGACCCCAAAGAGTGAGTCAGCGCAGTGTGGATGTGTAAGGTACATTGTGCAGCATATGTGGCGTAATTTGTACGGTGCACTTGAAAAACACACACATACTCTCTCTCACACACACACACACACACCGGTATACAGATATACGAGTACATATATTACTATGCATAAATTCTACTCTACACTAGTGCACCTGCACTGGAAAACTATATAATTACTATAACTATGCGGTGCAGAATATGCAGTGCAAGCTACGTGGTGTCATAGCTTGATGGTGCAAGCTACGCGGCGCAATGAAAGCTAGTGTGTGACAAATGCCTGACGTGCAAGCTATTTGGTGCAAGCTATCTGGCGCAAGCTATGCGGCCGTGGCGCCCTCGAAATGCCCATGGGCAGCAACATGGCGAAACCTCGGCACAACGCGGGCAGCAACGCAACAAAACTTCGGCACACCCATGAGGAATCCACAAGCGGGAACCTCAGCACACCCATCTGGGGCGCCAACAGGCAGAAACATAGAGAAACCTCAGCACACCCACGAGGCGCCCACGGGCGGCAACGTGGCGAAACCTCGGCACACCCATGAGGCGCCCACGGGCGGCAACGTGGCGAAACCTCGGCACACCCATCAAATTCATTCGGTATCCCATTGTGGAATTTGCTCATTCCCGGCTTGTCTCGTGCCACCTGCGTTGGCTCCGCGGAATGGCGTGGCGCACTCCGTCGGCATGATACATGATATTTCCTTTCCCCTCTCGTCCTCGCCCCTGCGCGCTTGCTGGCAGGAGGGAAGCCAAAAGTTGACAGAACGATTCCGCAAACCAAAAGCTATCTTGTGCTGTGGGCCCCGTTCCGAGCGGTCTCTTTGGGCGACTTTTGTCAACCGACTTTTTCGCCAGCCTGGTCTCGGAGGTAAACACTAGGACACTGCGCGGGGCAAGGGGGTGATGGCCGCGCGAGGGAAGCGGCGCGGGGGCGGCGGCCTTCTGACAAGGCCCAGAGAGCGTCTCAGAAGGGCCAAACCTTTCGGAACGGCCTTTCGGAACGGCCTTTCGAAGGCAGGAGGGCTTCAGAGGGGCAGGGGTGCCTCGTGAGGATAACCCCCCTCGCCCTTTGGGCCCCCCTTTCGCGCGCCGCCGAAAGTGGGAGCAGGCGCGGGCTTGGAGGACGGACGCGACGACGGGGGAGCGGGGGGGAAAGAAGGAGGAGGGGGAGGATGGCCGAAGGTCGAGGGGAAGAGGGAGGAGGAGGAGGCGGAGGAGGAGGAGAAGGAGGAGGAGGACGAGGACGACGACGAGGAGGAGAAAGGGGGAACTGGAATTGCGGATACTAAAGGAGAGCGCTTGAAGACAAGGCGGCACTGATAAGAGCAGATCACCACCCCTATTCCCTTGAATCGGCGGATACCGCGTGCACGCTGTGAGCCACATTGGCGGCGGCGTGCGCGCCCGGGTCCTATTCGGGTCGGGGCTACTCGGCACTGCACTGTGTCTCTCCGTACTGTAACGCTTTGGCCACTGAAGAACAAACGAAGAGAGGCGGAGAAGCAGTCGCTGCGCAGCGCTGATCATACGCGTCTAGCAGCCGGCTGCATCGTGCACCCCCCCCATGACTCAATAGACTCAGCCCGAAAGGTGGCGCGGCGAACCCCGGAGAGCAACGCGTGCTCGTCCATGGCCAACACATGCGCGTGATGCGCTGCCTGTAGCCAGGGTTGCTGGATCGTTACAGCACCCCGCAGCGGAGAGCCCGAGGACAGGTCCCCCGCCCAATGTGGCGTCGACCAGCGGATGATGCTTGGCAGGCAGGAGCAGGTTACAGCTCGTGGTCGGCACAGATCCTGCCCAGCGTGCGCTCACACCGCGTCATCGGTCGCGCCTGCCAGCCAGGTACGCTCCCTGACTCTGCATTTTGCACACTGCTGGCGTAGCAGCTAGCCTTCGGCGCTCTTTTGTGAATGGGCGCTAGCGGGCGTAGCTGGCCGCTGCGGCGCTTGCGCCGCTGCGTCGCTGGAAAGCACACGCGCGCCTTGCTCCTATGGCGCGCAGACGCAGCTCATCCAGTTGTTGGCGAAAGTGTGTCTCTAGTTGGTAGCGCTTACCAGTCCAGGCAATTGCCTGGTCCGCGCGGTGGCCCGATGAACGCCAAGCGGCACCAACGCGGCGCGCGCTCTGGACGCGGCCAACAGCAACGCACTGTCGCAGGTGCCTGCCTCGGGTTCTCGCAACTGTTCAAGCGTCGGCAGCACAGCGTGGCCCACGTGCCAGGCCACCACGACGCACGCCCAGCCAGTCGCTATGCAGGCGCGGCCTGCACTGCAGCACTTACCTCCGCGACGGCGCGCTGACGCGCTGGCGCCTCGCAGCACCAGCGGTGCCGAGGCACCGCGGCCGGGCGCGCGCCCGCGGCGCCTGTCGAGCGCCCGGCGAGTCGCGCCCACCAGAGCTTCGCAACCACATTGCCCACGTGGCACCAGCCTACTGCGAAACAAGAAAGCCCTCGCAGTTCACGGGGAGGCTGACCAGCCACTGGTGGTAGGGGACGGCTTCCCGATGGCGATCGCATCGAAAACTGTCTGCGGCGAGCGCGCGCCCCTGCCACCTTCGCGACAGTCGCCCAGCGCCATCAAGTCAGCGCACACGGCACACGCGCGTTCAAGCCCATCGGCGCGCGGCGCCGGCCGTCAAGACGCACGCGCACAAATGCTGCACAGCGCCCTCTGAGGGAGATGCCGCGCCAGATGCACGCGACAATTCCCATCGATCCGTCGCAGGCGCGGCGGGGCTCGCGCCGCCGGCAGCCGCGCGGCGAAGCTAAATCGGCCAACTGTCCTTGACCAAGAACTAGATTTGCGTGCATGCGCACCTGCCGAGTCGTCCTGCATGGAGGTGTCGGGCTGATGGCGGCGCGCCCGGTGGCGGACGTTCCATGACGAGCGCCTCTGGGCGTGACCTCTCCGGCGGTGTCCTGGGACAGGCACTGCCGCGCGCGTCGACGCGCGCGCGTCACCTTCCGCGCAAGGGCGCTGTCATGACTAGCACAGCCAAGGTGTTGGCGCACGCGGGGCGACGCGGCGCCGCGCCCCGCGGGCCACCACCGATGGGCGGCCACTCCACCGAACGAATGTCGGCGAGCAAATGACCAATCCAGAGGCTGACGCGGGAGCGACGAGCGAGGAGTCAGCGCAGGGTAACCTCCATGGCTGGGCAGCGCCACCAATGGACCTGCACTGGCACGCCAGACCCAACCTCGGCGGACTCGGAAGTCTCCGGTCCGCATTGGGACCACGTCCATAACGAATGGGTTCTCGTCGGGAGCGACATCAAGACGCATCGCCGCCTGCATGTGCAACGCAGCCGGCGCGAAGCTCAATAAGTATATTTGATAGCTGCCTGCTGCACCACGGCGATGGCCTCCGCTGTCTGAACCGAAGCGGGCCTTCCAGAAGCCAATTGCAAATGTCTCCAAGCTCGTGGACGTCAGTATCTGCAAGATGTAACGTGAAAGCTGCATGCAGCTGTAGCTCTGCGCGGTGGCCGTGGCGCTGGCGCCCCCAAAGATCTTCGCGGCGCCCGCGATCGCCTCGAGCTCAGCGCCCCCGCTGACCACGAAAAGAACTGCACGCCACAAGAGCAACTGGTTCTGCGTCGTAGGTACTGACACCCAATTGTGAGCCACCATAACTGCCAAAGTATTGCGGCCACGAAAAATGTCCAAAATTGCCGCTGGTCAACATGTTCTTCATGTTGCACCGTTGACCAAAAAGGCGCAACGGCCCGCATTCCGCACACGAAAATAGCACTGCCTTGCTGCATCTTCAGACTCGAGCGGGACATGTCGGCAAGGCTCGAAATGCGGCGGATGACGCGGCTGGGCCTTCCTACCATCGCGACACAGAACAGCCCATGCTGGCGCAGGGCGAGCATCCGACGCGCGGGAAAGGATCCAAGCTGGCCCAGCGACAACCACTGCAACGCACGGGAACGCGAGCTGCCCGCCGACTTGCGCCAGTCTTGCCGGGAGATCTGCGCTCCGCGACTTGCGCGTCACTCCTGGGCAAGGTGAAACGCGGTCATCCTGGCGGCGCCTGGCGTCGTTCCCCGCGCTTCGTTCGCGGCCCGCTTGCCAGCGCGGGCGAGCGAACTGTTGCTGGGAGGTGGCCCTTGCAGTGATCTGACAAGTCCCCCTTCCTTCCGGGAACTTGTCAGAAGTGGAAGCACGTTCATCCTCGCATTAACGATGCGCGCGGTTGCCCAGGCACTGATCTCGCCGAGACGCGGCCCCCTCGCAACGTGCACGAGGGGAAGGAAGGAGAGGAGAGGAGAGGGGGCGTCGCGATGACACCCCGCTGCGGCAGCAGGCGCACGCAGAGCAGACGCACTCGGGCCTTTCTGCAACCGCAAAGGTGCGCGGGTCGCAAGACGGCGGTGCGCGCGCCGCACCGCGGTGCGCCACTTGCGGCGCAGGTAAAGATGGCAGCAGCTGCGGGTCGCGCAGCGCGCGGGGCAACGTGACGTTGACACTGCACTGTTGCGCGCTCGCGCGCCCACGGGGATCGCAGTTGCCGCGCGTCGGCATGGCCTACCAAACGCATGCGCCGAGGCGGCCCTGCCGGACGGCCCAATTGGCTGCGCCTCGTCGACGGCGATGAACTCGTTTTCCCCCTCGCCATCGCGGGGCGCGGGGCGGGGGGCCGGACATTACCCCGCCCGCGCAGCGGTTGCAGCGCGGCGAGTGGGGTCGTAGAAGGCGCAAAGCGGCCCTGCTGCACTCTGCCAGCAGTCGGCCCCGCGCATGTTGTCGTAGTAGACGCGACCGTGAATACGCAGTGTCGGCGCTGGCTTTGGCTGGCGGGCAGCCTGGCCTGCATCGGCGCACGCGGGCCGCAGATGCACGCAATTGCGGTCGTTGGCCAGGGGGCGCCCTCATCCGCCGCGCGCAACTGCAGTCGCGCAGAGCTTCAAGAAAATCGCACTGACAATTGCGGACGGCAGTTGCCGCGCGCAGCAGCACGCGCGCTGCACTCGACCGAACGCCAAAACAACGGCTTTCTGAAGCGGCCCCCTTGCTCGACGACTGCAAGGGGAGGTCGCGGCTGCCAGCGGGCGCTGGCCGCTGCAGAGAAGGCGCCCGGCCAGCAGCCGCCTCTGCGGGAGGGGCCAACATGGGCACCGCGGCTGAGAAGCGCGAGAAAGGAAGTGGCGATCAGAGGCAGAGTTGACCGGATCTGCGAGAATAGCACGGCGTTGCGGCCTCGCTCTCTCTGCCTCCGCGCGCTGACCCCCATCCGCAGCAGCCCCCTCGTTCCCGCCTCCTCGTCATGACTGCCCCCCTCCCCATCTGCCCTGCGCTGTCCTCGTCGCCCCCGGATTGCTGCGCCCTCTGCGTCCTCTGCCGTTCTGCGCCCACTTCGCCCTCCAGCGAGACCTGCAGCGGCGGGGGCCCCGGGGCGCGCGGCACGGCGGGGAGAAGACCAAGTGGGCAATAAACCCGTGGACGGGTGCCCGCGCAGCTTGCGGCGCACAGGCGCGGGCGCCGGAGCGCCCGCGCGCGCGCGTTCCTGCCCGGGCAGAGCCGCGCGCCCACACGGGCACTAACCCCGTCGCGCGGCAACGCGGCGCGGCGCACGGCCGCGCTCTGCGCGCCCGCCCGCCGACCAAGGACGCAGCAGAGAAGCCGTGCACCCCCGCATAGACGTCGAGCGTGGATTAGAAAACCTGCTCGAACACGACGCACTGCAGGCTGCCAGAAACAACGCAGAAAAAGGAAGAAGTAGAAACAAATCAAGACGACAATGAAAATGAGAGGTGACGGAAAATTGACGCGCACGAGAAGATCGAGAACGGGGTCGTCGAAGCAGCCGACGCACACGCGCACCGCATCAGCCCAGCCAGAGGACCAGCGCGACAAATAACTCCAAGAGGTGCCCAGCGAGACTGAACACGCGTGCCATGTGCATTCTTCACGAAGATCATTAATGCATCCTCCACTTGCAAGCAAGTGCGCGTACGCCCACAGGCCGACCGCATTGTGCTCGATTCTGCAAGGGTCCGTCGGCTCGTCGGAAAAGGGGCAGAGAGCTCTGCAGAACTCGACCCCTTGGATCGTCGGCCGCCGGCCCAACTATAGGCGACGACCGCGATCCAACACAAGATGAGCGGCGCGGACCGACAGGGCGCGACCTGGGCGGGAGGGCGCACGGCCGCTGAGCAGGTCTGCGAGGCCTCAACGGAGGCACTCCGCCCGGCGAAAGGCGACCCACTAAGTGCCAACGTGCTCGGCGAGTCAAGTGCTGGACCCGCGGCAAGATGCACGCTGAAAGCACGTCGCGCCGGACGGCGAAGTCCCGGCTGAGAGGCGGCGCGCAGCGAGGTGGCACTGCCCGCATCAGCTGGCGCGCGCCTCAACTGTTCCAACCGTCAACCCGCAGAATAAGGACGCGCGATGAGGATGCAAGGGCCATGCAAGGGCCATGGAAGGCCATGTCGACATGTTTCGACTGGCGCTGGCCAGCGAAAGTTGCAAGGGCTAAGCCGAAGGGGGCCGGGGCGCAAAGGCAACCTCGGGAAGGGCGCTCGCCCTTGCCATGCGGGTTGACTGCGTTCACTGAGGCAGCGATGTGGCCGAGCACGTGGATGGAGGTAGAGACGCAGAGGAAATCCGTACATCGCGACGAAAATGCACGCGGGCTGGGATCGCATCCCAGGCGAATTCGGCCTGCACGTTCTCCCCGTGCGGCATGGCATATTTCAGCCTGGGCGGGGCTTTGCAGAACCGCCATCGGCGCCAGCGGGCGCTCGGAAAGGTAGCTCGAGACGGACTCGGCCAGGCGCAAGCGCGGTTGCAAATGCGCCACCCTGCGAGCGCGCGCAGCTGGGCGCAGCGGCGCACTGGGGCGCGCGGCCCAGCGCACGGTTGCGCGCAGCAGGCGCGGCACGCCACTGCCCCTCGCGCACGTTTCGGCGCGCGCTTGAGCATGCTGTCACTCAGCGCGCGCTGCAGGACGCGCAGGTGCGCTCGGGCACAGCACTGCGCGCGCGCGCTGGCACCCCCCGGCGCAAACAGTGGCCCAGCACGCGTGGCACGACGCATGGATGCACCAAGGCATCGCACACAGTGCTTGTGCTACTGCATCACAAGGCACAACCGATGCCCCAGGCGCGCCGGACAGCACATGGGCGCACACAGACGGCGCACACCGCGAGCGCCAGCACCGCCGCGCACTGACCATGCGCAGGCGCGCCCCACGCCAGCGAATACCAAGCGACAGAACAGCCGCCACGAACGGGGCGCAGCGCACACTTCTGTGTTCGAAGCAGACGCGACAGAGGGCGCGCAGGTTGCCGCGTGGCCGCGCGCCTGGAACCGTGGGCACAGCGAAAGGCGCAAAAGTGGTCTTGCGGCCAACGGCACGACGAGCGAGTCAGCACGCCTGAGGCCACGCGTTCTGCGCATCGCGCGTCCGAGCGCCAGTGCACACAGCGTGCACCAGAGAGCGGGGCCGCAGGTCTCGCGGTCACGTGAGTGGCGCAACTCTGCCTGCCCCCAAGGTTGCTACCTCGTTGAAGGGCGAGCGGGCTGCGCGCCCGCGGTGGCGCTGACAGGCGGTCGCGGCCCAGGCCGACCAGAACGCGGCGCACAGGCGGGGCCAGTTCCCCAGTTACTGGTGGAAGAGTCTGCGGTCAGAGGTTTTGGCAAGACGCAGCACGACAATGAAAAGTGCCAGCGGCATGCCTGAAGGCCTCATCACGGAGGAAGGTCGGCCAAGGCGGCAGCGAAGTCGCCATCGAAACCGGCCTCGAGGGAAAACCTGCAGCAGATAAAACAGCAAGGCAGGTCGAGGTTGCCGAACTGCTGGCGGAAGGTGGAGATGAGACGGGAGACCCAATTAGCAGCGGGCGCGGCGCATCCGTCGCACTGGCTGCAGGCGGACGCGGCGCCTGCAACACTCGCCAGATGCGCGCCTGGCCGGCTGCGGCCTGCAGTCGGGACAACACCGTGCATCGCCGACATCCGGTTGGCGGCGATCTGCCCCGCCATGCCCGGCACCGAGCATCACGCACACAAGCCGGAGCAAACCGGGCACGGCGGCCTCGGATCGGGCGAAGATACTGCTCAATAGTACGGAATCTAACGAAACCACGTCTCGGCATATGGATTCCTGTCGGGCGCCTCGGGAGCGCGGTAGCCGAAGTTGCTGACCCACGCGCCGGCGGCCTCATTGCAGCAATCGCCCCGAGGTTAAAAACGCCAGAGAACACAAATCCAGCGCGCTCTGACAGCCCGCGGCCTCTGGGCCCAGGAGGAGGGGAGGGCGAGCAGGCAAGCGCGCAGGCGGGCAGGCAGGCGGACAGGCACGCGGCGGAAGGGCGGGCGGGCGCGGCCGCGGGGCGAGAGCCACCAGCCCCGCCGTTAGGCGCGCGAGCGCGCGGCGGCGGGCGGAGGCGGAGGAGGGGTGCGCCAAGGTCGCGGGCAGGGGGGGGCCTTGGCGGCGCTCTCGCCCCGGTCGGGCCAACACGCCTGCACCTGCCCGGCGGCGCGGCGCCGCACTTCAGTGCCGATGGCCGCGGCAAGCCGCTTGCACCGCCACTCCCAATCAGAAAAGCCACGCCTCTGCGATTGCTGTGTCGCGAGAGCGCGGAGGATGGCTGTCATCTGGGGGCGGGGCCCGCCGTGGCAGGTGTAGACCAGCGGCTGGTAGGCGATGTTCTGCTGCGCCAGAAATCGGCGCGCGCCGAGCAGCACTCGGCCTTGCGCGCCAGCACGCGGTGGCCTCGCAGTCTGGGTCGGCCGCCACGGCGTCGGGCGAGCGATGTCCACGTCGAGGGCCACAAGGGCGTTGCCGAGGGCACCAGTCAGCACGTCCGCTGGTCGGAAGCGCGTACCAAGCCCGGGGCCTCGAGCTCTGCGCGGGTGTCGCACACTCTGGCTGCAGCGTGCATTCGGCGCGCTACGCGCCCATGGGTCAATTCCGCGCGCCAGCAGCAGAGCGCGCGTGACCCTGCCAAGTCGACGATCGCCTGACCGCAGAGACCGCACGGGACTGGGTCCACCGGCCCGGCGGCGCCAACGTGGAGGCGCGCGGCCTCGACGAAGTCGATGCTGTCCATCACGGGGCTTTTGTGCCTCGAAATGTTCCACAACCAAGTGGTCAGTCTCGGATTGCTCGAGGTCGTCGAACCGCCGTAGCCCGGCGTTGTCCCCGGCGTCCGCGTGCCCCTTGCGGAACTCGTGTCGCTCCTGTTCGTCGAAGTAGCGCAGGAATGCCCGTTGTAGGTGCAGCTGCCGCGTGCGCGGGGCAGAGTTGGGGTGCTCGTCATCCTCGTCCTGATTGAAGAAGAAAGGAAGGAGGAGGAACTGAAATTGTGGGTAGTAGCGGCAATGGTAACAGCATAGCGGCGGCCCTTGTCCTCCTTATCGGCTGATATCGCGTGCACGCTGTGAGCCACAGTGGCGGCGGCGTCCGCGCACGGGTCCTTGTTATTCGAATGACGACGAGGAGGCGGAGGAGGAGGATAACAAGAAGCTGTAGCGGCTGTAACGGCTAACAACGGAGCAGGGGGACGTGGCCAAAGAGCTGGCCGAAATCGAGCCTGGATGCAAGACGACGAGGGCCGCCCCTCGAGATGCAGGAAAGAAGAAGCCAGCAAGACGGGGCTCAGCAGCGAGATCTACGGGACTACGGGGTTGCAGCTACTCCACGCGTAACAAACACCGAATCTAATCAGAGGAGTCGGTCGTGGGGGAGTGTGGAGGAAGAGGCAGGGGGGAGGAAGACCCAGGCATGCTCGCGACGTGACAACAACAACAACAACAACAACAACAACAACAACAACAACAACAACAACAACAAACAACAACAACAACAACAACAACAACAACAACAACAACAACAACAACAACAACAACAAACAACAACAAACAACAACAAACAACAACAACAACAACAACAACAACAACAACAACAACAACAACAACGACAACAACAACAACCACAACAACCACAACAACCACAACAATAACAACAACAACAACAAACAACAACAACATGACGGGAGGTTTCGACCCATGTTGGGACTCGGGGGGCCCGCGCCGGTCCCAAGGAGCGGCGGGCCCCAAGACCGTCAAGAAACTGTTCGGGATGAAACACAGGACCTGGGGAAAGGGTCGGGACTTTTGGGGGGCCACGCATTGAACAGGTCAACACATCACGTGTCTGGGGCGAGACAACAAGAAGAACAACAACAACAACAACAACAACAACAAACAACAACATGACGGGAAATTTTGACCCATGTTGGGACTCGGGGGGCCCGCGCCGGTCCCAAGGACCGGCGGGCCCCAAGACCGTCAAGAAACTGTTCGGGATGAAACACAGGCCCTGGGGAAAGGGTCGGGACTTTTGGGGGGCAACATATTAAAAAGGTCAACACATCACGTGTCTGGGGCGAGACAACAACAACAACAACAACAATTACTAGCACGTGGGGACAGTCCGTTCTCACCAGTGCCAGGGTTTTCATAGGAGGCGGGCAATACCCCCACTTTGTGGGGGGGCCGGTTCAAGCTCTACCAAATTTCCAAACGACTCTTCGCCACCACCCACACCCAGCTTCCCGCCCTATGACGTTCGGACACTTCACTTCGTGGCATGCGGACGACCGTGGCTACTATTCAGGGCCCCGCGGCCGACGACGACGGCGTGCGCGCGCGAAGAAAAAACGAATGTGTCCCGCATGGTATTATTTGACAGGGATGATGGCCCTGGCAGGTGCGCAACCGTTGTTGCAGAAGTTCGAAAAAGTTGCTCGCAAAAGCCCGTTTGACAGAAATGTTTAAAAAGTGTTGGGTTTCCTACGAATCCGCAAGAGCGCGCGGGATGAAATTTTGACAATTTTTTTTGAAAAACCATTGGTTTTTTGATGTTTTTATGTTAAAATCGCTACGAAAACTAAGGTTTTGGAAGGATTTCGTCTTGCGCACGCGAATGTCCACTTTACCTTATTTTTTGCAAGGGATTCTTGAAGTTTGGTTATGTTAGAACAAGAAATGTCCACTTTAGCTTATTTTTTGCCAGGGAAAGCGGGGGGGAACAAAACAACCGGATCCGGACCAACCCGTTTTGCCTGAGACTTCCTCACGAAAATGATGAAAATGTGGCTGCGGCCTAGGCGCGGCGGGGGGGCCGTGCACCAGGGGTCCCAACAATAATTATTCTTTAGAAGTAATAATGTTCAACAACAACAACGACGACGACGACGACGACACGACAACGACAACGACAACGACAACGACAACGACAACGACAACGACAACGACAACAACAAACAACAAACAACAAACAACAAACAACAAACAACAAACAACAAACAACAAACGACAAACGACAAACAACAAACAACAAATAACAAACAACAAACAACAAACACAACAACAACAACAACAACAACAACAACAACAACAACAACAACAACAACAACAACAACAACAACATGACGGGAGGTTTTGACCCATGTTGGGACTCGGGGGGCCTGCGCCGGTACCAAGAGCGGCGGGCCCCAAGACCGTCAAGAAACTGTTCGGGATGAAACACAGGCCCATGGGAAAGGATCGGGACTTTTGGGGGGCCACGCATTGAAAAGGTCAACACATCACGTGTCTGGGGCGAGGACGGGGGGCGCGCGGCGGAAGTGGAAGAAGAAGCTGGGGGGGAAGGTGGAGGGGAACGCGGCGGAGGAAGAGGAGGAGAGGGGAAGCGCGTCAAGAGGAAGGAGGGAAAAGGGGGACGAGGACGAGGCGGACGAGGACGACGACGAGGACGACGAAGAGGACGACGAACGGGGACGAGGACGACGACGGGGACGACGACGAGGCCGAGGCGGACGAGCACGACGAGGAGGACGAGGGACCAGGACGAGGACGAGGACGAGCACGAGGACGGGGCGGCCTCCTAACTACTGCCCGCGGGGCCGCGCCGCACCAGCTGCCCGCCCCTCTGGGGCGCGCGCCAGCGCGAGAGCGCGGCACCTCCCCGGCCGCCGGCAGGCCTGGACGCGGCCTCCTCGGCCGCCGGGGCGGCCAGGGAGCGCGGGGGCGCCCGGGCGCGCGCCTTGGCGCGCTCGGGCGGCCTGCGGCGAGCTGCGGGGAGCCGCCCGCCCTCCCGGGGGGGGGGTCGCCGAGCGGGCGCGCTGCCGCCGAGGGGGCCCGCTGCGGGCCAGCCTTTCGGAGGCTGCGGCCTGCCCTCGGCCAGCTCGGTGCCCTCCGCGAGCTCGCTGCCGCCTCCGGCCCTCGAGGGGCCGTCGCCCTGTGGCCGTCGCCCTGTGGCCGTCGCCCTGTGGCCGTCGCCGCCGCGCCGGGTTTGGGTCGAGCATGTCCCCCGGCAGGCAGATGTTGGAGGAAAACAAGAGATAGCCAAAACAGAATCAAGAATGGTCAAATTATCCCAGCGCGACCCAACCTAGGAGTTGGAGCCTCTAGGAAAGCAACACTAGTAGGAGCGATAAACGCCGTCCTCCTCCTTCTCCTCATCGTAGCGTAGTTGTAGCAGTAGCAGTAGCAGTAGTAGTAGCAGTAGCAGTAGCAGTAGCAGTAGCAGTAGCAGTAGCAGTAGCAGTAGCAGTAGCAGTAGCAGTAGCAGTAGCAGTAGCAGTAGCAGTAGCAGTAGCAGTAGCAGTAGCAGTAGCAGTAGCAGTAGCAGTAGCAGTAGCAGTAGCAGTAGCAGTAGTAGCAGTAGCAGTAGCAGTAGCAGTAGCAGTAGTAGCAGTAGTAGTAGTAGTAGTGTAGTAGTAGTAGTAGTAATAGTAGTAGTAGTAGTAGTCGTAGTAGTAGTAGTAGTAGCAGTAGTGGTAGTAGTAGTAGTAGTAGTACTAGTAGTAGTAGTAGTAGTAGTAGTAGTAGTAGTAGTAGTAGTAGTAGTAGTAGTAGTAGTAGTAGTAGTAGTAGTAGTAGTAGTAGTAGTAGTAGTAGTAGTAGTAGTAGTAGTAGTAGTAGTAGTAGTAGTAGTAGTAGTAGTAGTAGTTGCTGTAGTAGTAGTAGTAGTAGCAGTAGTAGTAGTAGTAGTAGAAGCAGTAGTACTAGAAGCAGTAGTAGTAGTAGTAGTAGTAGTAGTAGTAATAGTAGTAGTAGTAGTAGTACTAGTAGTAGTAGTAGTAGCGCCAGAAACGCCGACGCCACGCCGTAAGTCAAGCAGCAGCAGAAGCAGGCAGCAAGTCGCCGAGACAGCAGCAAAAGCAAGCAGGCACGGAGATGAGGGCGGGGCACTGGGGAGCTACATCTACATCGACACCTACATCTACATCTAGACCTACATATACATCTACACCTACAGCTACATCTACATCTACACCTGCATCTACATCTACATCTACATCAGCAGCGAGACTCACATCTACATCTACATCTACACCTACATCTACATCTACATCTACACCTACATCCACATCTACACCTACACCTACATCTACATCTACATCTACATCTACACTTTCGCATTGGTTTTGCTTTTGCTTTGCATTGCCTTTGCTTTTGCTCTTGCCGTTGCTTTTGCCTTTGCTGTTGCTTTTGCTTGGCTCCCAGGGGACTGGGGGAACCGCCCGGGGCGGTTTGCACTGCCCAGCCCCTTCAAGCCAAGCGAGTAAGAACCCTTCTAGGCCTAGCCTAGGTAGGGAAATAGCCAAAACAGAATCAAGAATGGTCAAAAAAGAATCGAAACGTCGTTCCCATACTTTCTTGACTATTTTTGAACACTCCTCCTGTAGAGGAACCTACCGGACGTAATGCCAGGTCTGGGCGTGGCAGAAAAAATCGCGGCGGCACACTCCTCCCCCCGTTTTCGGCCTCTGGAGGCCGTTCCCGGGCCTGGGGGAGCCGGCAGTGAGCGACTCGGGATTGAAAGCCAGTCCCGGAGAAGGCTGCCGCTGCCGTCGCCGTCGACGTCCTCGACGGGATGCTAGCTTCGCGACACCTGGGCCCGCATCCAGCTGGCCGGCGGAGAGGCGACAGCCCTCGCTGCCTGCCGCGAGGCGGCCTGCGATCGCGCGCAGCCGCGCTCAATTGACTGCGGCGCTCTGGCTGCGGAGACGGCGGACCGCGGCATCGGCGTCCCCGCGCTTCGCCGCCAGGGAGGCGATGTCCCCCTCGGCGTCGCCAGCGCGGCCCAGTTGCAAAAGCGCCATCGCGCGCCTGTACAGCGCCTTCTCGTCGTTGCCGCCAGATGACTTCAGCAGGCCGGTGCAGATCTCGACGGCCCCCTCGAACTCTCCGGCCTCCAGTTGCGCAGCAGCCAAGTTGCGCTGCAGGTCAGACACGAGGCGCTTGTTCTTGTCCTGCACGGAGTCCGACATAAGCACAGATGCCTGCTCACACAGATGCATCTCCTCTAGGCCTCTTGCGTAGGCAACACATGCTTCTCTGCTGCGTCCAGCACGAATGAGCTTATTGCCTTCGTCCTTCCGCGCCACTGCGTCTTTGACACGCTGCGCGATGACCTTCTTGAGGCCACCCATCTGCTTATCTATGTCTTGGTCTAAATCGTATTCTTCCCGGTCCTTGGTATAGTTCTCACACTGCAGCATCGCACTCTGAGGTCCAGCCGAGACGCGCGTCCGGTCCCCCTCTGCTGTGGTGCTCTCGTTGTCGAGGTTCAGGCACTCCGCGTCCACATCGAACTTCTGCCATTTGTCGTACTCTCGAGCGATCGCCTTGGGGACAAGGAAACAGGCCAATACCAACATGCGTGCACAGGCGCACTTCGGGCGGAATCCTGGTGGACACAGCGTCCTGGCCTTGCCAGTGAGCGATGTATGCCAAAAGGTTAGACCTAAGTTACACGTGCTGAAGGCTTCCCCGAGATCCCACGTCGCGAGAACCGATACAACAACGCGGAAAATTGGCACCAGACCCCTCGACTCCATTTCTCTGCGGCATCCCTTGAGACAGATCGATGCGGCAAGACCTCAGGGCCCACGACCATGGCGAAAACGCTCGCCGCGACTGCTTCCACGACCGCTCGGAACCTGAGCTTCCGAGGGCTTGGTGAAACTCAATGAGCCCGTGCTGTCAAAAGATGTCGCCCGACATTCCGAATGACGGCCGCGACCGCGATTCGAAAGATGGGGGCTACAAACCCGTGCGGTGACGGACCGTGCGGCGACCTCGATATCCTCAGAGACCTCACCGCACTGTCCCTCACTGCACGGTCTTGGGACCTCGGAGGCCCCAGTCAACCGAGACATCCTCGGAGAACGACCCCAGTCCCAAAACCGAGCGGTCATCCCGAATCCCCACTGACTCCCCACACTGGCCCTCCTCCGAATGTTTGGCTTCCAGGTCATAAATCGGGTATCCGGCGGCCGTTCGGGACGATCTGGGCACCCCTGGAGTGGTCACCGCACCGTTTGGCAGACGCCGACCACCAGGGAGACGGCAGACGCGCTGGTGCACATGTTTCTGGAAGAGCTGGTCTCGTGTATTTTTGAAGCCTGCTCTGAATCACTGATATTGCTGTTCCGTCGCGGCCATTGGGGGTGCGCAGAGCTGGCTGCAGTGGAGAGCAACTTTTTGTGAGGGGGAGGCAGCAGACGCGCAGCAGACGATCAGCAGACGCGCAGCAGACGCGCAGCAGGCGGTCGCCGCGCGCACGCCGGCCGGCGCGGATGCCCGCGCGCACACCGCAGAAAGGCCACGGCTCGCGTACACGCCGCGGGGCCCCGAAAGCCCGCTCCGCGGGGCCCTCCACGTGCACTGGCGCAGGGTCCGCGTGACCACGGGCTCGCGTGCACACTTCGAGTGTGCACCACGGGCTCGTGTGCACCAGGGGCTCGCGTGCACCACGGGCTCTTGTGCACCACGGGCTCGTCTGTACCACGGGCTCGCGTGCACCACGGGCTCGTGTGCACACTTCGAGTAGGAGATCGACTACAGAATTGATGTTCTCCAGAAGTGGGTTTTTCTCGCCGATGTTCCAAATACCCAGACTGCGCCCTGGGTCTACGGAGCGTTCTGCGCATTCGTCTCGTAGATTCGACGAGGGAACTGTTCTGGGGGCAAATCAATTATGTGATCAATCCCCTACTCGAACACTGCTTCGTCCCAGACTTGGCAGTCGCGCGGCTCGCTCAGCGGCCCTGCGAGGCGCGACCGACCCTTCGCTGCACAGCTGAGCAACCGTTGCTGGGCGACCGACCTTTGCAGGCTTGCTCAGCAACCGTTGCGGCGAAGCTGAGTCGTGTGCACACGTGCGGGCCTGCGTGCGACGCGAGCCTGTGTCCCAGACATGCTCGCGCCTTGAAAAGAACACGACGGGAGGTTTTTGCGGCAGCTCTCGGCCTCTGCGGGCCCGCGCCGGGCCCAGGGGCTTTCAAAAAACTGCTCGGGACGCAACACACCGGCCCTGGGGACAGGGACGGGATTTCCGGGAACCGCGTGCTGAAACAAATCAAGGCATCACATGTCTGAGGTTGTTTCCGAGCCCCTGGTGCTCGATATCTGATCCCACGGCGCGACAGTGGGCGGGAAGGGGGAGGAGGGGGAGGGGGGGCATCTGGCCAGTACTTGGCCGCTCTGACTTGAATCGGCCGCAGGAGCGTGCAGGACCGTGGCTGGTCGGTTTCGCTCTCCCGACCTTTTTCCAGAGCTCGCTCTGACCAAGACCTCGAGGGGAAACCCTCGAGGCCGGCCGTGGCGACGAGGGCCCCCCGAGAGGCACAAAAAATAGCCTGGTGCGCTGGGTCCGGCCGTGCCCCCGCAGCGCGGGCATGCCTGCGCGCGACGAGAGGCGCAGCCGCCCCTCTGGCTGCGGGGCACCAACCCCAAGGCCAACACAGTGCCCTGCAGTAGGGAGCCTCGGCGAGGAGCGCTACTTTGAGCCTGGCGTGCTGGAGCAGTCGAGGGCCGCGAGCGGCGAGCCGTACGTGCTCGGTGGTGGCTCGGGTGGCGTCCACAGGGCTGACCTCTGCAGGCGGCGAGTCGGAGAAGGCCTGGCGACCTCACAGAAGGTGGAGCAGCACCAGTGGGAGTTCGGCGCGGGCATCGTCTCCCACCTGCCTGGGCGTAGGCAGAAGGTCCCACGTGCAGAGATCTTCGCCTCCGTTCTCGCGCTGGGGTGCACAGTGTGCACCCTGACCTGCGTCACGGACCGGCGCACACTCGAGGTGGCCTGGGGGCCTGTGGGACAGCGGACGCGCACGTTGTGGTGGCAGGAACGCCGGCCTGTGGGCTTGCATCGGGTGTGCTCTCCAGGCGAGGCCCGAGCGCACTGTGGAATTGCGCTGGACGCCGACCCGTCATGATGCGGACGACGAGCCCATCTACGATCCCGTCCTGGACACGGGCAACGGGTGCGCGGACCAGCTGGCGGCCCAGGCGGCTGAGGATGCCCTAGTCAGATTGCAGCAGACTGAGCCACGCACCGACAAGTGGGACACAGTGGCCATATAAGTCCGTAGACGTGGACGCCAGGCGCTACTGTACCCGGCTGAACGACTCGTGGCTGTCGGAGCGGGCCAGTTCAGACAAGGTGACTTGCCGCCATTCAGGTGGAGATCCAACCGTCGACCCACCAGTTCGCGCCCGTCGGCAGCAAGTGGACGTGCTGGCAGTGTAATGAGGTGGTCGCCAAGCCTGATGTGGTCGATTGTGCTGCGAAGGCCCAGCCGTGCAGGAGGCTGCTCAGGAAGTCATGAGTGATGCCTGCACACATCCCCCCCCCGTCATGGGGAGCGGCTACATCCACGAGTCCCACGCGTTGCACGAGTCGCGCAAGTACCCGCCGATGGCCGTCAGGCGGGCACTGTGGCTGCAGACTGTGGGCAGCCAGGAGTCCTGCGGCACGAGCGGCGCACGTCCCTGGCGATGCCCGCCCTGCAGCGCAGGCGAGCGCGAGTTGGTCCCGACCGCGCCCACACGTGGCTGACGAGCGGCGGAGGGCGGTCAGCGCTGCTGAAACCGCTTCGCCCCCTCCTACAGATTATTGCCCCTTGGCTCGAGCTCTGGGGCTTGGGTGTGCCCGGGACCTCTTGATGGAGAGGTCTAATCTAGTCCACCTCTTCATCCTCATCCACCTCATCCTCATTATCGTCATCCTCATCCCTCCCTCCCCTCCAGCCCTCCCAAGCGTACAAACATGAATTGAAACATCCTGGAAAACCACGACCAAAGCCCCGGACCCAGGCTCTCTGCGCCACTCTTCGGGCCGCATCGTTCCGTGAGGGCCCCGGTGCCCGAAACCGGGCGAGAAGAAAAAAACCTGTGGAAAAATGGCAGCGCCAGGATCTCAGGATCCTCCTCCTCCTCCTCCTCCTCCTCCTCCTCCTCCTCCTCCTCCTCCTCCTCCTCCTCCTCCCCCTCCCCCTGCCCCTCTCGCCCCCTCCCCCTGCCACCCCCCTCCCGAGCCCGCAACCCCCTGCCCCACGCCTGAGCGGGAGCCGCAGACGGGCCGTCGAGCGGCCGGTACTCGCACGGCCGCTGGATGACCGGCCCTGTAGGCAGCGGCGGTTCGGCCGCGCGGCTCGGCACCGGCGGCTCGGCTGCCTGGGGGCGTTCTGCGCGCTGCCTCCTGGGGGCGCCGTGGGCTTTGCGGACGCTTGCCGACGCTTGCTCCTCGGCCTCGTCGTCATCCGCCTCCTCCTCCTCCTCTTCCTCCTCCTCCTCCTCCTCCTCCTCCTCCTCCTCCTCCTCCTCCTCGTCGTCGTCGTCGTCGTCCTGTCCTCCTCAGTCATCCTCAGTCCTGCTCAGGCTTACTCCCGCTCCTCCTCATCCTCGTCCTCCTCCTCAGTCCACGTCGGTCCTCCGCAGTCACCGCTCATCCTCGTCAGTTATCGTACGCAGGAGGCCAACGAAGGCGGCTCGCACAATGTATGGGCAGCCCTTCCTTCACAGATGGAGAACATACTCGCAGGGCTGGACAAAAAAAGGTTAACGCGTACGATTGGCAAGCTGCTGCAGAATCGGACGGCCTGGCGGCACCTTCCAAAGCGACGCTCTGTGGGGCAAGGGAGCTTGCGATCAACATCGTCACATGCACGCGATTGGAGTTTGTACACGCTTAGAGAAAGTCGTCGGGACATCCAGTGGAGTAGGACACCCAGCGACTTCAGAATAGCACTGCAGCTCCTGAATGGCCGATCCTCGCCGCCCAGCGGTCGTGCTTCGGCTCAAGCGGGGTTGCCGGCAACGCTGTGGAAGCCCCAGGGATGGTGCCCTGGCACGATGAAGGATTGTCAGGACTGACTCGCAGCGTTGCAGTCCCAGACACGGTGTTCTGGCACGTTCTGGGATTGTCAGGACGCCTCTAATCCCGTTGATTCTCGACGCTGACGTCCCAGTTGTTGCGTTGTGGTATGATTGAGCATTACCAGACAGCTGTCTTCCGATGGGGTACGTCCCGCATGGAGAAACATCTTACAGAGACCCATGAAAGGTTGGCTTGGAGGGAGGAGATATTCCAACATCGCTGATGCGTCTTGAGTTTGCACTGGTCCTCTTCCTCCTCATCATCATCACCCTCTTGTTCCTCCTCCTCATACCTCCTCCTCCTCCTCCTCCTTCTCGCCGTCAATAGCATCATCATCATCAACATAAACATCAGCATCAGCATTAGCAGCAGCAGCAGCAGCATCATGATCATCATGATCAGCATGATCATCGTCATCATCAGCAGCATCATCAGAATCATCATCATCGTCATTATCGCCATCGTCATCATCATCAGCATCAGCATCATCATCATCATCATCATCATCATCATCATCATCATCATCATCATCATCATCAACAACATAAACATCAGCATCAGCATTAGCAGCAGCAGCAGCAGCAGCATCATCAGCAGCATCATCATCACTTGCCTCGGGTGCGCGGAGCAAGCCGCTGAGACGCTCCAGTGCTGCTCGCCGATGAGGCCAGAACAAGCCGTTGGTCGGAATGCCAACACGAGGTGGGGGTCCTATGGATGAAGAGGGGGGGGCGCTCGAGGTTTCCTCGCAACGCACTCCTACGCGAGACTCCCGCTCGAGACTTCCTCCATATTCAAACCTTAAACGCCCAAAGGGGACGACGTCTGCAAGATCTGGACGACCCCCTCGGACAAAAAAATGGGGGAGGGGGCCTATGGGGCGGGGCTCCCGCTCGGGCACTCCTCGAACCGAGTCTCCCGAGCAAGACCTCCTGCAGATTCAAAACCTCCTCCTCCTCCGCCTCCTCCTCCGCCTCCTCCTCCTCCTCCTCCACCTCCTCCTCCTCCTCCTCTTCCTCCTCCTCCTCCTCCCCCTCTTCCTCCCCCCCCCGCCTCCCCCTCCTCCCCCTCCTCCTCCTCCTCCTCCCCCTCAAGCCCAAAAATTATGGAAGCTACAGGATTTGGATGGCGCGCTCTCGAATTCAAAAAAACGAGGCGGAGGCCCCGGAAGGGGGGGGGGCGCCCGATATCCCCTCGCATTCCACTCAGCATAAGCGAGGCTCACGCGCTCGACGTCCTCCAGATTCAGACATCAAACGGCCAAACGGGACGACGGCGACAAAACCTGGATGACCCATTGTTATCGCATTCTATATTTTTATGAAAACAAGAGGAGAAGGAGGAAAAAAAAAAAAAATGCCTATATGGGGAGGGGCGCTCGATGTTTCTGTTCGGTTCATGCATAAACGAGGCGCCCACACAGCTTTCTCCAAACTCAAGCGTCAGCACCCAGAACACGACGGCTGCTACAGGATTTGGATGACACCCCCGAGATGACAAGATGAAGTGGGGGGGCCCATACGGTGGGGCTCCCGCTCGATACCTCCCCGTATCTCACTCACAGATGAGCCTGCTGCCCGAGACTTCTTCGAGATGAGTGTATGTGCGCCTGTGCGTGAGCGTACGGCTGTGCTTGAATGCGTGAATGAACATGTCAGAATGTGAGTGTGTGAGATGACTACGATGAGGATGACGATGGTGTTGATGGAGATGATGACGAAACCGTTGCTGACGACAACGACGACGACGACGACGACGACGACGACCACAACGAGGATGACGATGATGATTATGATGATGATGATGCCGCTGATGATGGTGGTGGCGGTGATGGTGATGATGCTGAGTGTACTGGTAATGATGGTGATGGTGGAAAAAATGGCGGTGAGGATGACGGTGGTAATGGTCAACGGTGACGAAAGTGACAGTGATAATGCTGGTTATGACGACGATTATGATAGTAACACAAAAAATGATGGTAATTATGATGATGATGATCATGATGATGATGACGATCGACCGTACCTGGGGGGTTACAGTGTGCCAACACGCCTCTAAGTCGGTGGCGTACCAAGCAACTGCAATCGCGGCCAGTTGTTGCAAGGGGTCTGCGGGAGCTCCGTGAGCCCCCGGCGCCCTGCGCATGTGGTAGGCGTGGAAACACAGCACGCCCGGACGTCTGGCGGTGCGGCGACTGAGCACGCAGTTTGCGCACTCGCATTCACCATCGACACACTGGCCGAGGATTAAGTAGGGTGAGGAAGGCAAGGAGAGGAGCACAGCGAGGACAGCGCAGGAAAGGCAGCGGCAAAGAGATCCGTTCTCATCGCAGCACCCGAAGATGCACGCGGAAAGACCACAAACATGCAAGTGGTGCGAAGTCGTCCACCCTCCTGAGAAGGTCTCGCGCGGGCTCCATTGCAACGTTGGCATTAGCGCGCGCGGCACCGCAAGACATCCTCCCACACCGCCCACCCCCCGCCCCGCTAGCTACCGCGCCAAGGCCCCAAGCACGCAGACACTCGGAGATCGCGATGTCAACCAGCGGAGGAAAGAGGAAGGCACAGAGGGAAGAAGATAGGAGCTCTGTACGTTTCCAATACGGGTTTCAATCGCAGCCGAAGCAAGTTCATCGCGAGCCACCGCTTTTTGCAGCGCTCAAGCTGGCATCTGGGATGTCTAAAAAAAGCGCCGCTCTGTAAAAGTTGGCATAGCGCCGCAAGAAGCGATGCTCGATTTTCCAACGCGATGCGCTCCATCGGCCGCGACTCCATCAAGCGAGCGGGATGGACTGATTGGCCGTCCCTGACCATTCTTGCAACTGCTCCTGCCAGTCTCGCAGAGCGTGGTGGCTAGCGTGGTGGCTACACCTACAGCGACTGGCGGCATTCATGGCAACCTCAAATACGAATGCCATCATCTTATGGAGGGCAACTATTTCTATGCGCCAGACAGATCGCGGCCATGGAAGGGACTGCGCAAGGTAGCTTAGACTAGGTAGAGCCCTTGCGTTGCACCAACTCAATCTGACATTGGACGGGCAAGCAGCGCGATGGAAGTCGAACGTGCGAGCCCACCACTCGCGCACAGCGTCCGCCCAGGCCGCGCGTCCGAGTTAAACCCCGATGCATTTGGCCAGTCCATCGATCTCGAAGTCACGCCATGCTAGCATGTGGCCCAGCAGGAAAGAATCAACGCGTGCCAGTTGAAATAGAACTCGGCCAGCTCAGCACAGAGACTGTCTGGTTAGGCCGTAAAGTGGGCTTCGCGAGAGTCTCCACTCTCTCAAAAACAGAACAGGCACTCATTAAATCCTCCACGCACGACTGCACTGGCCTCGCACCACCAGCACATCCTCCGCCCACCCCCCGCAGCGACGGCGGCGACGCCGCACCGCCTCCAGAAGCATCGAAGCCGGCGACATCGCAATGTCGCACACCGAGCCCGACAGAGGGCAGCTTTGCACGATGCCTGAGCGCGAAGAAAGCACGAGCTGCAACGCTCCTAGATGCATGGCAAAGCTGCGAGGAACAAAGAAAAGAAACGCTGAGAGGTTGCGGCACCCCGCTGGCACTCGGATCCTCTCGAGAGCATCCCAGCACCAACCTTGGCAAGACAGCCGCAACGTCGCACGCGACAAAGACAAGGGGACTTCGCTGGCGCGGACTCTCTGATGCTAGCGAGTCGAGCCACGGCGCCACGCTGTAGAACATTGCACGGGAACTGCGGCCAGGGACAAATCCTGGGAGAGCAGTGCGAATGCGTGGGCTAACCCTTCGCGCGCTTCGGATTAGCAGCAGCGGCTTGGGTCTCGGCGTCCGAATTACGCGTGGACAGAGGCCCAAGAAGCAACGGGCACCGAATTCACTCATGCGTGGCCTTTGGCTCACTTCCTTTGGGCAGGAGGGCGATCCATGACATCGCGCGGTGGCGGTTGGCCTGGATACTTTTGAAGTGCCGATATGCTGTCTGATGCTCTCCTGGTCGAATGGCCCTCTGAGCGGATTGAGCTGCTCGGCGACGGGGAGCTCGTCACTCCGCCGCGCGCCCTGAACGAAACTGGCGCCGATTGGCCCCCGCGCCCTTGAGAACAACCCGCGCATACTGATGCGAGGGGGAACGTGCACCGCATTCACTGCCGGGGGCAAGCGACGCGGCAATCTGCACAACCTGACGCCACGCAAGTCGAGACCAGCTCATCAATGAGAAAGCACGCCGACCATGAAACAATGTCTCCTGCACAAGAAGATAGCCACCGCCGTTCAGCTCGCGCCTGCACGACCTCCTTCGAGTGCATCCACCGGAGAACTGGCGAGAACCTCTTCAGTTCCACAGCCGCGGCCAGCCTCTCGAGAGTAAACTTATTCCTTGCGTCGCTGAACACCTCATCCGGGATGGCGCGGCAAGCGGCGCCCCCTGGCGGCGCGCCCCCCAGGTCGAGGAGCGGCGCCGAGTGGTCGCGGAGCCTGCGCGATGACATCTCCAAGCGGCCCGCGTCGACGCTGAAAGAAATCCGCGACCAGGAGAAAGTACCCAGGGATCGCAATGAAAGCCCTGTCCCTCGCGGACGCTGGGCATTGTTGTCGATCGAAATGCTGGGGAACGTCCTCTTGCACCTCCTGGGCCCTCTCCAGCGTGATCATCGGCGTCGTCACGCATTAGCCGAAAGGTTTTCCGTCGCGAAACTTGAAGCGGCCCACGCTCATGAACGCCCTGCGCGTCGAATCATGATCTGCACGGCGCTGCTCCCGGATTGGTGGCCAATGCGGCACAACGGCACCCTGCCAAGAACAAAAGCATGAAATTGAACGCGCGGCCGATGTCCAATGTGGACCTTTCGCGGCCCTGGAATGAGGAAGGCGGCCCCAGCCCCGAAAAACTGCGGCGCCTGCTAGCGGTAGACCTTGCAAGGGAACAGGGGGGAGCCGATGAGCACCTTGGACTGCGGACGCACGCGATGCGGTTCAAGCAAGAAGATGAGCACAACATGCTTTATGTCCTTCTCTATTTGGCAAACAGAGATACGGCGCCGCCAGGCATGGTAGCCACACCGGCCACTGGTCCCCCATGACACCTGGTGAGCATCAGTTGAGCGAAGTCCCTGCCACGGGCACAATTTTCTGATATGCAGGGCGAGAGCGAACCTCTTCCGCTGAAAGCTAAGCGGGACGCGCACAACTTTAATTCGCAAAGAAAAGACGGAAGAAGGCGGGGCCTCAGACGGCCAGGAGCGGGCGATGCCAAGGGATCAGCGGGCGCCGCAGTGCACGCGCAGGACAAGGCACACCTTGGACAGGAGCCCAACGGTGAAGTCCCGGGAGGAAAAAAGCCGGCGGTGTAGCCGTCAGCGGCGCCCCGAGAACACCAGCCTCACAAACTGCGGGAGAGGGCGCACCACCGGGCCAGGTCGACGTCCAAGAGGAAGAAGAGCACCACGAAGTTGGAGTGCAACGTTGCGCCACCAAAGTGATGTCAGGAGTACCAGTCGTGGTAGTCCACTCCACGGACTTGGGGCCCCGCAGCCCGAGGCGCAGCAGCCAGGCGAACCGTGAACTTGCCGCCGATGACCGACAGGATGCCGGCGCGCCACAAGGAAAAAGTTCGCCCTGCGCCGGCGAGCGCGCGAGGACGGGCGGAAGCCACACACGATGCGCTGCCGATCCGCAATGTCAAGGGCCGGGCCTGAGCCGCGCAGCGCCAGGATCAGCGGGGCCGCCGAGGCGGCAAGGAGCAGGCGCCCGGCACCGGGCCGGAGCCGCGCAGTGCCGGGCGCCGTCGCCAAGGGAGGGAGGGCAGCGAGCGGGCGGGGGAGAAGCGGGCAGGATGGGAAAGGCCAGCCCAGCGAGCCAGCCCCCGCGCCAGAGGTAGCACGTGGCCGGGTGCATCAGGGCACCCTGCGGGACCAGGAGGGACCAACGGTCCCATTACCAATTGAAAGAGGGCGGAAGGAAGAGGAGGACGCGGACGCCGCCCTGCCGAGTAGGGGGCCCGGGCGGTCCGACTCAGGTAGGCCCAACGGATCAGGGGGACTAACGGTCCCAAATCTAAATGGAAAGCGGGGGGGGGAAGGGGGGGCGGCGGCCGAATGCGCGGCCCAGGCCGCAAACGTGAGAACCCATTCCCTGCGCCCGCATTGGACGGCCGAGCCCGCGGGCTACCGGGCTTCTGCGGACGGGCGTTCAGTCCCAGCCCTGGTCGGAACAGGCGTGGGATCAGGGGGGCACACGGTCCCAAGTCCAGGTGCGAAAGGGGAGGGGACAGGGGGGGATCAGGATAGGCGCATGGCCATCGGCGCGCTGGTTGCACGCACTGCGACAAGGGCCTGCATGGATCAGGAGATGCCGGGTGCGGCGCCCTGTGTGCCGTGAAGGGTGGCCAGTGCCAGAGCTGGTCAGCGCCTGGGGCGTTTCCCAGTCCAGGTGTCGGCGTACCCAGAGCTGCGCGCCTGGCCCTCTCCGCGCCCTTCCCCCTTGGTTACCTCCCTTTTCTTCTGGAACTCCTGCAACAAGCACTCCCCCATTCCCAGTCTACGTAGACACCAGTGTTCTGGGCCCACGTCTCCACGTGATGATGGCCATTGGCCACGCCCTCAAGAAACTGGTCGATCATCTTGGGCTGCCAGCAAGTCGGGTCGAACATGACTTGGTCCTTGGACTTGCCCTTGCCCTGCTCCTGACACCTATGTCTGCACCACGACTGCCTGCCACGGGCACAAGCGACTGCTAAATAGACCACAGCGAGGTGTCTGTGGCGCGGAGATGTCGTTGGAATTCAGCGTTGATGGGTTGTTTGTCAATCCCAATCCTGCGCACGGCTGCGCCCTCCCGTTTGAGGTTGCGCAGCGGCCGCAGCCGCGTCGCTCACTTCGACCGAGACGACGGGGGCCGAGTCGCACGACGCGATCTCGTCGCCCCCCACTTTCCGAAAGAAATGACCTGAGTGTCACTCCCCCAGCAATCGGATGAGCATCTTTGTCTGGAGCTCGCGCCCGAGCACCTCGGGGCTCTCGCCGGCGTCGACGTACAGCGGGATGACAGCACCAATGTCGACACCGGCAGAAAACGCGCGCCGCTGACCACC
>CAUYUJ010014410.1:356256-403756 GCA_963575745.1 Prorocentrum cordatum
TGAGCCGCCCTGCCGAAGGACGGCGTCTCGCCCCTGGACCTGCAGGAGGGCCTCACGAGCAGCAGGAGAGCGTGGGCAGGGCTGGCGAGGAGGAGGGGCTGGGCAACGGCCGAGGGGCGGCCGGGCGCTCCGACTCAGTGGCCGTGGTCGACTGGGAGGCCGAATCGCGGGCGGCCGAGGCGCGCGCCATCGGCCTGGCCCAGTGGCGGCCCGAGACCGATGAGCTGGACGTTCAGCTCGCACCGAAGCGCCAGTTCGCTCCAGAGCCGCAGGTCGCGACGAAGGCCGTGTCCGAGGCTGTCGAGGAGGCGCCGAAGGAGGTCCAGCACGTCTCGGAGCAGGCGCTCGCGGCGAAGGCCGCACTGCCGACGCCAGTGCTCGAGGGGAAGCCCGTGGAGGCACCATCGCTCGAGGTGGTCGCGGAGAAGCTCGAGGAGGCGTGAGAATTGGCGATGAGCGGCCAGCCAAGCTGGGCCTCGTGGGAATTCCGGGAAGCGAGCTCGAGGGCGAAGCCGAGGGCGGGGCCGTCGGCGGCGACGCGAGCCTAGCGATGGCGCCGGTGGCTGGGGCCGCCGCGGGGGGGCGAAGGAGGCGTCGCCGCCGAGCCCTCGGGAGAGCAGGGCGTCGTGGGCCGACCAGCTCGAGGGGGAGCGGCTCGGCGCCGTGGAGAAGGCAACGCAGTTCGAGAGCGTCGGAGCGCTGGAGAAGCCCAAGAAGCCGCGAAGCCCAAGATGCGTGGCGCACCGAGCTCCTGAAGCTGGCGCGGCGCGGCGCGGGCTGGGACGTGGCCCGGAAAACCGGCGGTCGTCAGCCCCGGGTGGCCGACAGCGGGAGTTTCTCGGGCTCCGGCTTCGGGCTCCTGGGGCTTCTTGCCACCAGGCCCGCGGGCCTGTGCGGGTGGCGGGCTTGCCGCCCAGCTTCCTGCTGGCCTCAGGCAGCAGGTGGCCCGGGGGTAGGCCTGGCCGTCGTGGTGTCTTGGGGTTGCCCTCGTCGCCACGGCGCGCGGCGCGTGCGGTGCTTGCAGAGCGGGCAGTGGCTCCGCCGCTGTCCCAGTGCGGCTGTTGGGGTTGCCCTGGGGCCGTGCTGGTCTGGTGGCATCGTGGGTTTGGGCGCCACCCTGCCCAGGGCCAGCGACGCTCGCCGTCCGCTGAGGGATCATCATCATCACCACCACCACCACCATCATCAGCAGCAGCAGCATCGTCGTCATCGTCGTCATCGTCGTCGTCGTCATCATCATCATCATCATCATCATCATCATCAGCATCATCATCATCATCATCATCATCATCATCATCATAATCGTCGTCATCGCCATCGTCATCGTCATCATCATCATCATCATCATCATCATCCTCATCCTCATCCTCATCCTCATCATCATCATCATCATCATCATCATCATCATCATCATCGTCATCCTCATCATCATCATCATCGTCATCATCATCATCATCATCATCATCATCATCGTCATCGTCATCATCATCATCATCAATCACGGACGCCCACCAAATGGGTGCCAGGGCGACCGCCGCAGTCGCATCGTCGTCATCGTCGTCATCATCATCATCATCATCCATCAGCATCATCATTCATCAGCATCAGCATCAGCATCAGCATCATCATCATCAGCACCACCACCACCACCACCATCATCATCATCATCATCAGCATCATCAGCATCATCATCATCGCCATCATCATCGCCATCATCATCACCATCATCACGATCATCATGATCATCATCACCATCATCCTCATCCTCATCCACCTCATCATCACCAATATCGTCAGCACCATCAACAGCCATCATCACCACGACCATCACCATCATCATACACATCAACATAAACAGCATAATCATCATCATCAGCATCATCATCATCAGCATCATCATCAGCATCATCATCATCACCATCATCATCAGCATCACCATCAGCATCATCATCAGCATCATAAAAATCATCATAAAAATCATCATCATCACCATCATCACCATCATCATCATCAGCATCATCATCATCAGCATCATCATCGTCATCGTCATCGTCATGTTCATCATCATCATCATCGTCGTCGTCATCGTCGTCATCATAACCGTCTTCAGCGTCGTCGTCGTCATCATCATCCTCATCATCATCATCATCATCTTATTTGTCTCATTTCCCGCAATATGGACCAGATCATCAGCAAGATCATCACCCTCACAATCGTCATGACTATCAACCTTGTCAACATCAACAAGGTAATCGTCATCATAATCGTCACCAGCACCACCACCAGCATCACCATCACCCTCACCATGACCAGCATCGTCGTCATCATCATCAGCATCGGCATCATCATCTGAATCAGCATCTTCATCATCATCCTCATCATCATCATCATCATCATCATCATCATCATCATCATCATCATCATTATCATCCTCCTCATCATCATCATCATCATCATCATCATCATTAGCATCTGAATCATCGTCATCATCATCATCATCGTCATAATCCGTAGCATCAGCATCGTCATCCTCATCAGTAGCATCGTCATCAGCATCATCATCAGTATCATCGTCCTCAGCATCATCATCACCATGATGATGATGATCATCATCATCAGCCACATCATCAGAATCATCATCATCATCATCATCATCATCCTAATCATCATCAGCAGCATCAGCATCAGCATCAGCATCAGCATCATCGTCATCATCATCAGCATCAGCATCGTCAGCATCATCATCATCATCAGCATCATCATCATCGTGATCATCATCAGCATCATCAGCATCATCAGCATCATCATCAGCATCCTCATCCACATCATCGTCATCATCAGCATTATCCTCATTACAATCATCATCATCATCATCAACAACAACAGCAGCACCATCATAGGCAGCAGCATCATCAGCATCATCATCAACAGCATCATCATTATCGTCGTCGTCATCGTTATCATCATCAGTATCCTCATCATCAGCATCATCGTCAGCAGCAGTATCAGCATCAGCATCAGCATCAGGAACAGCATCATCATCATCGTCATCAGCATCGTCGTCATCAGCAGCATCAGCAACATCATCAGCATCATCATCAGCATAATCAACATCATCATCACCATCATCATCATCGTTATCACATCCAGCATCATCATCAGCATCACTAGCATCATCATCATCATCATCATCATCATCGTCGTCATCATCATCAGTATCATCTGCATCATCCTCGTCATCGGCAGATTCCTCATCAGCAGCATCAGCGTCATCACCAGCATACTCATCCTGATCATCATCAGCGTCAGCATCATCAGCATCAAAAACATCAGCATCATCATCAACAACATCAGCATCATCATCATCAGCAGCATCGTCATCGTCAGTATCATCATCATCAACATCATCATCATCATCATCATCACCACCATCATCATCATAAGCAGCAACAGCAGCAGCGATCTCAACACCCCTCGTGCTCTTCCTTCGCTCAGCTTCCTCCTCCTCACCCTCCTCCTCCAGCTCCTCCTCCTCCTCCTCCTCGTCCTCCGCCTGCTCCTCCTCCTCCTCCTGCTCCTCCTCCTCCTCCTTCTTCTCCTCCTCCTCCCTCTTCCTCCTCCTCCCCCTCCTCCTCCTTCAACTCCACATCCTCCTCCTTCTCCTCATCTTCGTCTTATTCGTCTTCTTGTTCGTCGTATGATTCGTATGCTTGTTTCTTATATCATTCGCATTATTATTTGCCTTTTATTGTATCAGTAGTGGTACGACTATGCGTCGTAATCTTCTTACCCGTATTATTCTTCTTAGCATCGCAAATATGGTCAGTGTTATTTGTATGGTTAGTACGCTTCATCTTCGTCGTATTAGAAGTATGGTTCGTCTGCGTGTGCGTTGTAGTGTGATTATTCGTAGGATTCGTATTAGTAGTGGTCTTAGTCGGTCTAGTTTCAGAATCATTGTTTGTATTATTATTCGTCTGTGTATAGTCGTTAGTGTTCGTATTAGTCGTAATACGCTTAGTAGTATTCGTAGTGATGTCATGGTTCGACTTCTTCTCGTAAAGAATAGGATTCACCTTCTTCGTTTTCGTCTTACTGTTAGCATTACTGTTAGGAGTATGCGTCTTCGTATTTGTCGAAATATTACGTTCATTATTCGAGTATCAATAGTATTCCTCCTCCTCCTCCTCCTCATCCTCCTCCCACTTCTCCTCCTCCCTCCTCCTCCTCCTCCTCCTCCTCCTCCTCCTCCTCCTCCTCCTCCTCCTCCTCCTCCTCCTCCTCCTCCTCCTCCTCCTCCTGCCTCCTCCTCCTCCTCCTTCCTCCTCCTCACTCCTCCTCACGCCTCCTCCTCCTCCTCCTCCTCCTCCTCCTCCTCCTCCTCCTCCTCCTCCTCCTCCTCCTCCCCCTCCCTCCGCGAGGGGCAGGGCGAGCCGGCGCAGGAGCTCCTCCTGGACTCCTTGCGCCAGTTCTCGTGGATGAGCGCCACCTCCGACCAGGGTAGATGAAGGGGAACTGGGACACAGAAATAAATACACACAAATAAAAGGATTCCCTATATTTTCCCATATTTTCGGGGTTTCTGTCTTCCCCCCCACTTCCCATATTTTCCCATATTTTCCTGGGAATCGACGATTTATTGTGTCTGTGTGTTTCTTCCCCTCCTGAGTAGACCCACAACGCCTACGTTGAACAGGAAGGAGGGGGGAGGGAGGGAGGAATGTGAGCGAGCACGAGGAGGGAGACGGAGCTGGAGACGACGAAGGCTAAAAGGCTCAAGTAAAAGGCTCAAGTAGGATCTGCCCAGGGGGTCCGCACTTGTGTTCCCCCGTGCCAGCGGGCAGGGGGCCCCGCTTCCTGGGCCGGGACGCTTCCCCCTACTTCCGGGGTCCTGGGCCCTGCTTCTTGGAGCCCAGGGCGTTGTGCGAAGCTGCAGCATGCCATGTCGCGCTATGCTGCAGCAATGTGTGATGCCAGTGGATGTGTTCCACGCCATCCACCGCCGTGCCGCGAGGCAGTGAGTAGATTGTCCTGAGGTCCCTTCGAGTTCTCCGCGCTGAAAGTGTAAATGCTTCTTGAGGACCCCCTGGGTGCCAGGCGCTACCAGGAAGCGCCGCCAGACTTTTTTGCAGAGGCATCGGGAGCGCGGCGGGGCGCCCAGCCTTCTCACCTCGATGCGTTTCTGAGGCCTCAAGATGGCTCCAAGATGGCCCAAGAAGGCCCCAAGAGGGGCCCAAGAGGCCCCAGGGTGGCCCCAAGAGCGCCCAAGACAGCCCCCAGAGGGCCCCAAGAGCGCCACAAGAGACGGTTCTGAGGGCCCCAGAGGGGGGACGGAGATAAAGGAACCCCCTCTTTTGATCGATAGCCTCCAAGATGGCCCCAAGAGGGCTTCCAGGGTTTCCAAGAGAGCCCCAACGGGGCACCAAGAGAGCTCCAAGAGGGCCCCAAGAGCCCCCCCCCCTCCTCCTCCTCCTCCTCCTCCCTCCTCCTCCTCCTCCTCCTCCTCCTCCTCCTCCTCCTCCTCCTCCTCCTCCTCCTCCTCCTCCTCCTCCTCCTCCTCCTCCTCTCCTCCTCCCTCCTCCTCCTCCTCCTCCTCCTCCCCCTCCTCCTCCTCCTCCTCCTCCTCCTCCCTCCTCCTCCTCCTCCTCCTCCTCTCCTCCTCCTCCTCCTCCTCCTCCTCCTCCCTCCTCCTCCTCTCCTCCTCCTCCTCCTCCTCCTCCTCCTCTTCCTCTTCTCCTCCTCCTCCTCTACCTCCTCCTCCTCCCCCTCCTCCTCCTCCTCCTCCTCCTCTCCTCCTCCTCCTTCCTCTCTCCTTAATCCACGTCCTCCTCATCCTCCTTCTCCTCGTCTTGCTCCTCATGCATGCCTCATCCCTCCTCCTGTTCCTCCTCCTCCTCCTCCTCCCTCCTCCTCCCTCCTCCTCCTCTTCCTCCTCCTCAATCCTCCTCCTCCTCCTCTTCCTCCTCTCCTCCTCCTCTCCTCCTCCTCCTCCTCCTCTCCTCCTCCTCCTCCTCCTCTCCTCCTCCTCTCCTCCTCCTCCTCCTCCTCCTCCTCCTCCTCCTCCTCCTCCCTCCTCCTCCCTCCTCCTCCTCCTCCTCCTCCTCCTCTCCTCCCTCCTCATCATCATCATCATCATCATCAGCATCATCAGCAGCAGCATCATCATCGTCATCATCAGCAGCAGCATCATCAGCACCATCAGCATCAGCATCACCACCACCACCACCACCATCATCATCATCATCATCATCATCATCATCACCATCATCAGCATCAGCATCATCATCATCATCATCATCATCATCATCATCAGCATCATCATCATCACCATCATCATCCTCACCATCATCACCATCATCACCATCATCATCATCATCATATTTACCATCACCATCATCATCATGTTCATGCGATTGTTCCTCCTCGTCCTCCTCCTTCTCCTACTCCTCCTCTTCGCCCCCCCCCCTCCCCCGCACACGCGGGCTCGGTCGGAGATGGCCCCAACACACCGTCCAGGCTGGCTTCTCTCGCTGTTTGACTATGCGTGTATCTTCCCGGCTCCCCCCGTCAACTCTTGTGGGCATCGTTCCTGATGGGCTAAAGGGGATATGTTCTGTCGCGGCCGCAGGCGACAGCGCCGGCAGCAGAAACAGAGCTGGCTCGGGCCACGAGCAACCTAATTGCCGGCGCGCGCGCCGAGCTAGGCAAGTCCTACCGCCGGGGAAAGCAGCTGCGCCAGGGCTGAGCTGCGCCGAGGATGGGGACTGCAAGCTGCAGAGGCTGCCAGGATGCTGCAACGTGCGAATACCATGGGAGCTGAATCACCGGGAACGTGAATTGGACCTTGTCACCAGAGGGCGCCAGAGGTCAGACCAGCAGACCGACAGGTGACACGCCAGGCCGTTCAAGAAGGCTGAGCCACTCCTTAGTGAATCGGCAGACCAGTATCCCAAAGGGCCAGCTGACAAACCAAAAACCAGGGAAATGCAAGCACTCGTGCCTGAAGTGGTCAGAACGCACGTCGCCTGATCGCCAGGGTGCCTCACCCAGCTCCACGGACCAGAATGAGAGCCAAAGGCGCGAGGGACGGACGCATCCACCGAGGGCTGGGGGGACCTGAGCCCGGAGCCTGCGGCGACAGGGAGCCAAACACAGCCAGGCAAGGCGGTGACTGGGGACCAGAGGCCAGGAAAGTGCAAACACTCGCGCCAGAACCGGTCAAGACGCGTGAGTCGAGGATGTCACGAAGGGGCCAGAGCCAGGGAAACCGAGCCAGGCCGTGGCCAGGTCCTAGCAAAGGACAAGGTGAAAACAGCAACAGCAACGGCCAGGGCCGCAAAGCACGTCGCGCCCCGCCCCAGCGGGGACAGCGTAAAAGGTATCGACGGCGGCTGGGGGCCAGTCCCCAAGGGCGGGAGGCCGAGCCAGGTGCTGTGCTGGGGCCGACTCTGGACGACACTGGGCCAGCAGCGGGGGGCTGCACCGCGCAGCTGCCAGGCGCGGCGAAGGCCGGGGGGGGCCAGCGCCAGGGAGACCGAGCCAGGCCGTGGCCAGAACCTAGCAGAAGCCTATGTGAAAACGACTACAGCAACGGCCAGGGCCGCGCGGCACGCCGCCCCCGCCCCAGCGGGGCCAGCGCACCCGGCATCGACGGCGCCTGGGGGGCGGGTCTTCAAGGGCGAGGAGGCCGCGCGAGGTGCTGCGAAGGGGCCGACACTGGATGACGCTGGGCCAGCAGTGGGGGGCTGTAGACCACTGCAGCCAGGCGCGGTGAAGGCCAGGGTGAGCACTGCTATAGCACACGGGCATGCCGCGCATGGCACACGGCGCCTCGCCCCAGCAAGGGCATCGCGCCGAGCAAGATAGCGCCGGGGGCCTGACCCACAAGGGCGAGGGGCTGACCTAGCGCTGCGGGCGACTGCAGCCGAAGGCAGCACGTCCCCACCAAGTGACTCTGACTCGCCAAGCATGCGAGGGAAGCCTCCAAGCCGCGGGCGTGCCTTCGCGTTGGGACCACTGCCAGGGACGACTAACGGTCGCACTGTCTGCGAAGAGGGGGGGGGAGGCAGGGGAGGGGGGCCACTGCCAGGGGTGGCCCACGGTCACGCAGTCAGTGGGAAAGAGGGGAACCTTCAAGCCGCGGGCGCATCTTGCGCAAGGAGCATTGCCAGGGACGACTAACGGTCGCACTGTCTGTGAAAGGGGGGGGGGGGGGGGGGGAACGCTGAACGCGCGGCCAGGGACGGGAGCAAAGCTGAAGCGACTAACGGCCACCCCAACTGGAACGTCGGCTTCGAGCGAGCGGCCCCAGATGTAGGGAGATTACCGCCACCTGGACATCTTGTCGTCATGGTCGGCGTTGTCACTGTTCTTCCTGCCACGCTTGCCTCCATCGCGCCAGTCTCTTGCCAGGATGGCCATCCACTCTGCCAGGACCACTCTTCCTGTTGTTCCCATGGTTGCTGGTGGGAGCTGGGGCCCCCGCCCTTTGAGTGGTGGGAGCCCTTGCCAGTGATGTTCCTGCTGTGCATCTCGCGGATGGCATCCTAGTCGACGTTGAGCTCCAGCCCCCGATCCATTTCGTAGGCGTCGTAGCCCACCCTGCGCCAGGCGCCCAGGAAGTCCTTGCAGGCCTGCACGTTGTTCAAGTGGGGGTCACTTTTGGGCTTCCCTTTGGCGCGCGGGGACTTTTGTGCGTAGCCGTGCCAGATCCCGTTGAAGACGCCTCCCAGCACTTTCTGGAGGCGCGCAATAATTCCTGCGGGATGCTCCCCGGTCCGTTCCAGGACGACCTTGCCCAGGTGCTCACGACACACGGGCCCCCCCGAGCTGGGGTCGCGGAGATTGTCGAAGGCGCGAGCGCTGCCGCCGCGAGGGGGGGTCACGGGGCGCCTGCGGTCGCCGCAGCCAGCGGGCGCTGCGCGCCTGTCAGCGGCGCGAGGGCTGCGCGCGGACCTCTCGCTGGGGGCGCGGAGCCTCCACGGCGGCAGCGTCTCTCCTCTGGGGCTGGCGGGCGCGGGGGCGCCCGCCGCTAGGGGCGTCTTGGGCGTTTGCTCCCCGAAAGCTCCGAGGGGGTCGTCTGGCGAACTATCCTCAGGAGCCACCTCCCCGATTCCCCGCGGGGGTCGACGTGCGCCGGCGGCGGCGGGTTGTCTCGCTGCCAGGTGCCCCCGTCCGCGTCTACCTGCTCGCTCGGCGACGGCGCTGCGGATGCCGGTGTCTCCTCGTCGAATCTACGGACTGGTCTCTTTCAGTGGGAGAGCCGATGTCATCATTTGGCGGGACAGAGAGGCCAGGCAGCTCTTCGCCTCGGAAAGCCTCACCGCTGGGCACGTGGCCCTCGCGCCTCCTCAGAGGTGGTTCCGGACCTGCAACCGAGCCTTCCTCTGAGCCGGAGGGCCTGGAGGGGGCGCACTGGCCAGCGTGGTGCCCCGTGTGGCGCTGTCGCGGGGACTCGCTGGTCTCTGGCTCGGGGGACAGCCAGGCCCCCGCTCTCTCCCTGGTTGCAGTCTCCAGGGTGATCTTGGTGGTTAAGAATTCATATGCTTTCAAGGTATCACACGATCGACTTCTTCGACTTCAAAGCGCCCCCGATGGCCCAAGAAGCCCCGAAGACCGCTCCAAGACGGCCCCGAAGGGCCCAAGAGCGGGAACCCGAACTGACATGTCGAGCCCTTCGAAGATCCCCCTCCCCAGGTGGCCCCCGTACCGGCACCCTCCCACCACGCCTCCACTATGCCTGACACCGCCAGCTTCCTGGAGCGTCTGAGCATAGATTCTTAGGGGTCACCCACCCCGCAAAAACCTTGCCGGCACCACCACCCCCAGCACGCCTCCACCATGCCTGACGCCGCCAGCCCCAAGGAGCGTCTGAGCACAGGTTCTCAGCGGCCACCCACCCTGCAAAAACCTTGCCGGCAACCCCCCACCACGCCTCCACCATGCCCGACACCGCCAGCCTCCTGGAGCGTCTGGGCACAGGTTCTTAAGGGCCAAGCACCCTGCAAAAACCTTGCCGGCACCACCCCACCACGCCTCCACCATGCCTGACACCGTCAGCCTCCTGGAGCGTCTGAACACAGGTGCGTAGGGGCCACCCACCCTGCGAACCTTGCCGGCACCATCCCACCACGTCTCCGCCATGCCTGACACCGCCAGCCTCCTGGAGAGTCTGAGCATAAGTTCTTAAGGGCCAACCACCCTGCAAAAACCTTGCCGGCACCACCCCACCACGCCTCCACCATGCCTGACACCGTCAGCCTCCTGGAGCGTCTGAACACAGGTGCGTAGGGGCCACCCACCCTGCGAACCTTGCTAGCACCCCCCCACCACGCCCCCGCCATGCCTGACACCGCCAGCCTCCTGGAGAGTCTGAGCATAAGTTCTTAGGGGCCACCCACTCTGCAAAAACCTTGCCGGCACCCCCCCACCACGCCCCCACCATGCCTGACACCGCCAGCCTCCTGGAGCGTCGGAGCACAGGTTCTTAGGGGCCACTTAACCTTCAAATTCCTTCCTGGAACCCCCCTACCACGCCTCCACCATGCCTGATACCGCCAACCTCCTGGATCGTCTGAGCACAGGTTCTTAAAGGCCACCCACCCTGCAAAAACCTTGCCGGCACCATCCCACCACGTCTCCACCATGCCTGACACCGCCAGCCTCCTGGAGCGTCTGAGCACAAGTTCTTAGGGGCAGCCCACCCTACCAAAACCTTGCCGGCACCACCCCACCACGCCTCCACCATGCCTGACACCGCCAGCCTCCTGGAGAGTCTGAGCACGGGTTCTCAGGGGCCACCCACCCCGCAAAAACCTTGCCAGCACCACCACCCCACGCCTCCACCATGCCTGACACCGCCAGCCCCAAGGAGCGTCTGGGCACAGGTTCTCAGGGGCCAACCACCCTGCCAAAACCTTGCCGGCAACCCCCCACCACGCTTCCACCATGCCTGACACCGCCAGCCTCCTGGAGCGTCCGAGCACAAGTTCTTAAGGGCAACCCACCCTGCAAAAACCTTGCCGGCACCCTTCCACCACGCCTCCACCACGCCTGACACCGCCAGCCTCCTGGAGCGTCTGAGCACAGGTTCCGAGGGCCCCCCCCCACCACGCCTCCACCATGCCTGACACCGCCAGCCTCCTGGAGCCTCTGAGCACAGGTTCTTATGGGGCCACCCACCCTGCCAAAACCTTGCCAGCAACCCCCCACCACGCCTCCACCATGCCTGACACCGCCAACCTCCTGGAGCGTCTGAACACAGGTTTGGCGGCGCGCACAAGGGGGTGGAGGGAGGGGGGAGGGCTTCTTAGAAGCAGGGGTGCTTCTAAGAAGCCCCCCCCCTCCCCCCACCCCCCTCTGCGCGTGGCTGACAGGTTCTGGGGGGCCACCTACTTTGCAAAAACCGTGCCGCCGCCCCCCCACCACGCCTCCTCCATGCCTGACACCGCCAGTCCCAAGGAGCGTCTGAGCACAGGTTCTTAGGGGCCATCCACCCTGCAAGACCCTGGCCGGCACCCTTCCACCACGCCTCCACCATGCCTGACACCGCCAGCCTCCTGGAGCCTCTGAGCACAAGTTCTTATGGGGCCACCCACACTGCAAAAACCTTGCCGGCACCACCCCACCACGCCTCCACCATGCCTGACACCGCCAACCTCCTGGAGCGCGTGAACACAGGCCCTCATCGGCCACCCACCCTGCAGAAACCTCGCCGACAACCCCCATCCACGCCTCCACCATGCCTGACACGGCCAGCCTCCCATTGCGTCTGAGCACAGGTTCTTAAGGGCCATACACCCTGCAGAAACCTTGCCGGCGCCACCCACCACGCCTCCACCAAACCTGACACCGCCAGCCCCCAGTTGCGTCTGAGCACAGGTTCTTAATAGGGCTTCCCACCCTGCAAAAACCTTGCCGGCACCACCACCACCACCACGCCTCCACCATGCCTGACGCCGCCAGCCTCCTGGAGCGTCTGCGCACTGGTTCTTTGGGGCCACCCACCATGCAAAAATCTTGCCGGCACCCTCCCACCAGAACTCATCCACGCCTGGCACCGCCAGCCCCAAGGAGCGCCTGAGCATGGGTTCTTAGGGGCCATCCCACCCTGCACAACACTTGCCAGCAACCCCCCACCACGCCTCCACCATGCCTGACACAGCCAGCCTCCTGCAGCGTCTGAGTACAGGCTCCGAGGGGCCACCCGCCTTGCAAAAACCTTGCCGGCACCGCCCAACCACGCCTCCACCATGCCTGACACCGCTATCCTAAGGGAGCGTCTGCCCACAGAACCGCAGGGGCCACCCACCCCGTAAAAACCCCGCCGGCACCACCCCACCACCCCACCACGCCTCCAACATGCCTGGCGCTGCCAGCCTCCTGGAGCGTCTGAGCACAAGTTCTTAAGGGCCACCCACCCTGCGAACCTTGCCGGCAACCCCCCACCACGCCTCCACCGTGCACGACACCGCCAACCTCCTAGAGCGTCTAAGCACAAGTTCTCAGGGGCCACCCACCCTGCAAAAACCTTGCCGGCACCCCCCCACCACGCCTGCAACATGCCTGATACCGCCAGCCTCCTGGAGCGTCTGAGCACAGGTTCTTACAGGGCCACCCACCCTGCAGAAACCTTGCCGGCACCACCCCACCACGTCTCCACCATGCCTGACACCGCCAGCCTCCTGGAGCGTCCGAGCACAGGCTCTTAAGGGCAACCCACCCTGCAAAAACCTTGCCGGCACCCTTCCACCACGCCTCCACCACGCCTGACACCGCCAGCCTCCTGGAGCGTCTGAGCACAGATTCTTCGGGGCCGCCCGCCCTGCAGAAATCTTGGCGGCACCTCCCACCACGCCTCCACTACGCCTGACACCGCAAGCCTCCTGGAGCGTCTGAGCACAGGTTCTTGGGGGCCACCCACCCTGCAAAAGCCACGCCTCCACCACGCCTGACACCGCCAGCCTCCTGCAGCCTCTAAGTAATACTATTCGGGCCCACCCGCCTTGCAAAACTCCCCAAACCCCCCGACCACCACCAGGAGCCTCTGACATGGACTTGAAGGGCCACGCACCCTGCAGCATAACCTCGCCGACAGTTCCCCCACCGCGTCTCCACGACCCCTGACACCGCCAGCCTCCTGGAGCATCTGGGCACAGGTGCCCTGCCGCCACCCACCCTGCGAAAACCACGCCGGCCCCACTGCCCCCCACCACGCCTGCACCACGCGCGAGACCGCCAGCCTCCTGGAACCTCAGGACACACGTTCTTGGTGTCTTCCTACACTGCAACAACATCGCTGGTAGCCCCCACCACCACCTCACGCCTCCACATCGACTGACATCGCCAGCAAACTGGAATATGTGAGCACAGGTTCTTAGGAGCCACTCACCCTGCAAGAACCATCCCAGCCACCACGCCTCCACACCGTCTGCCATTGCCAGCCTCCTGGAGTTTCGATCAGACGAGCCACCCCACCTCCCAAACACCTTGCCGGGTCATCCACCGGGCACACTTCCCACGCTTCAGCCCTCCCCAGCTCTTCAACCTCATAGGAGGTTCTTCGCATTCGTCACGACCTCATACGAATGGTCGGCCACGAGGTTCTGGCCGCGCCCCTGGTCCGAGCGGCATCCGTTGCACTGCTGCGCCCCGTTCTTGGGTGGTTTTTCATGGGAGCTCCTGGTAATCACGTTGCTTGCGGTCGGTGGTGAAGGCCGACTAAGGCCAAATAGTGCGCGCTGCGGCCCCTCATTTTGCCTTGACTGACCTTAAATCGCAGCGGGATGTGGTTCTTAAATGGCCTTGAATGACCTTAAATCGCTTGGAATTGGTCGTCGTGCGTCGATTTTGAGCTCCCATGGAAGGCCGCCCAACCGTTCGGTCTATGCGTCGTCCGCCTTGGCGACCACGCGCTGAATCACGCCTTATCCAAGCAGTTCTGGCAGCGCACGCATTTCCAATATCCGCGATGCGTCCTCGACCTCTACACGCACTCTTCGCACTTGCGATGCTTCTCGGCGACGTGCTTCCACATCCACCCAGACAATGCAGCTTCCGGCCATTCCTCGCGGCACGCCGCGCAAGCTTTCATAGCGCGCGTTCCCGCTCCATTCACGCAGTGAGAACACTTGCGATTCTGATCGGCGACGCTGTGCCACATCCGCCTGGAGAACGCGGTCAGCGGTTTGTCCTCGCCGCAAACTGCGCGCGACTTCACGCCCTTCCCCCCTCTTTTCTCCTCGCCTTTTTCGGCGGCGCCCCTCTTAACGCGGTCGAGGCACTCTCGCGGCCCGGGTCTCTCTTCCCACATCTTCCCTGGGTACGCCTCTCGAGGTTTGAAAGCACCTTTGTCAGCGCCTCTGCGCGCGCCTTCTCCTCGTCTCTCACTGCCTCTCTGCGCTTCGAGCACTTCCGCTCCTCGCTCCGCCAGTCAACCCTCAGGAAGTCGGTCGACAACATGTCTTCGGCGCAGCGAGCACACGTCAACTTCCTCTCGAACTCTTCGCATTCCATGCACATGCCCACCTTGCACCGCGCAGTCCCGGCGCGCCCCCAGTGGTCAGCTGTGAGCGCGCTCTCGTACTTCCGCGCGTCGCACATGAAACAGTTCCGTCTCTCTGGGCACCCCGCGCAGCGCCGCGCATCCGATTTAGTCGCGCGGTGCTGCGACGCGCGTAGGGCCCCCTGTAATTTCCAAAACCCGCATCCTACGCACTGCCACGGCGCGCCCATCTTCTGCTTCTCGCCCAGGCAAAAGCTGCACGCGCACCGTCCATCAGCGCGACCCCATTGCCCTGGCGGGTTGCGGTTCTTGCACTTTGCGCAGCCACACGCAAAGCATCTGCCAGGGGGCACGAGATCCCTCTCGACGCCCGTCCACTTTCTCACCGCGCAGCGTGCGCGGCAGCAGGTCGGGCCCCCCCCCGCCCCTTCTGCTGACACGGAGCAATATCAAAAGGCCGGAACATAAGCATGTCCTCGCGACGCTGCACCCGCGTCAACGCAGCGTAGCTCGATAGCGGCGGCGCCCCCACTCCGATGCCAAAATCCACGACCACACCCTGCCTGAACGTTTGGCCCTTCGCCGCGCGCGCCGCCACTCCAGAGGCCGGGGACAGGGGGGGCTGCCGGCTTTTGATTTTCAGTCGGGGGCGAAGCCGACCCGCGCCCACAAACCACTCCTTCTTTCGGGGCGCCACTGGGCGCAAGCCAGGTGTTCTCAGCCTCGGGGTCGCCCAACTGCATGGGATCCGACCGCCTTCTCCGTCGTCGCCTTCGTCGAACAGAACGAACGCCACCCTTGGGGCCTGCTTCAACATCGTCTCTCCGCCGCGGGCAACTCGATCGGCTGCCACGTCTCCGTCGCAAACCCAAGATTGCACCTGGCCAGCGCGCCCTCGCAAGGGGTGCCCATCCTCGCTTCGGTCGATGCGATCTGCGAGGGCGACGGGCATTTCTTCCGCAAGGGACAAGAAACCGTGCAAATATCCACTATCCTTGTCGCGCCGCTTGAGCCACGCCACCTTCTGCGCCGGCAAATCTTTCCGCTCTCGCAACGCATCCGGCGCGGGAGCATCCCGCGCTGGCACGCGCCGCCGCCGTGCACACTGGGCCCCCGGGAGATCGTTCGCTTCGTACTTCACGCCACCGTTGGGGAACACACCTGGCGCAACGAGAAACTTCGCCGTCTGCGGCCGCGGGTCATCGGGCCCATCCACAACGAGGCGCCGCCGCGCACGTTCTTCCTCGCACATCCTGCATTCGCCCCTGCGGATATCTTTCGGCGCGACGCGGCGCTTTCGTCGTCGCCCTTCTGTCGGGTAAATCACGCCCCCGTCGTCGACGCATAACTCCTCGCACCGTTGACGTCCATAATTTGCTCGACCATTCAACCAGCTGCCAGGCACGGCAGTGTCTCCACCGCGCAGGGATGCGCGCGAATTCGCCGCGAGCGCGCCTCGACGAAATTATTCCTGCATTTCCTTCAGCCACGCGTCATCGCACCGCTCGCACTCTTCAAATTCAGCGACGCCCTGCACTCAATCCCCCGAAGGGCCGAGACATGCCACGGTCGCCGCGCTCGGCTGCCCCCACATCGCGGCTGACCCCCCGAAGCTTAGAAGCTGCTTCAGTCAAGAGTCTCGCACTGACCATGCTGATCTCGTCGATGAACAACCACCTCCACTGGAGCACGCGCTTCGCGGTGTCATAATGCAACTTGGCATGTTCACCATGTTCTTCGCATCGCTCGATGGCTGGGATACCACGCGCGCGGTGGATGGCGCCGCCGCCCAGCAGCTGCGCCACGACGGCATACAGGGCGGCAATCTGAAGTCAACTCCAATCTTCCAGCCCATCAATTTCTCGAACGGCTCGTGCCGAATGATGCGCAGCACGCGCGACTTCCCTGTCCCTGGGCCGCCACGCATGCACCATCTAAACGGCCCCCTCGCCCCCACGCCCCCCCCCCCCCCTTCGACCTCCCGTTGGACTCGGACCGCCGCCGCCTGAACCATCTCGAACTGCTCCTCATTCGCCACCCGCCGGACCGTTCGTTCTTTCACCCGGAACTGCAGCTCTCGAAGCCAATCCGCAACTTCCGACGTTCCCTCTCGCTCCCTGACAACGGCCCCCTCGACTGCTGCCGCCACTACGTCAGCCATGGACGACTCCTGATTCCGCGACCTCCGCGCTTCCACATCACCCGACCCATGTCGCAGTCTTCTTCTTTCGGCCAGCGCCCGACCACCTGGCCGAGGGGCACTTCGCCGCCACGGGGCCCCCAGGCATGCTGCGCAACGGCCACGCCCCCCTTCGAGTTTTCGCAATGCGCCCAAGCTCTTCCGCCCACCATCGCACCCACCTCTTCCTCCTCGCTGCTGCTGCCCCCACCGCAGTTTCGCCTCGCGAAGCTGTCGCTCACGTCTTCGTCGCTCTTCCCCCCCGCCTCGCCCGCGTTCCGCGGCCGAACTCGACGCGCACTCACAAAATTGCCCACTTACCGTGCCGCTTCTTTTGTTCGCATGCCCCCATCCAACCGCTCCACCACGGCACACCCCGCGTCGGCGCGTCGTCGCGCAGATTGCCCGCGAAGACTACGCGTTCGTCCGCCGACGCGGGCATCAGCGTCCACGGGCGGAAATACGACGTGACGACGCGGGCCGACCGCCCCGCGTCACCAGAACGGCCTCGCGGGACGGGCGCGCCCCCAAAAAAGTGGGCGCCTTGTGCAGCGCGTTCCGCCTCGGGGCCCACGCGTCGAAGATGGGCGCGCCCTTCGCCCTCTGGATACCGCGCCCGACCGTCGCCACCTGCGCCCTTCACCCTGCAATCTTCACTGGGCACCAGATCCCCCTCCTGTCTTGGTCTCTTGCAAATCTGCTGTACCTCGCCCATGCCGACTTCAGTCAGAACTGCGCGATGGCGCCGGCCCCCCGCGCCCTTGACCCGCGCCGGGTACGATAGCAATATCTGCGTCCAGCACGCGGCAAACTCGCACGGAGACAAGTGCCACAGCTCTGGGAGCTTTGGGCGAAGGCCGTGCAAAATTGCCACGTCTCTGAGCGCCACCTTTCGCCAATTTCTCTGTCGCACGTCAACTTCGGGAAATTGCGATTCACGCCCGCCCGTAGCGCGGTCTGCGAGGCGCTCGCTCGACCAAGTCAACGTACTCGCGACAATACAGTGCTGTAGATTGACTAGACTTCATCGATTCCGCCGCTGTCACGCCATCCCCCTCGCAAACGCCCTCACGTTCGCACGCTCCACTTGCCCTCGCACGATGCCCTTCCCGTACGCGTCGCTCATGATTCGGCCTGCTATCCGCTTACATATCCGATTCACGGCTTCGCCGTCCAGCTGCCTGCCCAGCTTCTCGACGCCTTTGCAACACTCTCCAACCTCGTGAAGCGCCATGGGCTGCCGCTTCGCGCAGTAGTCGCAGGCGCAACAAGCCTGCGCGTCCTGAGCCATCTGCGCGACTTTAATGATGGCTGCGTCGTTGGGCTTCCTATCGCACCCTTTACCGCACGCGCAGCAAACCTCCGTAATGGGGAACCAACATGGCAATTGAACGTCCGAATTACGCCGTTGCGCAGACAACATGCACGGATGCGTGCCGTTCAGATACTCGTGATTCATCGGACCGTGCAGGTACCACTTCGATTCCGGCGACCCGCCCTCGGCATGTCCCACGCGTCTGCTTGGCCGGGACACAACGATGGCGCGGTCTATGAGCTGCGACGTGCGCGGGAAATCTGCCTTACACATCTTCGGGTTCCTCCCGACGACACGCAGGCAGAGGTATCCGCTGCCCGGTCCTTTCGTTCTCTAGATGCACCACGTGGTGTTGCTTCCTCTCGTACAGGTACTGCACATCCTCCTCCAAATACGCCTTTCCCCATGCAACCGCGTCGCCCACGGTCTCCGACGCCGCGGCGCCCGGATCTATCGTGCGGATCTGGAATGCAGGCCTGCACACGAGATCCACCTCTGTTTTGAACTCGGGCCACGACTTCTCTGCCTCCTCCAATGTTTGATTAACCTCGTCAGTAGTCAAATGCTTCGAGTACACCTGTCGACACACACGGCTCTTGTACTCCAAGTACCTCTCCACGACCTTTTGCCCCGCCCGTCCACGTCGGCTCGAACGATATCGATGACTTCTTCAAGCAGGGTGCGCTGGTGCAGGCAATGTATGAATACCTGGCACTGCGCGTGGAGCGATCCGGTGGACTTCTGCGCTTCGATGGACACGCAGTAGGCAACGACTCGACCGAACGCACCCCTCTTTGAGAAGCACTACTCCGAACTAAATCGGGGGTCGGCGGCAAAGGCGGCAGCCTTTACATACACTATCATGTTAATTGATGTTATGGCATGATTACCTAGACTTTGCCGCGCCATGCGGCGCCATGCTTTATGCCACACCAAGATACGGTACGGTACACGACGACGTCGTACGCACGACTATGCAAAAGGATGTCCGCTGGTCCCCTCGGGGGTCACCAGGCTGCGCGGCGGAAATTGTCCAGCACCCTGCTCCACTTCCAGTTGCCACTCTCCAACATTACAACTTTATTTCCTGCTTCCTACTGTAAAATTGTTACTACCCGCGAAAAGGGGGGAAGCCGAAGACCACCCGGCTACCACGCCCGAATCGAGAAGCCTGCATTTCTGGTAGGTCTGGTGCGCGTAAATTACATGAGATTAGCGCCCCCGATGTAAATTACACCGGATTCACGCTCCCGGGGCCAGAATCCGCAGTAAACGACCCCAGGTTCACTTCCCCGAAACCACCAAAGTCTCCCATGAACTGCGCCAGGCTCGCGCTCCCGAGGCCAGAATCTCTCATGAATTGCCCAAGGCTCCATCTCCCAACACCAGAATCTCAAAAACTGTACCGGATTCGCACTGCCGAAGCCAGACTCTTTCGCAAATCACAACAAGTTCGGGCTCCCAAGGCCATACCACCTTGTGAATTACGCCAGGTCCGCACTCCCGAGGCCAGAATCCGTCGAAAATTACACCGCGCTCGCGCCCCCGAGGCAACGATCCCTTGTAAATTGCGCCAGATTCACGTACCCGACGCCACGAGCCCTCGTAAATTATGCGCGATGCGTGCCCCCCCGACACTACAATCCCCGTGTATAAATATATATATATATATATATATATATAGATTTCTCTGGATTCGAACCCCCGAAGCAAAGATCCCTGGCAACTCACACCCGATTCACGCCCCCGAGGCCACGATCTCATTTAAATGACGTCACGAGTTCTGTTCCTCGCATGATGTTCTGACATGCGAACGTTTCTTTAATCGGCGTTTCGACACTGGGCGGCAGGAGGGGGAGGGGGGGGTACGGACGACCACAACCACATACCAGACATGGGGGGGGGGAGCACGGTCGCATGGGATACTATACATGAGGGGATATAATTTTGGGGGTTTGAACGGCCCTCCTCCCTCCTCCTCCTCCTCGTCCTCGCTCCTCCGCCTCATCTCCACTCTCTGGGGCCTCTCTGGACATGGCAAGTACCGTCGGCCTTGGTCTCGAGGGTGCTCGAGCCTCGAGTTCGGGAGTCCTGGAAACCTGGGAATCCAGGGCCCAGGGAGTTTCAAAACTTTTAACTTTTAAAAGTTTAAAAGTTTTGAAACCTTGGGGGTCCCTGATTTCCTGATCGTCGGGGATCCTGGAGATCTGGGAATCCAGGGCCCAGGGAGTCTCAAAAGTTTTAAAAATCTTAAAGGTTCTTTTAGGCGCCCTAAAACTTTTAAAACTTTTAAAAGTTTTAAGAGTTTTGAAACTTTGGGGGTCCCTGGTTTCCTGACCGCCGGGGATCCTGGAGATCTGGGAATCCAGGGCCCAGGGAGTTTCAAAAGTTTTAAAACTTTTAAAAGTTTTAAAAGTGTTAGGGCGCCTAAAAGTTTTAAAACGTTTTAAAGTTTTAAAAGTTTTGAAATTTTGGGGGTCCCTGATTTCCTGACCGTCGGGGGGGGGTCCTGGAGATCTGGGAATCTGGACCGTTTGGGACCATCTTGGGCCGTCTTGGAGCACTCTTGGATCTTTTTCGGGCCCTTTGGATGGCCTCCTGGGCCGTCTTGGGACGATCTTCAGGCATCCGCGACAAAATCAAATTTGTTGCAGTTGCTCGGGGGGGCTCCTTGGGGTCGTCTCGGAGCACTCTCGGGCCTTCTTGCCCCTCCCCCTTCTGAGGCTACCTTGGAGTCTTGCGAGTGCTCTGCGAAGGCTCCAGGAAACATTCAAAAGGATGTCCAGGAGGTCCCCTGAGCATCCGCAACAGAATTGATTTTGTTGCGGGTGCTCTGGGTAGGTTCTTGTGGCACTCTTGAGCTCTCTTGAAGCCCTCTCGGGCTCCTCCCGTGATTCCCCGAGAGCGTTAAGAGGACACCGCGAGGGCTCCAGGGAAACTCCATGAGGATACCAAGAAGCCTACTCCAGAGCATCCGCAACAAATTCCCCAAACAAGTGCTTGCACCTAGGGGTTCTTACTTGGTTTAACCATCCGGGGGTAACCGCCGGCTTCTCCAGGCGGCGCCGCCCGTCGCCGCACCGTCGCCGCTTCGTCGCCGCCTGTCGCCTGGGCCCCGTGCAGTGGAGGGTGCAAACCTCCTCCTTCCTCTGTCCTCTCTCCTTCCTCCTCCCGCTATCCAGCCTGTGTTGCAGGTCACTCCAACTTCATCCGATCTCCACCCCCCTCCTCTCTGGTTTCATTCGTCTCCACCCCATTTATTATCTTCCTCCTTTTTCGTTTCGTCCTCTTCCCCTCCGCCTCCTCAAGAGGAGGAGGAGGAGGAGGAGGAGGAGGAGGAGGAGGAGGAGGAGCTTGAGCTTCCCTTCGGGTGAGCGCACCTAGGTTTCACTGTGAAGCTCGAAATTCCAGCCTCGAGGATCGAGATGTGATGTTTTCTGGCCTGGGGGGGGGCCCTCCTCGTCGCCAGGGCTGGACGCTGCTTGGAAAACTAATGTGTTTGCATGTCGGGAGGGGTCTGGGGACCCGTTTTGAACGGATGTTGGGCCAGGCGCTACCCTCACAGAGCAACTTGGGAGCACTCCCAATCCAGCCTGCACTTCCCCCCTCTTCATCCTCAGTAGTCTTTTCGGCTCTGGCTCTCCATTGCGCGCTTTCTATATGCCCCTCTTTTGCGGGCATGAGACATTGCGTAATATGTGGTGCTGAACCAATCAAGCAAACGTACGAGCTCGGCGAAGACGACAGTGCGTTTCTTAAGGAGCATGGATACATCAGGCATCCTCAGCGAGGTGGTGTTCGATGTTTGGTGTGTTGGCAATGTTCTGGTATGATCGGTGTAACTGGGCGTCTGCAGAAATACACATTGATGGTCGCTGCTGGTTTGCTGTCGTTTTTGCGCCGGGTAGCGCCTGAACTCGCGCCTCTGCATGCTGCCAACTTGCAAAGTGTGGCGGCGCACATGGACAGCGCCTCGTTCAAAGGCACCCGCCACGGCAGTGCCGATTACCGATTGGATCGGACGTCGCTGTGGCTTTCGGGACCTGTGAACGCCCTGTACGGTGACTCAGTAGCTGTATTCCTGTTTATGGTAATGTTTGTTCGCATGTGTTGTAACCACAACGATGCCGCGCAATCTTTCTTAGCTCGCTGGCGTCAGCAGGTTGGCGATGTGTTGCGGCCCAGTAACTGGAACGCCAAGCTCGTTTTGCCTTTGCTTTTGGATGTGTGGAACCCGAAAGAGCATTGGACAGGCTATGGGCCGCGCATGCTCCCGCAGTCTCACCGGGGCGAGAAGGGCCAGTGGCAGCAACAAGGCGCTCAGGTCATGAACGACGTGGCGCGGCGGATTCAATTGCCATCTCTGTTCCGCCATCGCCCGTGGCTGAGCGCCAGGCCCGACAACGAAGCCACCGTCAAGTACATTTCTTCTCTGATGAACCTAGACAGCTACCGCGATGGCTTCTGGCTGTACATTGTTGCCCGAGACCTGCAGGCAAAGGCGCCGTCGTCGTTCGATGCTGCGTCGTGCTACAAGTGTGGCGAAAACGGCGAGAACGGGCTCGACGTCATTTTCCCCAAAGTGAGGGCTACGGACAGTGAGCTCCGCACACTTAACCGAGTGGAGAACAGACTCCAGCTGGCACAGCTGGTTGGGACAAACTGATCACAAGCGCGCTGAGCACCGACGTGTTGCGGTTCGTGCCCGACATAAACAGCGGCCAGCACCACGAGCACAACATGTGCGAGTACATGCAGCAACACGAGCGGAAAGACAAGACCTCGTCGAAGAACCAGCCGCGGGAGAGGCGTAGCGACGCGGAGCTGCGGGAGTTCTTCTCGGCGTCCCTCCCCGGCCTCTTCGGCGAAGCCGAGCACGGGCACGTGAGGGTCGCTCTGGGCGCTGGCGAAACCAGCCAGGCGGCGCCACTTAGCGACGCAGACTTCCTGGCAGCGCTGAAACTGGCGTGGCCAGACCAAGTCACAGACAACGGCATGTGGCGCAGGTCATTCGCCGACCGCCTCTGCAAGCGGCCCCGTCACGCCTGACCGTCACTTGTTAAAGCCCTGGCCATCATACCGTCGATGCCGTCTCGCTGCTCGGGGGTGTAGCTCGCGGACCAATCGTCCAGCGGATTTCGGCCCGCCCGAGGCCGTCTCGGGGCGCCAGGAGGCTCTCTCTCGTGGCTATCCGCAGCTGTCTTCGGCTGTTCTGGGGAGATCCTGGGGACCTCCGGGCACCGAAAATAAGTGAACCGACGGTCCTCGGAAAGCGCAGGTCTTGGTTCACTTATTCTGGTTGGCTTGTGGGCGCGTTCGCCACCCCCGGGGCCGCCTCTGGGCGCCACGAGGCCCTCTCTTGTATCTCTTGGGGTTTCCCCGCAGCTGTTCTGGGCTGTTCTGGGCAGACTCTGGGAACCTCTGGGTACCGAAAATAAGTGAACCGACGGCCCTCTGAACGCGCAGGTCTTGGTTCACTTATTTGGGGGGGCTTATGAGCGCGTCCGCCCCCCGCCCAGGGCCCTCTCGGGGCGCCCCGGGGCTCTCTCTTGAAGGTCCCCGCAGCTGTCCGGGGCCGTCCTGGCAGATCCTGGGGACGTCTGGGCGCCGAAAATAAGTGAACCGACGGCCTTCTGAACGCGCAGGTCTTGGTTCACTTATTTTGGGGGGTTTATGAGCGCGTCCACCCCCCGCCCAGTGATCTTAACTTCGGCAGCGATGGGGTAAGCTGCAACAAAAATACAGCCCTCACTATTTCCCCCCTAGCATGTTCCTGCGCTCTCCGCAGTTGTCCTATGTATATCTGAATATATATATATATATATATATATATATATATATATATATATATATATATATATATGATATATATATATACATATACATATATATATATAATAATAATAATAATAATAATAATAATAATAATAATAATAATAATAATAATAATAATAATGATACTAATAATAATAATAATACTAATAATAATAATACATATAATATATGTATGTATGTATGTGGCGATGGCATCGAAGGCCCTACCGTATATACATATATTAATTATAATATACATGCGCGACACATTTATATATTAAATATCTGTATACACATTAAATACATGTACCGCGTATGTGTATACGAGTATGCATCTGATATCATATATATAGATGACTATATATATACATAACATATAACATATGTATGTATGTATATGGCAACGGCATCGAAGGCCCTCGCCATTATTCCGTCTCCCTCCCCAGGAGGTCCCAGGATGCCCCAGAATGAACCAGGAGGCCAACCAGGAGGTCCCACGAAGCCACAGGAGGTCCCAGGAGGCCCCAGAAGGGCTCAAGGAAGCTCCGGGAGGGCTTCAGGAAGCCCCAGGAGGGCCCAGGAGTTTCCACAAAACCACAGGAGCTTCTAGGATGCCACAGGGTATCCCCAGGAAGCCCCAGGAGACCCCAGGAGGTTCCAGGAGGCCCCAAGAGGCCCCAGGAGACCTCAGGAGACTCCAGGAGGCCCCAGGAGGCGCCAGGATGCATCAGGAGGCCCCAGGAGGCCCCAGGAGGGCTCAGGAAGTCCCAGGAGGCCCCAGGAGGCTCCACGAGGCCCCAGGAGGCTTCATGAGGCCCCAGGACGCCTCAGGTGGCTGTGTCTGGTATGTGGTTCTGGTCGCTGGCACGGGAGGGGGGGTCTGGCTCCGGACCTCTGCTTAGTGCGTCCGTTTGCAACGGTGCGTCCTACGGGGGAGGGACTCCACCTGCACGAAACAGGCGCCCAGAACAGCCAAGATCCACTCCAGGGGGGGGGGGGGGGCAAGGGTCCGCGCCGAGGAGAAGGAGGAGGAGGAAAAAGGGGGGACAAGGAGGAGGAGGAGGAGGAAGAAGACGAGGAGGAGGAGGGAGGGGACAAGGAGGAGTAGGAGGAGGAGGATCGGCAAAACGATGAATAAAAAAACAACTATTGGCGTGTCGAGGCCCAGGCATCCGAGCATGGGTTGTAGTATGGCGCATCCCGCTCTGACAGGAAGGGGGGGGGCAGCGGCAGAGGGCGAAGCCCCCAGGCAGACAAACAGTGGTGTGAAAGGAACGGTGTGCTATGCCATGATGCGTTACGCTCTGATATATGTACACACATACATACACACATACATACAAACACATACACACATACACACACACACACATACACATACACATATACACACATACACACATACACACATACACACATACACACATACATACATACACATATACATACCTACGCACCTACACACTTACATACATACATACAAACATACATACATACATGCATGCATGCATGCATGCATACATGCAGTACATTACATTACATTACATTACATTACATTACATTACATTACATTACATTACATTACATTACATTACATTACATTACATTACATTACATTACATTACATTACATACATGCAAGCATGCATGTATGCATACATACATACATCGTACATACATGCATGTAAGCATACATACATACATACATACATACATACATACATACATGCATACATGCATACATGCATACATACATACATGCATACATACATACCTTCATACATGCATACCTGCATATATGAATGCATACATACACACATGCATGCATGCATGCATGTATGAATGCATGCATGCATACGTACATATATTTATAGTATGCATAGGTATGCCATGAAATGGTATGAAAGTTTGTATGCTATCTGCGCAATGCGGTGTTAGTATGTGCGTGAGCACATGATAGACGAAAGTTTCTTTATCTGACATTGCGTGATAGGGTACGCACCCGCAGGTGATGAAATACCCATGTGATATGTCGCGCCAGGTTACACAACTGTATGATACGCTGTGGTCCGCAGAACGAAGCGAAGATGTGGCATGATATGTTATAGTGTTCACTCGTATGGTGTGGTGTGGAATCCCCTGCCATGATACGAAATGCTTCGGGGCAATGCTACTATGCCACCTTCGATGATATACGATGGTACGCGTTGCAGTACAGCTCGTTGCGTTGCATTGCGTTTCGCTGTGTACAAGTGCATCGCAAACGGACGCCCCTGGCACAAAAGAATGCCCATGACTGGGGTCGCCATAGGTTCAGTTACAAATATGCTGCAACTCCCCCCTGCCCACCCACCATGAACCTCGTCCGCTGGGCCGACCAGCTCGTCCAGGTCCCCTAACCGGCGGCGTGCAAAGGGGGCGAGACGAGGAAGGCGGCCTCCCCAGAAGCCGCAGCGCAGCCTAGAAGCCCCCAGCTCCTTCGAGGAGGCCTGCGCCTTCGAGAAGGCCTTCCTGGGAGCCTCTGAGGCAAGAGCCCTCTACCTATCGAGCAGGAGATCGGCTACAAGACTGTTCGCCCCAAAAATGCAACGTTCGTCGAATCTCCCAAAAATACATTACATGATCGAAAATATGTATAAACACTCTAAGTGTGCTCTGTCAATTCCTCGAAACACCAAGTTTGAGGTAAACCAGCTCTGCAATCGACATCCCACCCGAATCTTATCAGGAGGCTGCCCCACTCGCCCCGCACCCCTCGTGCCCGTCGCCGACCTAGGGCAGGCTCGCGGTAGCCCCCGTCGTCGCCGTCGACGGAGTTCATGTCGTCCTGTCGGGGGGAGGAGGAGGAGGAGGAGGAGGAGGAGGAGGAGGAGGAGGAGGAGGAGGAGGAGGAGGAGGAGGAGGAGGAGGAGGAGGGGGAGGTGGCTGCTGAGATGATCGTCGCCCGAATGCTGGACGGCCGTGTCTGCCAGAGACTCCGGCCTCCGCTTTGCAACGACTCTCGGGAGCAAGCAGGGGGGGAGGGGAAGGCTGAAGGAGGGAGAAGCGAGGAGAGGAGGGAGTGGGGAGGAGAGAAGGGAGGAGAAGGAAAAGAAGGGGGAGGAGGAGAAGGAGGGAGGAGGAGGACGAGACTACAGATACGTTCCCAACCCCTTCACACTAGCATCACTATCCCCCCACCAGGGACATGACATGCACCGTCCACCAGGCTGGAAAGCGTACAGAGCCAAGGACGACGAGTACTTCATCGGCAACTCCTACCCGTACGTATGGCCGCACCCACCGCTGAAACCAGACGCAAACGCTACGCCACGAACGTCCTTCCAGCTACCACCCACGGAGCCGACAACATACTTCGTACTCAGAGACGCAGACGCCAAGCCAGCAGACACACCTTCCACCAGCGCGACCACGACTAGACGAAGCACCACATAGAGAGCTAGGTCAAAGGATACAAGACTGTGCACTGCATGACAGGAAAAATGAAGACTTCAGACCAGCAGTCAATCTAACCAACTGGCACTTTTCCACCGTACTCAGCACACCTACGGCAACATCGAATGGTATCAAGATATCACACTATCAGATTGGTCCCGTACTTGTCACGACTACGACGACGACATGAAATATGACTGGGCAGTCAATATGCACGACACAGCATAGCTCCTACAGCACATCTGTAGTCAGAGCGACATGCCCTGCAGAACAAAAGACGACAGGGATAGCAGCCTCTCATCATCCGCATCGGGGTCCCCCGACAGCGACAACCAACCAGACGACCCGCCCCAACCCGCACCACAAGACGCCCGAGCTACACGACCGACAGCTACAACTACACCAATCCAACAAACAACAAACACCATAGCACCAACAGCACTGCATACCAATACCGGCAGAGTGATACGGAGCCCGATACACCCACCACCGCCAAGCCTCAAGATCCCAGTGATCTGCCCACCACCCAAAGCAGCAGCAGCAGCAGCAGCACAGCTCTGGCTCACCGACATACCAACGGCTGAGCTAGCACCACAGACCCTTGCATCCAGCTTCGCCCGTGCACTAAGTCTGGCACATCTGCAATGTAACGCTGCCCGTGACCTTCCCGACCCCGCCTCCCCAGCCGTTCCCCCAACTCTGCCCCAGAGACCGTCCGTCCACGACCTCTGCGGTCCGAGGCTACCCGTGGCCTTCCCGATCCTGCATCCCCAGCCCCAGACCCAACTCTCCCCAAATACCTTGGCGCCTCCCCAAACCTTGCCCCCACTCTACCCCAGGGACATTACGGGGCCTCTGCAGCTCGAGACTGGCTGTGACCTTCCCTACCATGCCGTCCCGACCATAGCCACCGCTGCAACCCATATGCCGCACCTTCTGTACCGCCTGCAGCTTAGGCTGCCCTTGACCTCTCCGACCCTGCCTCTTCAACTGTTGCCCCACTCTCCAGACAGCGACTTCCAGGGCTAACTCATCATCGTTGCCAGCCCCTCTTTCTGATCGGCCATCACTGTCGCATACTCCCGTCGTTCCTGGGCCCCTGGCGCGCGAGCCCCCTGGCGCGCTCGCACTTCGAGGTTCCCATGTCTCTTCGCCCGCGAGCTTCCCGACCCCAGGCCTGCGCGCCGCCGCCGCCCAGAGCTCGCAGACTCGAAACTCGACATCGCCCGCCGCGCACTGGTGCATGATGCCAACCAAGACTTGCAGGCAAAGCGCAGCGATCTTCGAGTCTTGTGTTCTACTGCATTATAGTTTGTTGTGGTCTGCTTGCTCTGCCGTGGCAGCTGTTCGAGTATGGAAAATATAATCGTGCTGGTGGGTGGGCACTGTCGTAGGCGTAGCAGTACTAGGACGAGTATGTCAAGGGCTGGTGGGTTATTGCATGAATATTACGGTATGCCCCGCTCTGTCACAGTGTGGTGTGTTATGTTACGGTCTGGTATGTGAACTACGTTGCTGTGTGCTGATATGGTACGAAGTGTCATGTTATGGTATGCCATAAGATAGTTTGGCATGTTACGATGTGGTATGGTATGACATGGTCATTACAGTATTGTATGTGTCGACGTGATGCGAAAGCGCGAGTCGACGGTGACAGTATTCAAATAGGCTTACCTTTTGGAGTCCTAGCTCATCGTAAGAAATTGGTCTTTAGGACCCCCCCCCTTTTCCAATACTACCCCCCCCCTTTGTCCAATGGCACCCCCCCCCCCTTTTTCCAATGACACTCGCTTGCTTGCTCTTGCGTGTTTGTTCTCGCTTGCTTGCTCTTGTTTGCCCTTGCTTGCTTGCACTTGATCGCTGGCTCTTGCTTGTTTGTTATTGCTCGCGTGCGCTTGCTTGCTTCCGCTTGCTTGCTTGCGCTTGATTGATTTTGCTCCTCCCGTCCTCCTCCCGTCCTGCTCCCGTCCTCCTTTCGTCCTCCTCCCATTCTCCTCTCGTCCTCCTCCTGTCCTCTTATCTATTTGGAGTCAACGCTGGCTGATATACGTGTATGGAAGCTGTTATCCGTTGTCGTAGTGGCAGCAGTAGTCGAAAACAAATAGGACGGTATGGTATGTCATGTTATACTGTGGTATGGCCCACTATGTCGCATGCCAGGTTGCCATGTTATGATATGATGTACTCTGTGATCGACTAGCACAGTATGCTGCATTATGCTGTGGCACGATAAGGTATGTTATACTATAGTCTGCTGCGTTATAGTATGGTATGTTATGGCATGCCATGCCCATCATTGTTGCATATTATGTTAAGTGTGTGCATGTATGCTATGTTGGAGTATGGTATGGATTACCCGTTGTCGTAGTTGTAACAGTAGTAGAAATTGTGGTATGTGATGTTGTGCTTGTGTGTGTTACACTACGCTGTGCTCCACTATGTCATATCACACGCTGCTGCATGATCTTGTTATGTGATGTGTGGTGTTTGGGTCCGTCATGCTGGCATATCACGTAATGTTATGGAGTGCTGTTTTTTATGGTATGATATGGTTATTGTCTCATGTTATGTTATAGTAGACTCTGCTCTGCTCTGTTATGTCATTGTATGTTTGTTCTGCTATCCGTAAGAGTTTCGCCCTCTGCCGCCGGCCCCCTCTGTAAGAATGGAACATATCAGAGCCAGGTCGGGGTGTCTGGGCGCCGTCTGGAAGACTTCTGGGGACAGTATCCGGGGACATACAAGAATCAGCGGCAAATATTGTGATGCGGGGGCTATGATGAAACACTGTTGCATTTGTAGAGCGTTCCTCGCGCAAACCTCTTGCAATGTACAAGAGAATCTGGCTTCGGGAGCGCGATCTGCGGTAGTTCACAACAACAACAACAACAACAAGAAGAAGAAGAAGAAGAACAACAACAACAACAACAAAACTGTCCTTGGGAGCGCGAATCAGGTCGAGAGCGCTTTGGCAAAATGTAAGTATCAAGAAATCTGGCTTTGGGAGAGCGAGTCTGCGGTCATTTACATAGGATCGTGGCGTCGGAGGCGCGAATCTGCGGAAATTTACACAAAGATTCTGGTCTCGGGAGCGCGAATCCGAAGCAACTTACAATGGATTCTGGCTTAGGAATCGCGGATCCGGTGTAATTTACAAGGGATTGTGGCCACGGGAACGTAAGTCCCGTGTAATTTACAAGGGATAGTGGCCTCGGGGCGCGACTCTTGCGTAATCTACCATGGGTTCTGGCGTTATGGCTCCAGGGGCGCGAGTCTCACTTATTTCCACATGTTCCAGGGCCACCCAGGGAATTCTGAGAAGCCCAGGAGGCCGTGGTGGCCAGAGCACTTTTCGGCTCCCCCCTCGCGCGGAGAGTAACAATTTACAGTAGGAAGCAGGAACCGGAAACTGGATACTGGAACTGGAGCAGGTTGCAGGAAGCCTCATCCCCGCAGCCTGGTGGCCCCCAGGGGGGCCGGCGGATGCGTGTCCTTTTTTGCTGTGTGTTCCTGATTTCAATTCTTCATGTCTCTGTGCTCATCGTGGCGCCTGGACGGCGTGACGTCGTGACGCCTCACCCTCGAAGCCGTGTGGTACGCAGGGTGTCATCATTATTCGAGGACGCGAGGCGGGAATTTCAGGGATTATCGGGATCCTGTGGGGTCTGGCGACCGCGGTATGGTGTCGTCATTCGTCGAAGACGCGAGGCGGGATACGCAAGGAGTCCTGTGATCCTGTGGCGTCTGGCGACCAGGGTATGGGGTATGCGGAGCGGGCAGACGGGGGTCCTTTCCTTAAGATCCAACAAGCCCCTTACCGGTCGAGTGGGGAATAAACATTTCTGCGCTGTGGGAGCCGCGCCCCAGCATGCCGCGCCACTCTGCATCCGCCGCCACGGCGAGGGGCCGGAGCACGCCGCGCTGGAGCCCGTGCGCGGGTGCATGCCGCCGCGCGCAGGAGGAGCGGACGGGCACCGAGGACGGGCACGGGGGGGGCGGGGGACGGGAGGATGGCCGTGGGAAGGGAGACGGGCGACGGGGGACGGAGGGATGTGGGACGGGCAGGGCAGGCGGGAGGGGGTACTCCGAGTTTCTTGGTAAGCGTCGGGGGGGCGTCACCCCCGCCGACAGCCCCACATCGACCCCCGTCGCGGGCAGCCACCGCGCACCGAAGGCGCTCCGACCCCCGTTGCGGCGCGACGGCGAGGCGAGGTTGACCTCCGTCGAGGGGGTACCCCCCGACGCTTATTAAGTAACCCAGAGTAGGCGGAGCCGGAGAGACAAAAGATGCAGGAACAGAAGACTGGAAACGGGGGCTCGGTTCGGTTCTGCCGTCAGCGAAAGCGAGGTGCACGGCCTTGGCAGCCAGCGGGGTGTCGCAGTGAGGGCCCAACCTGCTCATCAGAGCACTAGTTTACATGGCGGGGGAATCAAAAACCGAACTCGGTGGAGCGATGACCTTACTGAGAGCCACACCCAAGAGGCTCCAAAGGTCATCAAAACCGACGGCGGACACACGCCGCACGCAGACGGGGAAGGCGCACCCCGAAGCCCTGAGGAAGGCCTCGCCCCCACGAGCCCACCCTGTTTCCTACGAGCTCGCCGCGGCAGGCGGCACCGCACACCCCCTCGGCAGACCCTGCGGGGGGGGAGGAGGCCCGGGAGCGGGGCGTGGACGGGAGACGGGGATGGCCTGTCGGGCCTGGCACGAGCGCCGTCCCCGTGCCCCCGCGAGGAGCGGCCCGCTCCCCCCCCCCCCGAGAGCCCACGGGGGGGGGGGAAGCTTGCTCTCCGCCCGCCACCCATCGGGAACGGAGAGGGGCGCCCAGCCCCGAGCAGACTGGGAGGGAGGTGCGGGCTCCAAGGAGACGCACCACCACCACCTCCGCTTCCCCGCCCTCCTCTGCCCTCCTCTTTCGCTCCTCTGCCCTGGGAGAGGGAAGGATCTCTGGATCTGGATCCGGCACGAAGGCTCATCGTCAGGCCTGGAAAAGAACGGCAACGAGAGGAAGGGGGCGAGGGAGCTGATGATGGTGTATGTTCTTGGGCCCCGTAGGAGGGGGAAGGGGAGGGGGGAGGGGGGGGGAAGAGAGGGAGGCGGGGGGGCGGGGGGCGTGCACTAACTACCCGCTCACTGCGCGGTTCGCCCACACTCTTTGCGCTCGTCCTCGCGCCCCCACTGCCCGGCGGCGGCGGCACACACACACACACACACACACACCGGGCGGGTCCTCGTCGTGGAAGGCGTCCCACTTCCTGTAGTCGGCTGCCAGCACGGGTCCTGGCTCTCGCGCGGGAGGGTCGGGTGGGTGGCAATGGGACGGCGGCTGCGACTGCGACTGCGACCTGTTTGGAATGCCGCGAGGGCGTTGCAGGGTGGGACCGAAGCACCCAGAAGGCGGCTATACACCACCACCGGGATCCGTCCGAACAAACGCAAAATCTACGACATCGCCCTGTAGCTCCAAAAGGGCCCCTGGTTGCTCCAAACGGGGGCCTGAAGGGCCCCTTTGTGGCGAGTTCTCCCCCCCCCCAGTTAGGCCACCCGCCAATACCACCCGCCCGAGAAGAGGGCGGTGCAGTCGAAGGCCGAGCACCGCCAGGCAGGAGGGCACAGGGAGGGAGGCGGGGCAGCAGCACGAGGAGCGGAAGCTGTCTGTCGTCAGCGCTGGCGGTCGCGAGCGAGCCCGTGCACTGGGAACACATAAACGGAGGAGGAGGAGGAGGAGGAGGAGAAGGGCGAAGATAATTTCGTTGGAATTCGCTGGTACCCACACTCCGGTGGAGGAGGAAGAGCGAGGAGGAGAAAAGGGGTGGAAGAGGACGAGAAAGGGGCGCCGTAGGAGAATTTAATTGAAGTCCGCGGGCGCCAGGGTGTGCGAGACGGTCAGGCGCTGGTCAAAGCGAGCGGTGGGCTGAGGCACGACAGCGAAGGAGAAGTGAAGGCGAAAAGGGAAAGACAGGGCCCGATCAGACCGTGCAGGCCAGCGCGGCAACGCACAGGAAAAGCATGCCTGCGGAGGAGAAAACATGGGAAAGGCCTCTGACGTAGAGTCTACGCAGTTCGGGAGCGTTAAAACAGCCTCGGTAACGGAAACAGGAGGCCTTGGAAGGACGCGACGCCAATGACCCTGGCGAAGCTACGAGGGAGCCACGAAGCAACGTGTGGAGATCGCGGTTTCCCTAGGGCCGCGCGGGTGTCATCATGTAGGGGCATCTTGGTACGCGGGTGGCGCTGCCATATGATTGGCAAGGGGGGGGCGTGTTTGATTCGGTGTTTCGATATGGGGCGGCACAAGGGGGGAAGGGGGGTCTGGTCCCAGACCTCTGCTCACTGCGACTGTTTGCAAGAGTGCGGCCTATGGGGGGAACTTCCACCCGTTCGAAACAGGCGCCAAAAAATAGCCAAGATATTGCTATGGGTGGGGAAGGGGGGGTTCGGGGCCCGCCCCGATCGGCAAAACAATGAATAAAAAACAATCACGTATCGGGGCCGTGGGCCGAAGCCGACTCGTCTCTCGGGCCCCAGGGCCCTTAATGTTTGTTCAGTAACACATAAGGCCCAGGAAGGAAGCTGAGGCTCAGGGAGGAGGACGATTTGTTTCCTCACATCTCGAAGCTGCAACAGAACTCCCAGTCTTCCGTCGCGAACTTCCGCCGCTCCAGCTGCCGAACTATTCACTAGCGGTTAGGCTCTAGCAGGCTCTAGTTGTAATCCTAAGTGTTCGGCATCGGCTGACATATAGTGTCACGCAGGTCGCGCCCCTCAGGGAGCTCCGCCGACGGCCCCAAAAACAGGCTTGGCTTAGCGCCCCCCCCCGCCCATGTCGGCACACCCCTCACATGGATCGCGCACCGCAGGGAGCTCCACCTACGTCCCGAGATACAAAACCTTGGCGCGGACGCCAACCGGCTCGGCGCGTCGCACCGCGACGATGGGCGCGACGCTCGACCCGGGCCGCGCGCAGCGGTGCCCCGAGCCGACGGCGGCTCGGGCACTCGCCTGCGTCGCCGGCCCAGCCGAGCGCACAGCGCGGACACCCCAGGCCGAGTGGCCGCGCCAGGGGAGCGGCGGGCGGGCAAAAGCCGCACCGCAGGTGCCCCTCGCCGAACGCGGCGGGACACCCCCCCCCAGCCGAGCGCGCGCGGCGCCTCTCCCAACCCTGGGCGGCGCACGCGCCCCCACGCGCGCTCGCCCACGCAAGGAGGGCGGACTGCGCGACGCCTCGCGCCCATCGCTCGGGCGCGCGTCGCCCCGCGCCGCTGCGCGTCGCGCGGAGCCCTCTCCCTTTCGCCCAAGCACGGGGGCCGGGGCGGGGGCGCCCGCCCCGCTGTTTCGCGACCGCGATCAAAGTTGCACGACGCTCGCCCGCCACGCGACCCTGGCGCGGACGCCGAACGGCTCGGCGAGTCGCGCCGCGACGACGGGCGCGGCGCTCGACCCTAGCCGCGCGCAGCGGTGCCCCGAGCCGACGGCGGCACGGGCACTCGCCTGCGTCGCCGGCCCAGCCGGGCGCCCAGCGCGAACACCCACTGCCCTGGAGCGCTGGGCACTCGGCGGGCGGCCCAGCCGCGCGCGCCACGCGCGCGCAGGCGCAGACCCAATGCACCGCGCGCCGCCGGAGCACCAGCGCGCGCGCGCGCCCCAGCAGGCATGAAGCCTAGTCTCTTTTTCTTGCGCATCGCCGTCGAAGGAGCAAGTGCCCCTTGCCTCGAGAGCAGCGCCCCGCTCGAGACTCCACGGGTAGATGCCCCATGAAAGCAGCGCTGCGCCAACCGCCCGCGCGAAGCATCTCGGCCAGGCCAGGCGCTCGACCACGTCGAGCGCGCGCCCGCGGCGAAGCGCCTTCGCGACGAATTCCCCCGGACGAGCCGCGCCCGCCGCCCCGGCCGCAATTCGGACGGCGGCCGCGGCATCAGCGGGGGGGAAGTTCGCCAAGGCCTGCGCGCCCACGCCCGCTCTCTCGAAGAACGCGCGACGCGCCTGGATCTCTCCGCCGACGAGCGGCGCGCCACTGCGCCGAAGTGCAACGCCGAGGCCGGTCGCTCGTTTAGCGAACTCACGCGCGCGGCCACCTGCGCCGCGCACCCGCCGGCCGCGCCGCTGCGCGCTTCGGGCGAAACGCGCCTGCGACACGTGCTGCTTACGACAATACAAAGACGCAAAGCTCGGCAGATCGCCCACGATCGACGCCGCGGCCGCGCGCGCATCGAAGGCTGTGCGCCACTGTCTGAACGGCAGCAGCCCCTTCTGGGCCCCTGCTTCCGAGGGCCCGCCTCCGCCCCCTGCGCATGGCGCGAAGACCAGAAGGGCAGGAATGCCCACGACGCGCGCCAACACAGTGAGCCGCGCGAACGCGCGCGGAGCGATCTCGCCTTGAGGCCCAGCGAGGAGCACGGGCGGGCCACGCCCTCGCGCCGCAGCTTCGCCGCCTGGGCCCCCAGGGCGTCGACCGCAGCAGACGATGGCCAAGAGGACGGCGGCAGGTCGCGGAGGGGCGCCCGTCGCCCCGACGCCCGGCGAAGCACGCGCGGCTGGCGACCGCGCCGCCGCCCCCGCCCGATGAATGGCGGACCCATTCGCCACATGCTCGGCGGTCGGTTCGCGCGCGGAACGCAGCGCTTCCTCGAGGCGGGAAAGACCCCCCGCCACTGTCGCGATCCGCCCCCGGCTTAAACCTTCCTGCTCGCGCGCCGCGCGGACCAATGCTTCGACGCGCCCCACCACCCCGCCGGCCAGACCGCGTCGGCAGGCCAGCAGCCACCGCGCGTCGGGCGCTCGCCTTCCGAGCAGAGTCGAAGCCCTTCAGCGAGCCGGGCTCCACCTCAGGCAGGCGGGCCCAGTGAGCGACGTCATCCTGCTCCAGCGCCTCGGTCAGATTATTGCAAAGCTCTTCTCCCCGCGGGGCCTCGGACTCGGCCTCGGCCATCCATCCGCGAAGGGCAACCTCCGCCTTGGCAATCGCGCAGCAGCGAACCCCGATCCCGCGAGCGGAACTGCTGTCCTTTGCGCTACACCGCGAATGCCCGACCACCGCCGCGCCGCGCGCAAGAGACACGCCACACACGCGCACAAACGCGGCCATCAGCGGTCCCGGGAGACGCGCCTCGCACCAGATCAAACGCGGCCAACAGTGGGCCCAGGAGACGCGCCGCACATTTGCGCAATCGAGACTAGCATCGGGCACTGGCGACGCGCCATCCGCCCGCCCGAACACGGCCACCAGTGGGCCCAGGAGACACACCTCACACGCGCAGAACAGCGGCTACCAGCGGGCCCAAGAGACACGCCTCACAGACACAGAAAAGCGGCCACCAATGGGCCCAGCAGACACGCCCCACACGTGCTCAACCGCGGCCACCAGTGGGCCCAAGAGACGCCTCACACGCGCTCAAATGCGGCCGCCAGTGGGCCCAGGAGACACGCCTCACACGCGCGCCGACGCGGCCACCAGTGGGCCCAGGAGACACGCCTTACACGTGCTCAAACGTAGCCACCACCAGTGGGCCCAGGAGGCGCGCCTCACGCGTGCGCAGAGGTGGCCCAAGAAGCACGCCTCACACGTGCACAATCGCGCGGAACACGCGCGCGATGACGCCCGCACACACGGCCACGGTGGAATGGCCCAAAAGCCGCACCGCTGGTGACCCTCGCCGAACGTGGCAGGACCCCTCCCCAGCCGAGCGCGCGGGCGCCCCTCCCAACCCTGGGCGGCACACACGCCCCCTCCCGCGCTCGCCCACGCAAGCGGGGCGGACTGCGCGACGCATCGCGCCCACCGCTCGGGCTCGCGTCGCCCCGCTCCGCTGCGCGTCGCGCGGCGCCCCCTCCCTTTCGCCCAAGCATGGGGGCTGGGGTTGGGGCGCCCGCCCCGTTGTTTCGTGACCGCGATCAACGTTGCACGATGATTGCCCGCGACATGGTTCGAATAGTGGCACGCCCCTCACGCGGATCTTGCCCCGCACATACATGCAGATGCGGCACCAGAAGGAAGCGTCATAGCGTCGCCCCACTCATATCGGTACCCTTCTCACACGGATCGGGGCCCGCAGGAGGTTCCACGGACGGCCCCAGAGGCAAAGTTCGATTACCGCCCCCGCCTACTTCGGCACCCCTCTCACACGGAGCGCAGCCCTCCGAAATCTCCACACAACGGCCACGGAGGCAGGGCTCGCATTGCGTTCACCCCCCCTCGCTCCTTACGGCACAACCCCTCACGCGGATCGTGCCCACGAGGTTCGTCCAGCGCCCCCTCGCCCACGTCGGCACACCCGTCACACGAATCATGCCCCAGGAAGGGCTCCACATGGCACCACTGGTCAGCTTCGCATGGCATCCTGCCCCTCCCCCATCCCATCCCTTCCCACTGCGCTGATGTATTCTCTATCCGCACACGCGTGTCATAGCGGACCTGAAGTTCCAACACAAAAAAATCGTGTTGCGCGGCGTAATCGGAAAAGGGGAGCTGCGAGCACAGGAGGAGCAGGAGGAGGACGTGGCGACTGAGCAGCAGGAAAAGGAGGAGCATCACGAAGGATGAGAAAGGAAACGAACAGCAGCAGCAGCAGCAGCAGCAGTAGGAACTGGCGTGGACTGAGCGGGAGGCGCAGAAGGACCAGGGAAAGGCGGAGGAGGGGAAAAGAAGGGGGGCGACAACGATGAGGAAAGAATCGGATCCAGAAGAAGGATCAGCGCTGGAGTGAAAGCGTCATTCTGAACGACGGGAGCAGAGCCGTCATCCTAAAATGAGGCCCGCGCTGCAGCGGGAGCACGCTGCCTCGAATTGGGAAATAAATGAAACACCAAAACGCGGATGGGGGGGAGAGAGAGAGAGAGAGAGAAGAGTAGTATTGATATTGTGCATTTGTCGGGGGGAGGGCCGAGAAAGAAATGAGAAATCAGGAATCAGGAGGAGGGGGACGACAAGGAAAAAGGGGAGAAAGAAGGGAGAAGAAGGAGGAGGAGGACAAGGAGGAGGGTGAGGAGGAGAAGGAGGAGGAGGAGGAGGAGGGAAAAGATGCAACGACCGGATCTCAAGGTCCGCAGGAAGATCCCCCCCGCCCCCCGGAAGCTCCAGTGGTGCTTGCGTCGTCTGGCCAAGCCACACCGTCGCCCGTGGGTGGGGCCGCAACCTCCACCGCGGCCTCCACGGGGCCTGGCATGGGCGTCGCGTCCGCCGGCGGGCGCACCGCGGCCTGCGGGGGTCATCGTCGTCGTCGTCGTCGGCGGCGAGGCGGTCGGCATCGTCGACAACGGCGAGGAGGACGAGGATGGAGGAGGAAGGGGGAGGAAGAGGAGGCGGAGGAGGAGGCGGACGAGGAGAAAGAGGACGAATGGGAGGACGAGGAGGAGGAGGAGGAGGAGGAGGAGGAGGAGGAGGAGGAGGAGAAGGAGGAGGAGGAGGAGGAGGAGCGAGCGAGATAAAATAGGTAAAGGCGCCCAGGGAGCTGGTACTGGTCAAACCTAAATTCACGAGGCCCCGCGGTGGCCAGTCGCAGGAACTCGATACGCCCCCTAGAAAGATGGGGCACCGGAGGCGAAAAAGCGGATCCCGAGCCCCCGCCGGACGCCGCGAACGTCGGAGGCCCATCCGACACTCGGGGCCCTCCCTGGACCCCGAGAGCGCCGGAAGCCCATCCGACCTCACCTCGCCCCACGCCCCTCCGTCCCCATGCATCGCCGCCCCCGCCCGCGCCGCACCGCCCACGTTCACGAAAGCAGAAAGGGCGCGACCTTGCAGCCCCACCCGCCGTCCATAGGACCCTCCGCGGTTGGGGCACCCCTCCCGCCCTGGACTTTCACCCCCGCCCGCGGCGGAAGGATGGGGGCCCACGCGCGGGAAAGAGGCCAGGGCCGCGGCGGCGCCCTACTGGGCGGCGGGGCTCCACAAGGACCCCGGAGGCACGCCAAAGCGCCGCCGCCTCCGCAGGCGGAGCCGCGAGGGCGCGGTCTCGAAGCCCCGCCCATCCCTCATAAGGCCCTCCGCGGTTGGGGCGCCCCCCCACAGCGGACCCCGCCCCCGCCCGCGGCGGAAAGACGGGGGCCCACGGGCAGAAAGGAGGCCCCGCCGTGGCGCCGCCCATCGGACGGCGGGGCTGCAAGACGATCTTGGAGGCACGCCAGGACCCCCTGCCCGACCTCCGCGCGGGCGCATCGTCGACCCCCTCTGGGCGCCGTCGCCAGGCGGCGCGCAGCCCCCTCCAGCTGCTCAGATTCAGTATCCCATGACGCTGGCCTCCAGCTCTCTCTCTCGCGACAGCTGGCTAAGCAGCGTCGGAGCCCGCTGCCATTGCCCGCATGTCCCGCGTCGCAGGCGCTGGCCCCGTCGTAGCCGATGAGGCGCGCCCCCCGCTTCTTCTCGCAGTCGCTCGCTGAGCATCTCCCCGAGCAGCGCCAGGGCCAGCCGTCGCGGCTTGTCTGTCTCGCGCCGCAGGCGCTGATCCCAGCGTCGCCGCAGGCGCCGCTGGTCTGGCGGAATGCTCTCAATGCCCTCGCGCCGGCGCCGCGTGAGGCACGGAGTCGGCTGCTTCTGGGCGTCGCAGCTCGGCGGGCGCGGCCGACCGAGGGAGGGGGGCGGCAGATCCCCCGACAAGAAAGAGAACACCGTCGCCCAGACCAGTCACGCATCACGGGCGCTGTCCTAGCGCAGTGGCCGATGCTGCTGGCGCCCAGCTCCCGCTTGCAGCTGCTCCCCGGGCAGCGCTGGAACCTCCCGCCACGGCCCGCCCGCCTCGCGAGGCGGCGAGAGCCCTCGATGAAGCGCTTCAGCTGACACTCCGCGCGGTCGCAGTGCTCCGCGTCGCAGGCCGACGCGCGCCCGCGCCGCGGCGGCGGCCTGCCGTCGAGCGCGCATCCGAGCACGTCCACCTCCAGCGCCGCCGCGACTGCGCCGTCGTTGAAGCGCTCACCGCCCCCGAACTGCACCGGCCCAACGCGCGCGACCTCCCCGTTGAAGCGCGCGCCCGGCGCTTGCCGACTGCCGCCACCAGGCGGCCCAAAAGTTCAATGCGATCCTCTGGGCGATGCTGAAGCCCTCCTGCATCAGGGAGACGCTGCCGTGGAGTGCAATGACGGGGCCCTGCCTGTCGATGCCGATCTCGTCGCTGGCGCCATCCTGGGCGTCGCGCGCCCACATCCAGAAACGAGCGGGGCGCCTTGACCTGCGGCGCTTTTCGCACGCGCGGATGGGGACGCCCACTTCCCGCGCACACCCGGCCGCCGCCGCCGCTGGCCAGCGAGCAAGGCCCCCGCGCAGTCCACAGCGCGAGCGTGGAGTCGCGGTCGCGCGAGCTGGCGCTGCACGTCAGCTCTCGAACGCCGCGTCGAACTCCGCCCCCGCGTTCTTGGGCTTCACGAGGGTCGACCGGGCAGCCCCCCCGGGCGTCGCCCGCGCACCCCTGCCCCGCCCCTCGTAGACCAGCAGAGAATTGGGCGCGACGACGGAGTTCGGGAGGATAACGGACGGCCTGCCTGGCGAGGTGCTTCGAGCTTCCCGCCACTGAACGCATCGGAGTCGAGGTCCCCCAACATTGACGGGGCAATCATATCGCTGCAGTCCGCCAGCACATAGCCGCCCCTTCCGGCGCTGGCCGCCCGATGGCGGGGGCCCGGGCTGCGCGCTCAGGCCCGCGGAGGGCCGCAGCCCCCCCGCGCAGTGCCTGAACCTTTTGCTAGGGTCGCCCGCGGGCGCTGATCTCGGCGACGTAGCCCGCAAAGCTGTTCTCCACAGCCGTCGCGCAGCAGCTCGCTGAGCAGCGCCGGGGCCTGCTGCCGCGGCTCGCCCGTCTTGCCTCGCGCGCGCCGGCCCAGCGACGCAGCTGGCGAAGCTGGTCTCCGGCATCTTCCTGTGGCGGCTCGTTGAGCGGCGCCGCATTAGGAACGGACGGGGCGCCTTGACCTTGGGCCCTCTGTCGTTCGCGCAGTGGGGGGCGCCCACCACCCGCGCGCGCCGCGGGCGATGCCGGCGCAGGCCATCGAGCAAGGCCCCCACGCGGACAACGGCATGGGCGCGCAGTCGCGGTCGCGCAACTCCTCTGCACGCCGGCGCGCGGGCGCCCTCCAGCTACTCGCCATCAGAGATTGGGCGCTCTCGCACCGCGGGCGTCGATCCCAGCGTCGCAGCCGACGGCGCCAGTTCCCAGCCCCTCGCGCCGCAGCCCGTCGAGCAGAGCGCGCAACCGGGCTCCACGCGGACACTTCCTGGGGCCCAGGAGGCCTCGATATCGCACGTGGCCTGGATATCGCACGCGGCACATCCATGGCACGAGGCCTGGACATAACTGAGCACCGCACGAGGCCCGGATCTAACGCGAGGCCTGGATATCGCACGACCGCGGGGTCCAAACAGCGAGGGCCCGCCTGGCCTCGACGTCCCCCGACACCTGGACGTCGCCCGCGACTGGTGTGCCGACGAAGTTCCGCATGGCCTTGCTCGCGAGGGACTGCTCGGCCCCGACGTCGCCAAAGACACGGGCGTCGTTCCGCGACCTCGGCGCTGCCGAGGCCCAGCACGGCCAAGCCCACGGGGGACTGCATCGCCTGGGCGACGCTCGAGACTGGGGCGTCAAACGGGCGCGGGTCAGCCAACCTGACGAGGGTCGGCGCGGACGAGTTCGCGACCCCGACGTCGCCCGAGACCGGCGCGCGGAGCATGCTCAGATCAATCAAGTCGACGAAGCTCCGCGCGGCACGGGCGTCGCTCGCGACCTCGACGAGGCCGAGGCTCAGGGCGGCCATGCGAACGAGGGACTGCGCGGCAATGATGGAGCCCGAGAGGGCGCGACACAGGCGCAGGTTGGTCAGCGGCACAAGGCCCCGCGCGGTCTGGAAGTTCCCCAGGACCCGATTGCCACTTAAGACCAGCAAGAAGAAGCCCACAGAGGAGCGCATGGCCTCCTCGTCGCCAGACGGCGGGCGGGCGTTCTCCATCTGCTCGCCAGCGAAGATCGGGCACTGCTGGCCCAGAGGGGTGCCAGGGGGCCGCTGCCGCCAGGTGCAATGACGCAGCCCTGCCCTGCGACCAAGATCTCGTCGCCGACAACTCTGGGCGCCCCCCCCCTGCATCTGCAAGCGGGCGGTGTGCTTTGACACCAGGCACTTGCCATTCGCGCGGACGGGGACGTCGACCCTCCGCGCGCGCCCCTGGACGCCACCGCCGCGGGTCATGGAGCAAGGCCCCCACTTCGCCCACGGCATGAGCGCGCAGTCGCGGCCGCGCGAGCGGGCATCGCACGGCTGCCCCTCAAGCGCAGCGTCGCACTCCGCCCGCCCTCTCTTGGATTTCGGCCATGCTCGCCCCACGCGCGGCCGTCGGCGTCGAGCTGTCACACTCGCCGCCGGCGCCCGTCGCGGAGCTCCACGACGCGGCACTCGAGACTGCATTCGCGCCGCTCGCGGACGCCAGCGCAGAGCCGGCGCTCTCCGACGCGATGCTGCACAAGTTCGCGATGCTAGTATCCATCAGGTTGCTAGCGACGTGGTACTCTAGGTAGCACTCGCCCCACTCGTGAACGTCAGGGGCGAGCTGCTGCTGTCTGGCGCGCTGCCGACCGCCGCCAGACCAGTGCTCGACGCGGTGGTCAACGACGCGGCACTGGGGGCAGACCTCAAACCCTCGTGGACATCAAGGCCGAGGCGCTGCTCTCCGACGCACAGCTCGACGGCGCGCTGCCGGCACCCGTCGCAGTGGCCAGTGACATGGCACTCGAAGCCGCTCGCGCCCCACACGTAGACGTCGGGGTCGAGCTGGTGATCGCTGGCGCGTCGCGTTACTGACACCCGCCGCGGTGGCCAGCGACGTGGCACTCGAGGCGGCACTCGTTTCTCTGTTGAACGTCAGGGCCACGCTGCCGCTCTCCGACGCGCCGTTGGACGACGAGCCGAAAGAAGCGCTCGATGAGGGGCCTCTGGACTAGGCTCTGACATTATTCGCCATGCCCCCTAGGCCCTTCAAGATTCCCACGTTGCCCAAAAAATATTCTCCGCCTCGCGGGGACCGCGGCCAATGCTCGCGGCAGTGTCAGCAGCACTACCCAAGAAGACACCCACGGACACATCGTCGACCGCCTGGAACGCGCGGAGGCCACTGCTCATCGCTACGACTGGCTCCATCGGCACTGATGGCGAAGGGCCACAAATCATGAATTCGAGAGATGTCGACTTCCATCGACGCTTCATGTCAGATATTGCAGCAGCTGCATTCTGCAAAACGTTCCGAAATTCGCCCACACTGGACGCGAGGATGATCAAGTCGTCGGCCCAAGTCAAGCGGGCCCCTCATCGACTACTGCGAAGCCGTAGCCGAACCAGCCCCATCGCCTCACAACGCTCTCAAGAGCAACCCCCGGCACGACGTCGAATTCCCCGGGGGCTCGACGCCCCCCTGCCCCCCGCCCCTCTCGAAATCAAAACGCCCACAAGCCGGGCGCCAGGAAGCGAAAGACTGCAAGTCCTGCCCGAAATTTCGCGCATCCATGCTGGAATCAGGGATGGATGAACACCTTGGGCCTGCAGGGGGGGACATTAACACGTCATAATGGCTGTCTCGACATTGCCTCTGCCGACCACTGACCTCTTGCCCCATTGGCTCACTAATAACATCATCACAGTATTGTCCACGTCGGACGCCGACGGCGGCCACGCGAGAAGGAGCGCGAGGAGGGCGGATACGAGGTTGGAGACATTGACAAATACAGCCACGAACAGATATGGAGTTTGCCAACCCACCTGACATCAGACAACTGTTTTGGTTGGGCCTCTTTGGAGATGCCATCGGAATCAACGTTCTTCCGACTAGCCGCATCCGGCGATGAGGGGTCAGAGAGGCGCCCTTGACACCGATGCCAAAATCGGAGAACGATAGAAGCGACAGCGCCTTGTAGATTTCGGGGACTGCGCCGTCACTGCCAAACGCTCTGCACACTTTGAGTCGGGCTCTGCCCCGAAGTGCGCCCCAGACAGACATGGACAGGACCTGGCGCCCATCCACGCGCTCGTTCTTCGCGATGTTGCCCAAAGCTCCACGCGCGCGGACTGTGCCTCGACTTGGCTGTTCACGTCGCCAAACCTCTGCTTGCTGAACTCCAGCACGGCCTCCCGCCAGATCTCCCCATCAGCGGTTCGGGCACCATTGATCAAGAGTGTGGACAGCGTGCGGGACGGAGCGTCACCAACACAAACACCACTCAAGCGCAGCTCGTTTCGTGCACGCCTAGATTTCTGGCACCCGTTTATCTTGAGCGCAGGCCGCGGCGATGCCCCTCCCGACCAACTTGACGGGGCCGTTGACGGCACACTGGCGCTGACGCAGCCGTGTCCGAGAAGTCTGAAAACAAACGCCAACGGCAGCATGCAGAACGGCTGATTGAAGCACGCCCAACTGCGAGCCCGAATCGTCGACGCGCGATCACCGAAAGTGCTGGAGATCATCGGGGGAAGATGGTGACCACCCATTCAACGAGGTCGAGCTGGCGACATCGTCCGACATCTAGCCGCGGCAGGTCAAGTTCGACAGCACAGGCCTGTGATCCAAGCGCTTGAAAAGTTTATGCTGCAAGTTCTGGGCCCACGCTTCACCCTCGATCCCATCAGATCCGCCGACGAAGTCAACCTGGGATTTGATCGTCCACTGAGAAGGCATCTCGTGAGTCCAAAGCTTTCTTCTAGAGAGGCCCCCGTCTACCTCAACGAGAGCATTGCGAAATGCATTCAGCAGTCAGACCCCCAAAGATTCCATCCAAGAAGCGACCACGGAAATCTCTGCGTGGGAACGGCTCGGACACCCCTCCAAGACAGCATCCCCAGTCAGAGACATCTAGAAGCCGGGTATCTGGACATCTGCGTCCTCCCACAAGCCGATCTCGAACTCCACGGAAGAGTAAGCTAGACGGATATGTTGTATATACTGCGTGGTCTCCTCAGACACCCACTGCGCCTTCCCATCATCAGCAAGATGGTCTGAAACGTGAGCAGAGATATAGATAAACCACTGCGCCACACCAGTTATCGCCGAACCTAAAGTCCCTGAGCGCCCGCATCCCGGATCTAGGAATAAGAAGGGCATAAACAATGTTCAGCGGACAGCATAGCGTGGCCAGAATATGCACATGCATGCAGGCCAACCCAAGCAGGTACCTCTTGCAGTAATGCCACAAAATCCCCAGCAAAGCATTCCCGAAACTCTTGACACAATCTCTTCGCGGCTGAGACCCTCATCCTGCAAGTGGTCCAAGAGATGACCCGCAGCTCCATCTCGAAGACGTCTGGCGTTGTCTCGAAGATTCGGTGGAGAGAGAGCGCCTGCATCCAACTTGACCTTCCCCTTCTCGTCAACCTCCCCCATGACCTGCTCGCCCTGGTCGTCTTCACGGAAAACTGGAAGCCGGGCGGCCCCGAGTGGCGGACCGTACTGCCCGGTCCCTTAGCCTTAGTCTTGATCTCCAAGAATGTCCTGGCCTTCCCGCCGGCCTCGAAATGGCGTTGGTCCTCGGGTGATTTCTGGACCGTGACGTACAGGTCGTTCCCGTTGTGCTGAAAACTGTTCCCACCCTTCAAATGTCCCTGAACAGACAACCGACCTCCGTGGCGTAGGGAGCTTGATGTGTATGAAGAACTTTTCAACCTTGAAGCCCCTGAACTCGATGTCACCCACTTTGTCCCTGAGGCCCACAGGGATCATAGCCGTAAGACGGCTGGTCAAGTCTTCAGCCTCAAGCCTGCTTATTCCTGAGTTCCTGCGTTCCTTATACTCGCAAATGCCTCGGATCTCGATGAAGGTAGCGACGAGACTAGAGGATTGCCCTGACGAGAGCGCCTCCTCTAGTTTAGAGATGCGCCTGTCGTGAGCGTCGACCTTGTCGTTGATCTCCTTGACCTCTTCGCAAATCGGGGCCAGGTGCGTCTCAAACTTCTGATCAAGCATGGTGGACAGGGCGTCCAAACCGACGGACATGGCGCTAGCTCACCCATGGCCCTAGGATAACTGCCCGAAAGAAGTAACACACGCGGCGTGGTACTTCTGAGTTGCTTGGGTTTGGGCTTGGGTTTAGGGCCGTTGCGTGAGCCAAAATGGCCACGGAAATTTCGTCGGAGGCCCTGTGGAGCCCAAATTGGCTGTTGATGTCTTCCCCGATGACGATTGCAGTTCGACTAGCAGTTCTGTCACATGCTGTCTCGACCCAGTCTGTTACCATTTTGGTTATTGCTGGGCGGCTCTTCACATGTGCCGGCACAAAGCAGACTGATAGAAAACAGAAGTCGAAGTTCCTAGACTTGATACGTGTTCGTGCTGCTCTCCCTTGAGTTCTGGTGGGCGGCATAAAGATCGATCGGAGCGCCTCCGTGGAAGTGGAGTGGGAGACAAGGATAGCTGTGCCAAATGCCCTCGTCACAAGCCTCTTCTTCCTCCCTCAAATTATCCCAGTGCGACCCTACCTAGGAGTTGGAACCCCTAGGAAAGCAGCATTAGTAGTAACAGTAACGCTAAGCTAAAGCTAAGCTAAAGCTAAGCCACAGCTAAGCTAAAGCTAAGCTAAAGCTAAGCTAAAGCTAAGCTAAAGCTAAGCTAAAGCTAAGCTAAAGCTAAGCTAAAGCTAAGCTAAAGCTAAGCTAAAGCTGAGCAACAGCTAAGCTAAAGCTAAGCTGCAGCTAAGCTAAAGCTAAGCTAAAGCTAAAGCTAAGCTAACGCTAAGCTAAAGCTAAGCTAAAGCTAAGCTAAAGCTAAGCTACAGCTAAGCTAAAGCTAAGCTAGAGCTAAGCTAAAGCTAAGCTAAAGCTATGCTAAAGCTAAGCTAAACGCTAAGCTAAAGCTAAGCTACAGCTAAGCTACAGCTAAGCTAAAGCTAAAGCTAAAGCTAAAGCTAAAGCTCCCAGGAGACTGGGGGAACCGCTCCCAGGGGACTGGGGGAACCGCCCGGGGCGAGTTCCACTGCCCGGCCCCTTTAAGCTAAGACAGTAAGAACCCTTCTAGGCAGAGCCTAGGTAGGGAAAAACCATTGCCCAGTAGTGGTGTAAATTTGTAGGTAATTACGCATCCCAATGCTCCTGTCCACTTCGTAGCAGTGTCCCAACTTCTCACCTCTTGAGTGGCGTCCTCGAGTCTCTCGTTGGCCGGTGGAATAAGGGAGGAAGGGGAGAGAAGAAAGGGGAGAAGAATGGAGAAGGGGAGGAGGGGAGAGGAGAAGGGGGAGGAGGGGGGGAACAGGACGACGACGACGACGACGACGACGACGACGACGACGACGACGACGACGACGAC
>CAUYUJ010014411.1:0-37500 GCA_963575745.1 Prorocentrum cordatum
TCTCGGCGGTGCTGGTTACGCAGCCAGGCTTGTACCCGAGCCTTGGGGCACCGTCGAGGTGGAGGGATCTCAAGGAACCCCGAGCACGGGGGTGGACGCAGGTCCGCTCCGACCGTGGCTCTACCTTTCTCGGTGCTGCTGCGGCCCAGGATGCAATGCCACACCTGGCCCCAGCACCGTTCTGCGTCGGCAGCGCACTGGCTGCCCTTCGCCGCCCGCTCGATTGCACAGTGTCGAGCGGGTTTGGCTGCACCTGCGCTTTCGCGCTCTCCAGTCAAAAAAAGAACCTTGTTAAAAACAGCGTGCGAGCCCTGGGGGGGGAACATTTGAAGAAAAATACAACGGTTACCGGAGGGGGATCACCATTATCATCGACCTTTAGAAATGAGATCTCGAGGACTACAGACAACAACAACAACAACAACAACAACAACAACAACAACAACAACAACAACAACAACCACTTTACCCGAACGCTCAGTGTTCTCACCAGTGCCAGGGTTTTCATGCGACGCCAGCCAATACCCCCACTTTGTGGGGGGGCAGTGCAAGCTCTACCAAATATCCACACGACTCTTCGCCACCACCCACACCCAGTTTCCCGCCCTATGACGTTCGGACACTTCACTTCGTGGCCTGCGGACGACCGTGGCTACTACACTGGCGTGGAGTACACACCCACAGAAGTTGTTAAGCCTACGTTCGTACACCCACAGAAGTTGTTAAGCCTTGTTAACCCACAGAAGTTGTTAAGCCTTCCACAGAACATCTGTTGCATATGATGCATATGGAGGTGTTTTTCGAGGACCTACGGTGCGATTCGTGTGATTTTATGATGCGCGGTGCTAAAATTCGTAAGAAGCCCAATGGTTTTTGGAGATTTCGGCGTGCGCGCGCGAAGAAAAAACGAATGTGTCCCGCATGGTATTATTTGACAGGGATGATGGCCCTGGCAGGTGCGCAACCGTTGTTGCAGAAGTTCGAAAAAGTTGCTCGCAAAAGCCCGTTTGACAGAAATGTTTAAAAAGTGTTGGGTTTCCTACGAATCCGCAAGAGCGCGCGGGATGAGATTTTGACAATTTTTGTTGAAAAACCATTGGTTTTTTGATGTTTTTATGTTAAAATCGCTGCGAACACTAAGGTTTTGGAAGGATTTCGTCTTGCGCGCGCGAATGTCCACTTTACCTTTTTTTTTGCAAGGGATTCTTGAAATTTGATTATATTAGAACAAGAAATGTCATTTTCTATTGTTTTTTTTTTGCAAGGGAAAGCGGATTACAACAAAACAACCGGATCCTGTACACACCCTCTTTTCTGAGGCTTCCTCACGAAAATGATGAAAATGTAGCTGCGGCCTAGGCGGCGCAGGGGGGGCGCGCACCAGGGGGCCCAACAATAATTATTCTTTAGAATAAATAATGTTCAATAATCAGTTTACCCTCATGCGCGATGTTTCCACACGAAGCATGCGACCATCATGATAACCATCCCCATCATGGGGGATTATTGTTCTATAGCGGTGTCCGTTATTCCCATTCCAAGATCTCCCGCCCAATGAGGTTTTGCAAACACCTCCTGCGAGGAAGCTCAAAATATCCAGCCTCGAAAACACATGCCCGCGCCTTGCTGCGCCGAAGCGAGGCCGCCAGTGGAGCCCCAGCCAAGGGCAAAGCACAAGAAAGTATCAAGCGACAGGATTGCCTTGGTGGGGATGGGGGCTGTCGGCGGCGAGGCAAGGACCTGGCCCTGAATAGAAAGGGAGGAAGGCTCGAGCAGGGCCGCTGCTGTTGCTGGGAGCGACGCCAATGCTTAAGAGAGTAGGGCGCTAGTCCAGCGTAAAACAAAACAAAATCTCGAGCGGGCACGCTGGTTTTGTTGGGGCGGCGGTTGTCGGCGGCGAAGAGGAACACCGCATTGAGTAAGAAGGGAGGAAGCATCGAGCGGGAACCGTGGTTTTGTCGGGACGAGGGCTGTCACGGCGAGGAACAGCACCGTCGTAAGGAAAAGGGAGGAAGCCTCGAGCGGGAGCGTTGTTCTTGCTGGGAACGGCGCCGATTCAAAAAAGAGTAGGGCGCCAGTCGAGCGTAAAACAAGAGGAAGTCTCGGGCGGGAGCGTTGGTGTTGTTGGGACGGCGGTTTTCGGCGGCGAGGAGGAGCACCGCCTTGAGTAAAAAAGGGAGAAGTCTCGAGCGGGAGCGCTGTTGTTGCTGGGGGCGGCACCGATGAGAGAAAGAGTAGCGCGCCAGTCCAAGGTAAAACGGGAAAAAGTCTCGAGCGGGAGCGCTGGTTTTGTTGGGACGGCGGCTTTCGGCGGCGAGCAAGAGCACCTGCCCTGAGTAAAAAAGGGGGAAGTCTCAAGCGGGAGCGTTGTTGTTTGGGGGCCCGTTTTGGCGCCCCCCGAACCGCTCGAGCGTGAGCCTCATTCCCAATGAAAATGTGGCTGGCGCCGAGGCGGGAGCGCCAACGCGCCTTGGGGGGTCCAACAATAATAACTGTTTAGTAATTAGCACTCAACAACAACAACAACAACAACAACAACAACAACAACAACAACAACAACAATCATTTAGACTGGGGACACTCCGTTCTCACCAGTGCCAGGGTTTTCATAGGAGGCGGGCAATACCCCCACTTTGTGGGGGGCCGGTTCAAGCTCTACCAAATTTCCAAACGACTCTTCGCCACCACCCACACCCAGCTTCCCGCCCTATGACGTTCGGACACTTCACTTCGTGGCATGCGGACGACCGTGGCTACTATTCAGGGCCCCGCGGCCGACGACGACGGCGTGCGCGCGCGAAGAAAAAACGAATGTGTCCCGCATGGTATTATTTGACAGGGATGATGGCCCTGGCAGGTGCGCAACCGTTGTTGCAGAAGTTCGAAAAAGTTGCTCGCAAAAGCCCGTTTGACAGAAATGTTTAAAAAGTGTTGGGTTTCCTACGAATCCGCAAGAGCGCGCGGGATGAGATTTTGACAATTTTTTGTTGAAAAACCATTGGTTTTTTGATGTTTTTATGTTAAAATCGCTGCGAACACTAAGGTTTTGGAAGGATTTCGTCTTGCGCGCGCGAATGTCCACTTTACCGTATTTTTTGCAAGGGATTCTTGAAATTTGATTATATTAGAACAAGAAATGTCATTTTCTATTGTTTTTTGCAAGGGAAAGCGGATTACAACAAAACAACCGGATCCTGTACACACCCTCTTTTCTGAGGCTTCCTCACGAAAATGATGAAAATGTAGCTGCGGCCTAGGCGGCGCAGGGGGGGCGCGCACCAGGGGGCCCAACAATAATTATTCTTTAGAATAAATAATGTTCAACAACAACAACAACAACAATTACTAGCACGTGGGGACACTCCGTTCTCACCAGTGCCAGGGTTTTCATAGGAGGCGGGCAATACCCCCACTTTGTGGGGGGGCCGGTTCAAGCTCTACCAAATTTCCAAACGACTCTTCGCCACCACCCACACCCAGCTTCCCGCCCTATGACGTTCGGACACTTCACTTCGTGGCATGCGGACGACCGTGGCTACTATTCAGGGCCCCGCGGCCGACGACGACGGCGTGCGCGCGCGAAGAAAAAACGAATGTGTCCCGCATGGTATTATTTCACAGGGATGATGGCCCTGGCAGGTGCGCAACCGTTGTGGCAGAAGTTCGAAAAAGTTGCTAGCAAAAGCCCGTTTGACAGAAATGTTTAAAAAGTGTTGGATTTCCAACGAATCCGCAAGAGCGCGCGGGATGAAATTTTGTCAATTTTTGTTTGAAAAACTATGGTTTTTTTGATGTTTTTATGTTAAAAGCGTTACGAAAACTAAGGTTTTGGAAGGATTTCGTCTTGCGCGCGCGAATGTCCACTTTACCTTATTTTTTGCAAGGGATTCTTGAAGTTTGGATTATGTTAGAACAAGAAATGTCCATTTTATAGTGTTTTTTGCAAGGGAAAGCGGGGGACAACAAAACAACCGGATCTGGACCAACCCGTTTTGCCTGAGACTTCCTCACGAAAATGATGAAAATGTGGCTGCGGCCTAGGCGCGGCGGGGGGGGCGTGCACCAGGGGTCCCAACAATAATTATTCTTAAGAAGAAATAATGTTCAACAACGACGACGACGACGACGACGACGACGACGACGACGACGACGACGACGACAACAACAACAACAACAACAACAACAACAACAACAACAACAACGACGACGACGACGACGACGACGACGACGACGACAACAACAGCATCAACAACAACAATCATAACAACCATTACAGCAACAATAGCAACAACAAGCACAACAACAACAGCAGCAATCAGTTTCAGACTGTTCACTCTTACTGGCACGCGTGTTTTACATGCTGTATACCCCAACCCTCGATACCCGCCCACTTCGTCTTTGATCGCACCTCCTTTCGTGGGGAATATCTTCCTTGTCGGCCACTGATTGCAGTGCGAGAAACTCTCGAGCGAGAACGCCGTTCCTGAGTTCGGGGGCCTCTCTGGCCAGGCCAGGGGCTCTCGGAATACAGATTGAGAAATATCGAGCGGGAACCTTTGTCGCCGTGTCTGGGCCTCCACCACCTTGCCTGAATTACAAGAAAATCTCGAGCGAGAGCGCCACTCTTTAGTTCGGGGGCCTCTCTGACAAGGGCCTCTGCGAATACGTCTTGAGGAGGTATCGAAAGGGAGCCCTTGTCGTCATACTTGGACCTCCACAGTTTGACTGAATAATGAGAAAGTATTTAGCGACAGCGCCGTTCCTGAGTTCGGGGGCCTTCATGGCCAGGGGCTCTCGGAGCAAATCGTGAGGAAGTATCGAGCAGGAGCCCTTGGTGTCGTGGCTGTGAGAAAATCTCAAGCGAGAGCGCCGTTCCTGAGGTCGGGGGCCTCTCTGGCCAGGGTATCTCGGGGTAAACTGTGGGGAAATATCGAGCGGGAGCCGTTGTCGTCGTAGCTGGGCCTCCAAGAACCCACTTTTACACTCAAGCCAACGCTCGAGCGGGAGCCTCGTTTTCAGAGAATATGTAGCCGGCGTCGACGCGAGATCAATAATAATTATTCTCTAGAAGTGAGTATTCAACAACAGCAACAACAACAGCAGCAGCAGCAGGTCACTGTTGGTCACACGACTCAGTCCGAGCACCAGTCTGACACAAGGTGACACATCGCTGGCACGTCGAAACCCTCTGCCCAGGTCTCAGAAGCTCGGCTTCAAGCGAGAAGTACATAGCAGTGCTGGCACCTGCATAAACATGTAACAACCACTGCGCTGCATACTGGATCATTAATTGTGTGGCGTACACTGCCACACGTCATCCGTTATCTGATCTCTTCACCCTCTCTTCTGCCGCGTTGCTCACTATAAATGCCTCCGAACCCTTCTTGATGGTGGACTCCATCTCGCGCGACTCCTCAAGGACAACTCCAAAATAGAAGTGTGTTGACGGAACGACCAAGAGATCGATACGGAGAGCGAGAAAGTGTATGATAAAGGATGGGACAGAAAAAAGAGAGGTCGAGAGGGAAAGACAGGGGGAGGAGAGAGACAGAGAAAGAAAGAAAGAAACAAAGAAAGAGAGAAATACGAAAGAGCTACGAGGTTGGCGAAGACGGCGCACAAAAGAAGGGTACCCATCAGTGGGAAGAAGTGGGTAGAAGCATGAAGTGGGAAGGCAGTCAAAGTAGATTGGGCTTCCGCCCGCTTCCTGATGAGGAAGGAAGGAAGAGAAAAATGTAGATCATTGCAGTAGGAAGACGGCCAAAAGCAGATTGGGACCTGAGAGTCTAGAAATATCTTCTTTCAACGACCGACGGGTAGGCGGCATGGGGAAAGCACGGCGACGATGATGGAGCGAAAACGTCATAGCAGGCAGAGCAAGAGCAAGGGCGAGAGAATGAGACAGGCAGTAAAATACGAGGGCAAGCGAACGAGAGAAAGAAAGAGGAGACAGAGACAGAGAAGAGACAGAGACAGATTCAGACAGACAGACAGACAGAACGAATCACAGACAGACAGACTGACTGACAGTCAATCAGTCAGACAGACAGAGACAGGTAAAACGGGGAACGAGACAGAAAAAAAGAGAGAGAGAGAGAGATTTCGAATAACAGCAAAATTCCTAACAAATGAGCGGGCGCGGTTCCCTAACTCCCAATAGAGGGGGCCTCCGACTTCGAAGACCACACCTCCGACAAAAATCCCAAAGGCGTTCCTCTGACCACCCCCCAACGCCCACCCCGCTTACCCCGCGTATCGCCAATGATGGGGGGGTACCAACAAACACACCCCCTCTTTCCCCCCGCCGGCGTCCCCCCGCCGGCGACGACGAGGCCGGTGACGACGAGGCTGCCGAAGCAACGACGACGACGACGAAGACAACGAAGACGACGAAAAACACGACGACCACGAAACAAACAAATCACGACGACGACGACGACGACGACGACGACGACGACGACGACGACGAACACGCTGCACGCGGTGGCTGGCGACAGCAACGACCACGACAGCAACCACGACAACGGCATCGACGACAACAACGACACCGACCATCTTGCGAACGTGTAATCTCCCAAACCAATGGTCACCTGAATTCGCTTCTCTCCCTCCCACGGCGCCCTAACGATGTCGGCTATGCCGACTTCGTTATTTTTCCTGCCCTCGGCGTGTGCGAGCCAGGCAACAACGCGGGCCAATGCGGCCCGTCTGCCGCTCCATGGGAAAGCGGCGGGCCAGCGGGAACTCTAGCGTCCGGGATGGCACTGCCATATCTTACCCGGGAAGATAATGCAGGCGTTGCGGTCCCAGCACCGCGTGTCCAAGTTCTTTTCTCTCGTCCCAAATGCAATGGCGACGCTCCTGGGCAAACCCGTGCCACGCCTCCTCGATGTCTCGAAGCAACCGTCTGGCGTGGCCCACCATTACGCGACCGATTGTCCCATCATGGCGGCCGGGCATGCTGCCTGGCCAGCCTGGCACAGAGTCCAAGGAGCGGCTTGCCAACGGTGGGCATCTGCGCGGCGGGAAGGGATCCAGGTCTGGTAGCACTGCCGCTGAGTCTGGTGGCGCCGGCGTCAGGTCAGCGAGAACAGGCGTGCCGGCCAGGTAGCGTCGTCCTGCAGGAAAAAACAGCTCTGGAAGGGGCCCGCCCCGAGGAGCTCTTCGCTCATCCACGCGGGACCCTAGCAACCCAACAAGTAGGTCGGGCTGGTACAATTTCCAGGCGGCGCTCTGCCCTCACTTTGGCCCTAAGCCGAGGACGCTAGGTGAGCCAGCATGAATTGCTGGCGCCAGGTCCACGCGCCACCATCCAGTTGGCTGGCGGCCATCACCACCCATTGTCCCCGGAGAGACACTTGGAACCGCCGCGGGAAGCGCTCTGAGAAGGACGCGGGAGTCACGTCGAAGCGCTCCAGGTGCCTGCTGCACAAGCTGGCGCAATGCAGGTTGATGTCTCGGTCGTAATTGCACCTCGGGTAACCAACCAGGTTCACCAGAAACCCCATCTCGAGTTCGCGCAGGACACGCAAGGGGCTCTTGGAAGCGGGGGCGACGGGCACCGGGGCGGGAGCGCAGGCGCCCAGGCCCTGGAACTGTCGCCTGGAAGAGGGGCGGGGGCACCCGGGGGGCCGGCTGCTGCGTCGTGCTGCGCATCACCTGGCTGCGGTGCGGGCTGCGACTGCGGCGGTGGTCGCTGGACGGACGTCCCCGACGGGGGCCGATTGGCGGTTTGCCCTGGGCGGTCGGCACGTGGGTCGGCAGAGGTGGAGATGGCCCTGCGCCTACGCTCGGGCAAGCTCGGGACGCCACCCCGCAGCGGCAGGGGCGCCCAGCATCTCTCCTTCCACGCCGCCTCCAGCGCGGCCATGGCTCTCAGCTCACGCTCGGCAAGGGCGATGGATCGCTGCTTCCGGGTTGCCTGGTCGAGCAGCGCCATGGTGTCCTTGCAGCCGCTGGGATCTGCGAAAACGGCGAGTGTGTCGACTGCGAAACTGGCTGCCTGCTGAGCCTTGCGCGCGTACAGGTCATCGCCCAGGCCCTGGATGCAAATGGATGAACGGGCTGCCTGGGCGTTCAGGGGGTCGGCGGCGAGGCTGACCTTCGGCGCGGACCTGTCGCGCGGCGGCAGCTTTCTTGGATGGGCCAACGCCCCATTCCGAGCCAGGATTGCACGCGCGCCCGAGAGCCGCGCGTCCCAGATCTGGACCAGCCAATCTGCGCGACACCATTGGGCAATCCGAATCTTGCTCTCGAAGGCGCCAATCCAATCCGGGCACGCTGGGAGGCCACATGCCAGGCCCTGGCACGGCGCGTCGCCCCCGGGCCGGCGGGGCCCCCGGGCCACGCGCCCGGACGGAACGTGGACACGCCCAGCAGAGGGGGGGCACCCAGCTCCCACGTCAGGATGGGCCCCGCAGCAGGGGCACCCATCATACTTCCCTTCGTGCCACTTTCGCGCCACGCGCACCCCGAGGCGGCCCTCGTCGGCGCGCGCCCAGGGTCTGGCAGCCCCGATTGCGGCGGGGCTGCGGGGGCCCGTCTGCGGCAGAAGTAAATGTGCCAGACGGGCGCCGTCGGTTGGCTGAACCACCTTGCAAAAGGAAACGGGCGGCGCGCACGTTTCTCGCGCCCCGGGGACGGCACGCCCTACACGCTGCGCAGGAAGTCGGTGAGCTCAACGCCGCCCCGTATTGGTTCCCCTCGGAGGCTATGCTCGCCCATCCAACACCCGACGCAGCGCCGCCGAGAATGTCCCTCGCCTATAGGCCGCTACTCCATTGGTTGCCAGGAGCTGATCGATCTCGCTGCTGACCCAGGCACATCCTTCTGCGTCGAAGCTTCCAATGCATTCGTCGCGCGAGATGGTGGAATAGGCCTTCGCGAGATCGAACCTTGCGCCGATGCCACGCAGGGCGGGCGGCCCCAGCACGACGCAGAGCTAGCGCCCCAGTTGATCCAGCTTTAGCATGTCAAGCTTGGCTGGGCGCACCAGGTTCTCGAGGGCGGCCCATGCGGCTTTGAAGCATGTCGCTCCTCTCTCCCTCCAAGCAGTGGAGCCGTCATTACCCTTCGCCGCGAGGTGGTGGCACGATGCTGCCAGTTTGCCGACCGCTCTGACAGCGTCTCCAGGTGCCCATGGAGGGCCCAAAAACCCTCGGCGCTGATTCCGCGGACGGGCAGGCGCGCGTTGTTCCACGGTTCGCAGGAGGACAGGACGGCCTCCCGAACGCCCCCAGCGGGGACACGTTTTCCGCGGAAAGACATCAGCACACGGGGGCCATGATAAGCACCAAACGAATAACAGCACATCGGTGATCGAGAAGGAGCTGAGCGGGCCGCCGCCCAGGCGCGACGCAAATTACCCGGCTGCCTTCCTGGCCAGCCCGGGCATCGGGAGTCCGACCCCCCTCTGCCCCCCCATTACCGCCGCCCGACTCTAGTCGGGGAAGCGGCAGACGCTTCCACGACGACGGCCGCAGACGAGCCCCCTGGAACAGCGACTACAGATGCGACTCAGGACCCCGACCCCGCACCAACAAGGTGCGCATCGGCCGCAGCGCGTCGCATTCGTTCAACGGGGCCCAAGCGGTCGGGAGGCCGGCGGCGCGACCCCAGAGGCGGCCAAGCGCGGGGCCGACCCCTCTCCAGTCGAGCAAGCAGGCACCGACCGCAGGAGCCCCACCCCCGACCGGGGCGGCGACGAGGGCGGCGGCGACGGCGACGAGGGGGCACAGGCAGCATCCTAAACCAGCCGGGGGGGCCGGGACAGCTGGTGAGCACCGCCACCAGGAACGCCGCGTCACATCAGCACAGCGGTCTCGCGCCCGATGCAAGGGCTGGCCCCTGCCTGATGGCCGGGGGCGACGACGGCGCTAGCCCCGCGCGATCACACGCGCGGGCCGACGAGACGAAGGGGCGACACTGCCCCGACGCAATGCCCAGCTCACTGATCGGACCGCCGGAGGAGGTCCGAACGGGATAGTTTCTCTGCGCCAGGATTGAGGTCGAATGGGCCACGGTCTGGAACGGAGCAGACTCCACGCGAAGCGCCCCCCGACGCCTCTACCTGACGCTCGGTTCACTACCAGGCTGCTGTCTGGCCCGCCTGGAAGAAGGGCGGCACGGACGGCCCCCGCGACAGCACATGGAGGCGCTCGCCCCGCGCAATGGCGCAGCGGCCCGGCTGGGAGAAGTCGCGGCTGAGGGAGCGACCTCTCCCACCACCGCCCCGACTGGAATGACCTGCATGACAGCCTCCACCGCGCGACCCGAGGCGGCGTTCGATGGCTGCCGACATGGGGCCACAGGTCAGATATCATCTAGCGCCGCGAGGTCACCCGCGGGGCGAAGCCCGTGGAAGACTGGGACTGGGCCCGCGGCGTGCAAGACGGCAAGGGACGGGGCAAGGGTCGCTATAATCCTGGCGGCTTAGACAATTTGCACAAGCAGATTACCCCTGATCTATACGCCTGCTACTACGACACGCGGGCGCACTGTCGGCAGCGGCACATCGACATTGACCGGGGCGAAGCGAGGCGCCCGCAGCAAGAGCGGCAGGCGCGGGCAGCCGCAGAGAGAGACCAAGGGGGCAAACGCGCCAGCGGCGGGCGCCCCCCGGCCAGCTCGGGGCCAGCCCCGCGCGCGGAAATTCAAAGGCGCGGACGCCCCCACCAGCGCGCGACAGACAGGAAGAACGCAAGCCCGGGCGCCGCGCATCGCACGCTAGACACGGCCCTCCGCAAGCGACCGGCCCCACGACGGCCTCCGCCCGGCTGACGAACCGCACCTGGCAGCTACCCTGGGCGCCAGCGACGACTCTCACGGGGCCCACTCCCCCAGGTGGGCCCTGGGCCATTTTCGCGCGCGCACCGATCAGGCGCCTCCTCCTGCACGCCACTGCCCCAGGTGGCCCAACGCGGCGGTCTACGATGGCGTCCGGCGATGCGACCGCCGCGCTCTCGCTGGCGCCACCTCGTCGGCGGGCCCGGCGCTCCGGGGCGGGGCCGCGCGCCGCCCCTACAGCGCCCCCCGCCGCTTCGCGTCAGCCGCGCGCCCCATCAGCGCCGCCCGAAGCGGCCTCTGGCAGCGAGAGCGCAGAGACGCTTACTACTCGTCTCCGCCGCGTCGCGGTCTCTGCGGACACCGGGCGCCCGCGCTGGGCCAATTCCACGGCCGCGCGCCTCGACGGCCTACCGGCTGCGCCGCCGACGCCAGCCCAGTTGGCCGCCGCTCTCCGCCCCTGCCCAGCTGCGCCCGCAGCTGGGCGCCCTCGCCCCGCCAGATCCGTGGCCGGGCGCCCCCGCCACTCCCAGCTGCGACGCGCGCGCTGGCCAGGACCGCCCCCCCTGCCCCCGCCCTGGTCGCCGCTGCGAGTCTCTGCAGTTGGCCCCCTCGGCGCCGCCCTCCGCCGGGGCGCAATCATCGACCTGCCGCAGTCCTGCAGCCCAGCCTCAGCTGCTCAGCTCGGAGGCTCGCAGCATCTGCCGCCGCGAGCGAATCGCTGGCCAGTCCCTCGGCCCCGGCCCCATCGCACCACGCAGCCGCTGCGCGCTGGAATTCCTGGCGGCATGGCCTTTGACGAACACGCGGGCGCCCTCGTCACTTGTTCACCTCTCCCCCTGAACTGGTCGACTTGTTTCTCGCCTCAAGCGCCCGCCGCCCCCGCCTCGGCCCGCGGGCAGGGGCGCGACGTCGCTCCACGCCCGCTGCCAGGACGCCCCGGCAACGGCTCGTCGCACTGGCCGCTCACGCCGAAGACCTCCGCGCTGCAAGTGCCCAATTCCCCCCCCCTGCTCCACGGCCGCCCCCTGCCCGGCCCCTTCCCCATGCACCCGGGCAATCAGCGCGCCCCGCCCGAGCAGCTACTAGCGCGCGCGAGCGGATTGCCCCTGCCGCTGCTGAAAAAAAAGCCCCCCCCCTTGCACCCCCAATACTAAGTCGATAGCAGCGCGTCCAGCGCGCGCGCCGCGGCGCCACGGCCGCGACGCGAGCTCGCGCGCCCACGGGCAACTCACCGACTTGACGAGATTGCGACGAAGCCTCGGGCGAGAACATCAGCAGCAGCACCCCCACCCCCATCCTCACCCTCGCCCCCCCCACCCTCCTCCCCATCACCATCATCAGCATCATCGCCGCCCGCCAGTTGCGGGGCCTCTCTGGCCAGGGCGCTCCGGAAGAAAGCGCGGGGAAGCATCGACGCAGACTTGAGTGACCGTCGAAGAAGTCCAAAGCCAGAGCGCCACGGCTGAGTTCGGGCGCCTCTCTGGCCAGGGCGTCTCTGGGCAAATTCCAAGGAAGCATCAAGCGGGGGCCATTGCAGTCGCATGCAGGCCCGCGCCAACTTGCGCGACTTGCGAGGAAGTCTCGAGCGAGAGCGCCGTTCTCTAATTGAGGGGGGGGGCCTGGCAAGGCCGCTGCAAGAGTTGAACAGGAGCAGAGTTCGCTGTAGCGGGGCTTTCAACAAACTTGACTGAGTTTGTGCGACGTGCCTAGCGGAAGCGCCCTTCTCGAGTTCCGCGGACACCATCGTCTACATCGCCTCGGAATAAAGTGCGTGGAAGTACCGGGCGGGAACCACTGTGGCGGAAAAAGCGCCGACGCAAAATTGAATGACCTTCGAAGACGTCTCGAGCGAAGCGCCGTTCCTGAATTTGGAAGGCATCTTTGTTCACAACGTTTTGGAATAAATTTCGCAGAACTATGGAATCAGAGCCATTGTCGTCGCTGCTGGGCCTTCGCCAACTTGAGCGAATTCCGAGGGCGCCTCGAACGGGCCGCCCCTGAATGGGGGCCATATCCGGCGAGAGCGTCTCGGAGCAAAGCGCGAGGGAAGATCAGGCGGGAACCGCTGCAGGCAGGTGGGCCCACACCGACCAGCGTGGATTACAAGCTCGAGAGCGCCGTTTCCGAGCTCGGGCCTCTTTCCAGAACGTCTCGAATCAAGTTGCAGAGAAGTATCGAGCGGGGGCCGTTGTCGTCGTAGCCAAGCATTCTACAACGCACAGAGCCACAGAGCTTCCTAGGCCCCGGGCGCGTGGAATCGCGCATCCACTGCACTTGGCGCGCACCGAGCAGGTGCAATAGTCTGCAAACTTCGCGGGGCGGCCCATCAGAGACGCTGCTCTTCGACGGGGCGCGGCGCGCCCACGCCGACAGGGACATGCGCGCCGCGAGAGACCACACACCGCGGGCGAGGGCTGCGCGCCCCCAGCCCCGGGCGCTCGCCCGGACCACTGATAACTCGGCCCCCGAACTGTCCGAGAACACTTCCAGCGCGCGACCTTCCAGTCGCCCTTCACGCGGCGACAGGCCACGCGCGATCGCCGAGACCTCGAAGCCGATTCTCTGTCCGTCGCGCCTGCAATTGAACTGCCGCATCAAAGCTGCGTCGGGCGCGCTTTCGGCAGACAGAATTTCGCCGTCTATAACCAGCGCGGCGGCGGCGAGAGAGGGGGCGCGCCTCGCGCGTCGCAGAACGCGCGCGCCGCGGGCATGTCACCTTGCTTCCAGCTAGCCACTTCGCGCAGCCTGAGCTCGTGCAATTAGGCCCACCAGTGCAGCGCGAGCTCGAGAGGCCGCCCGACGCGACTAGAGCGCCCGCTGGCGCGCGAAGAGCGGGCGGAGCATTGCTCTGCCCAAGCGCATAAACAAGCGCTGCGCGGCCCACGAGAGCGCCCGCAAGTTTCTCCGCCACGCTCTGGCGCAGCGCGCCGCACACTACATCGCGCCGGATGGCGGGCGACAACATGAGCCGCTTCTCGACCGCCGGCTCGCCGCGAATGCCCCGCGCACAGAAAGAGCAGAGCAGCCCCATCACGACCAACTGGGCCCCGCGCGCCAGCTCCGCATCGGGCACTGCGTCGCTGCCGAGCGCGGCTCTGACGACGCGAACGAAGCACCGCATGGCGCGGTCGGCCGCGCCGGGGCAATCTGGCGAAACCTAATCGCTCACGCGTCGCGAGACCGGCAGCTTGGCGAGCCACCCTGGGATGTGCGAGAGGACAGCGACCACGCGGCCCCAGTCGTGGCACGGTGCTAGCGCGCCGAACGGGCAGACCAAGCGCTGCGAGCACCACGGGCGGCCGCCTTCCTTGGAAACGCCGACAGCAGCCCACCTACATCGGCCCAATGAAAACTCCTTGGATTCTCGTCATGTCGATCGCTAGTGGAAGCCACAGAAGTAAAACGAAGCGAAAGACGCCGGAAGGCCTTTGGAAGGCTTGCGGAAGGCAGCGGAAGCACATGGCGCCTTGCCCGAGCCCCCCACCCCCCGTAGAAGCCTAGCAATGTAATCATATGCCGCGGCCGGGCGGGACGCCGCCTAGCTTGCTCCCCTTTGATATTCAAATTGTAATTCAGCCAGACTCAAACCCGCCGACCCTGTCGGCGTGCGCGAGGGGCTCGTCCGTTCAAACCGTCATCTCCGTCATTCGTTGGTCGTCGTCCCTGTCGCCCCCTTCCCCTGCCCCTTCCCCTGGGCTCGTCGAAGCCCCCCCTTTCCCTGGGACCTCCCCAGCGCGCCGGCCAAACCAAAGACCCCCCCCCCGCCGGGGGGGGGGGGTGCGGGGGGGGGCGAGATGCGACGCCCCCCCCCCCCCCCCCCCCCGGGAACCCCGGAGCCCAAAAACGACAACCCAAGACGGGCCAAGAATGCCCCGGGAGCAGAGACAATCCGAAAGAACCCCGAATCGCCAGACGATCTGCCCAAGACACCTCGACGGCCCCCAGACGCCCCAAGAGGCCTGCAAAGCGCCCCGACAGGCCTCCCGGAGCTTCCCCACGAGAGCCCCAAGAGCCAAAAGTCATTGATTGCCCATGCGTTTTTGGAAAATGCTGGCGCTCTTGCCCCCCCCCCCGCTTCCCGACGCGCCAAGACGGCCCAGAAGGCCCCCAAGATCACCCCGAGACGGCCCAGCCCCCAAGAGGGCCCCCTCCAGGAGAGCGCCCAGACGGGGGACCTGAACGGCCCTCAGCCCTCAGAAGCCCCCAAGAGGCCCCGAAGAAACCCAGAGAGGCCCCAAGAGGCAATCCCAAGGGACCCCAAACTGCCCCGAGACAACACAGGAGAAACCCAAATGGCTCAGGAGGCCTCCAAGAGTGCCTCGAGACGGCCCAGGGCGGCCTGAAGAGAGCCCCAGGCTGTCACGAGAAAGCCTCTGGCCTCCTCCTCTTCCCCCCCCCCTCCCCCCCCCTCTGATCCCCCTCCCCCTGCTCTCCTCTGCCTCCTTCTCCTCCTCTTGCTTCTCCCCCGCCCACCCACCCCCCCCCCCTCGCCCCCCCGCCCCCCCCCCCCCTGTTTTCATCTTCGTCGTTCTCAGGGTCGGCGGCGCCGGCCGCGAGGCCTTCGCAATCCCACCCGTTAAAATAGTGTGAACAATTATCCCGGGTCGCCCACTGACCCCGCGCTTCAAGCTAAGATGGGGCTCCGAAGTTGCAGCGTTCCGGGCATGTCAGGGTCGCATTGGGATCATAGTGAACTCATCTCGGTCATGTTTGCATCGCGCAGCCGTCGCGTTCATTATGGGGCCACCCTGGGCGCGCGTGGGCCCATCATGTTGCCATCGGGCCATCTCGGCGCCACTCGTGGCTCATGTGTTCGGTCATCTTCGAGTCGGCCTGGGGCGGTCCAGAACCCGTGGCGGGATCGCGTTGGGGTGGCGTCATCCTGGGGTCGTCTGGACGTCACCGTCCGCGGCCTCAGACGGCCCCAAGCCCTCCTGGAACCACTTCGCGGCCACGAGGGCGCCCTGGAACCTCACGCACGCGAACGCGGAGCACGTGCGCTCGACAACTCACGACGCCGATGGGCGTGCACACATACACTTATTGTTGCGAGTTTCCAAGGGAACTTTTGCTGGGGCCAAGCATGGGCAGGGGCCAACGGGGCGCGGCGGCAGGCGGAACTTACGCCCGCTCTTCACAGTTCTGGAAGGACGCCGCACACTTCGACGAAGGCACGCGCGACCGCTGCCAGCTGGGCCGCGCAGTCCGCGCTCGCCCCCTCGGCGGGGCCGCAGGCGCCGCCCGCCCCGGAGCGCGCGAAGTCATCCGCCGGGCGCACTTTCAGCGACCCGTCGGGCCTCGGTGGCGAGACCCCAAACCCGGGCACCAGACGAATAGTTTCGCGCCACGCCGCGGCAAGCTCGGCCGCGGAGATGTCGGGATTAAACGCCCGCGGCGGAGACGCCCCGCTCAAGTCCGCCCCCCCCCCCCCCCGCGCCTCGCGGCGCACCTCGCTGGCGAGGGGGCCCTCGCGAGTCGGCGCACGTAGCGCATCGTTGCGCGCGAGCGCGCTGGCCCGTAAACTGGCTACCTCGGCGCCAGCATCGCCCGCGCGCTCAACCGGGCCGAGCTCGCGACCGTCGCCGCTGCGCTCTAGGCCGCCCAACAGAGGGGCGCCGCGCGAGAAGAAGCCAATGCGCTCAGCGTCGTGCCACGCATACCCGCGCCCCTATTTTCCCAAAAACGGAACGTTGACGCCTGCGATGATCGGCCCAAGTTCCGGCGGCGCGACCTTCCTCGCAGCCTCGGCTTCCCCAGACGCCTCGGATTGCGCCGCCGAGGCTTCGACGCGCCAAACGCGCCCCTCGCGTTCTCTGGCGCGCTGGATGAGGCTGCACTCGGCGCTCCGCCGCCGCGCTTTCACGCAGTCGCTCAGCGCGCCCGCGCGCTTTGGCCGCGCGTCGCGGCGGCCGAGCGCCTCGCGCGCGAAGCGCAGCGCCTCGACATCATCGGGCGCTAACTCGCCGCGCAGTGCTTGCGCACTGGCTGCGTCAAACGCCAATTGGAGGCTACTCAGATCTGCACAAGATGCGTCGGGGAACACTGCGCCTGGCTGGACCCACACTGGCTCCGCGGTTGGCTGCGCAGGGCGCGCGGGGAGCGCGGCCCCCGCGTCGGGCGGGGCGGGCGCGGCCCCTCACTCTCTTCTGGCGCTTGCGCGGCGCCGCCGGCGCCGCCGGCGCCTGCGACCCGCCGGCGGCGCCCCCGGAACGGCGCTGCCCCTGCCAGCGGCGAGAGTCGGCCCCGGGCCTGCCCCTGTCGTCTTTGCCGCTGCCCTTGGCCTTGCCGCCCTTTGCGATGCATTCGATGCCGCCCTTGCGGTCCTCGCTCGCGCTCTTTGCCTTGCCCTTCGACTGCGCCAGCGCTTGGTCGCGCGCTGCTGGGGGCCCGCGGGCGGCGCGCTCACGCCCCGCCCAGAGCACGGCGGCCGCGCGCTGCGACTGCGCGGCCGCGGCGGCGTCGCAGGCGCCCAGGCCCGCCGATTCGCGCCGGGCGACCTCGCCGCAGAGGGCGGCAATCGCGGTCGCGCGCCCACTCGCTCGCGCCGACCAGGCGAGCTGCATCACGCCGCAAGCGGCATCTGACCGTTGAGCGCCGCGACGATCGCCCACCTGTCGACATGCAACGCACCGCCGCAGGATGCCCGGCGGGCCCCCCTGCTTCGCGTCGGGGCCCCGCGCCCAGCAGATACCGAGAGCGATGTCCTCCGCGACGGACCGCTCAACGCCGCGCTCCTCGGGGGCCTCAGGATGCCTCTTGGCCGCCGCGCAGCACGGGGGAACTTCTTGATCGGCAAGTAAATGAACGGCTTCGCGATGCCCTTCCTCTCCATAGCCTCGACCCGGCCAGTCGGTCAGTCGCGGAGACGCCCAGCAAGACGCCAGCAAGCCCCCCAAGGACACGCACCCCAGGCACGCGGCGAAGTCCACGTGGACCGCTGGCTCGCGGCCACCCTGAAGCGCCTACAAGAGCGCGCTCGCCGGCCCCTGGGAACCCTGGGCGCCGCGGCCCCAGCCGCTGCCTGCTGCTCGGCGGACTGGGTTGCCCCTGCGGCGGCGCGCTCGAGGAAAGCGACCTTGCCCTCGACCAGCCTGCTCAGCTGAAAGTTGCTGCCCTGATATTGCATTTGACCAAGTCCCCCTTGGCTCTCGACGCCGTTGGCCGCCAGCGCCTCGGCCACTGGCTCCAGCCACGCGCGGTCGCGCCTCGCGCGCCTGCCCGCTCCGGATTCTAGGACATCGAGGAGCGGCGCGGCCATGGTAGGCGGTAGCGGAGCAAACCTCAAGGGCGCACGACGAGTTGGCAAGCACTTTGCACGTTTGAGCGAAACAGCTACGAACCGAGCGCGCCAAGCAGAAGGGCGCGCGGGACCAGCGAGAACGCGCGCGCCCGGGCCAAAGCACGAGCACGCGACGCCACACTTGCCTGATTTGGGGCCGCGAACCCGCGCTGCCCGCACTTTCGCGGGCGCACGTGCGACGGCAATGCCGGCGCAACTGGCCGCGCCAACCATGGCGAGATGGACGCGAGCGACCGAGCGACGCCGCAGCACAAGTCGCTTGTCTTGAGCGCTCTGGTCGCGCTGCTGGGTCGCCCTTGCTCGGGTCGCCGTTGCACGGGTGCGTTTGCGGTTCCGTTGGGGCTCTCTGCGGGCCGCCTGCGCCGAGCGCTACGGTCGCGCTCTCGGGCCGCCCTCGCTCGGGTCGCTCAAGCGCGGGGGCGCTTGTAGCACCGCTGGGGCTCCGTAGCTCGGGCAGCCCAACTACAAGTCGCAATCGCGGGGGTCGCCTCTTTACAAGCGCTAAGGTCGCGCTTCTGGGTCGCTCTCGCGCGGGTCTCCTACGCGCGGGCGCGTGTGTAGCACCGCTAGGTCTCCGCAGCGCGGGCAGCCCAACAACGGGAGCCCTCGCGCGGGCCGCCTGTTTTCAAGCGCCAAGGTCGCATCTCTGGGTCGCCATTGTTCGGGTCGCCCAAGCGCGGGTGCGTTCGCGGCACCGTCGGCACCCCCTAGCGCGGGTAGCCCGACATTAAGTCGCCCACGCGCGGGTAGCCAGCACAAGACGAAAAAGTCGCACAGTTGGGACGCCATCGCCTGGGTCGCCCAACCCTGCTGCGAAGAAAAAACACGCGGCCACAGCGCGCGCCACGCAGGCACGGGCGATCGACGCGGACGCGCGGCCCCCAACGCCGGGCCACGCAGGAGACGGCACGAAGCCAGGAACAACCGACACGACACGACGGCAACTCGGCGGCAGCGGCCGCTGCACCGACGGCGACGCGGCAGAGACGGCGAGCAACGGCGGACGGCGAGCGGCGACGACGCCGCGACAGCGGCGGCGGCGACGCGGCGGCGGCCACGCCCGACGGCGACGACGACCACGACGACGACACGGCAGCGGCGGCAGCGACCCCCACTGGGGCGTGGAGGCGCGGCAACGACGACGAGCGGACGGCACCGACGACGCGACGGCAGCAGCAGCAGCACCAGCGGCGACGCCGACCACGACGACGACGACGCGGCAGCGGCGGTACCCAACCCCGCGGCAGCGGGCAAAACCGACGGTTTCGCGCCGCGGGCGAGCGCCGCGCGAGCGCGGTGCAAATCAAGAATTACAAACATGCGAAGCAAACGGCGCCAAGGCGCGTCGCGACCCGCCCTGCGCGCGATCCCCGCGGCGCGCCTGCGCGAGCGTCCGCTGCAGGCCCGCGCGACACATCACAGAGGCGCAACGGAGCGAATGCGGGCGGCGCGCTCCGCGGTCGGGCTGCATGCGGCGCGCGTCGCACGCGCCGCAGCACGGCAGGGCCCGTCGGCCGACCTGCGATATGTGCCCGCGCAGCATCCTGCGGGAGTGCGCCCCCAGAATGTAGTTGGCACCGAAGCGAGAGCGCCCAGATCGGTTTCTGTAGAATTGGGCATTCGACGGTCACGACGACGACTGGCGAGATGAATCGACGACGACAACGACGACGACGGGCGGGATGTCCAACTAGAAGGGCGGGCAGGAAACTAAATCGGACCTTCACTCGTTGGTGAGACAAGGTAGGGATGAATAAACAAACACCATCGACAGCGACGAATCCGACGACATCGAAAACAATCGTCGCGTTCGTCGTCGTCGTCGCCGCCCTCGTCGTTTTCGTCGTGCCGCGGCCATCGTCGGCTGGCGCTCCCCTCCTCCCTCCCAAGCCCGTCGTCGTCGTCGTCGCCGGCCTCGTCGTCGTCGGCCGTCGCTGTCAGCTGCCGGCGCGCCAGGGAGGGGACCTGAGGCGAGGAGGGGGGCACGTGAAAGGGGCTCCCTGATGGTCTCCCCTGGACCACACGGAATTGGATGGGTATGCGGAGGATTCGCCGCATTGCAGCGTTGCCGCCCGGTGCTTTCTGTGGGGGGATGCCGAAGATTCGCCACGTTTCCGCCCGTTGCCGTCTGCGGGGCATGCCGAAGATTCGCCACGTTGCTGCGCGTTGCCGGCCGTTGCCGAACCGTTGCCGCGCCCTTGCCGCCTCGTGCGCTGCATGGGTATGCCGAGGATTCGTCACGTTGAAGCCCGTTGCCGCCAGTTGCTGCCTGCGAGGCTCTGCGGAGCATTCGCCACGTGGCCGCCTGTTGCCGCCTGTGGGGGTACGCCGATGATTCGCGACGTTGACACACGATGCCGCCTCGCTGCCGCGTCGTTGCCGCCTCATGCGCTGTGTGGGTATGCCGAGGATTCGCCACGTTGCCGCCCGGTGCCGACCGTTGCCGCCTGTGGGGGGTATGCCCAGGACCGAAGATTCGCCACGTTGCCGCCCGCTGCCGCCTCGTTACCGCATCGTTGCCGCGCCGTTGCCGCCTCGTGCGCTTCAAGGGTGTGCCGAGAATTTGTCACGTTGCTGCCCGTTGCCGCCTCGCTACCGCCTCGTCACCGCCTCGTCACCGCCTAGTTTACACGGCATAACTTACGCCACAGCCTACACCGCATAGATTTCACCTAACTTGAACGACATGACCTTCACCACATGTATTACGCCGCATCGTGTCCACCTCCAGGGAGCAACAACGCACTAACTGGGATCCACGGCAGCTAACATTCGAAGAAACGGCTGGCACAAGGACCAACCCTAGAAAGCTGCTTGTAGCGCAGGGCGTGCCACTCCCTTCGTGTGCTGCCTGAGGAGCAAGCGCGCAGAGGCCTGACGAGTCCCCCTCGGGGCACGATCCGCGAGATGGAGTGTCAAAAATTGGCGGACCCCCCCAGCGCGAACACGCCCACTAAAGGCGTAGGCGGAGTTCCCTGTGGGGCACGATCCGCGCGAGGGGGTGCGCCAATGTGAGCGGTGGGCCGAACTTGCCCGCTGGAAGTGGGGCTCCCTGTGGGGCACATGTGCGCGGGGTGCGCCAAGATGCGCGGCGGGTCGAACTTGCCCACTGGAAGCGGAGCTCACTGTGGGGCACATGTGCGCGGGACGTGCCGAAAGGGGCAGGACGCGGCATGACGGCCCTGTCTTCCGAGCCGTACGCGGAGCTCCCCGTGGGGCACGATCCTTGCGAGGGGGGTTCGGGAATGGGCAGGGGAGCGGCATGGGAACCTTCTCACATGGGCCGCAGGTGGAGCTCTCTGCGGGGCACGATCCGTGAGGGCTGTGCTGGAATGAGCGGAGGGGCAGCATGCGGAACGTGTCTCGCGGGCCAAGGGTGGAGCTTCCTGCGGGGCACGAAACTTGTGAGGAGTGTATGAGCGGGAGGGCGGCAGGCTGGCCCTGTCTGGGGCCGCAGGTGCAGATAGGCGGGGGGCGGCATGCGGACCGAGGGCTGGAAGAGAACTGTGAGAAGAAGGAGTGGAGGGAGGAAGAGGTGGGAGATGGGAGGTGAAACGCGAAGGCGCTGCATATTCAAAACATGGGCAAGGGGTTCGCCTGGCGAAGGGCCCAACCCTATGCAGCTGCGTGTAGCGCAGGCACTCACTGCGCGCCGCGGGGGGGATAGAGTTCATGATGGTGCAGACAAGGGGCTGCGGAACAAGCGCGCAGAAGTGCGCTGGGCTCCCTATAAGGTAACATCCTTTTGACAGGTGTGCCGAACTGAGCTGGGGACCACACGCGAGGATTCTCAGCGGGGTCGAAAATAGAGCCCACATCTGGGGCACGATCCACAGAAGAGTATGCCGAAATGGGCGAGGTGGCGGGCGGGCACTGCCGCCGTAAGCTGAGCTCCCCATACGGCACGACCCGCGTACCGTAAAGAGCAGGGGGGCGCATACGAGCACGCCCAATGGACTGGCAAGAGGAAGCCCGGAGTAGGCACGATCCGTGTGTGGCGTGCCGAAATGAGAGGGGCGCCATGCGGAAGCACCCACTTGGGCCTCGGGAGGGGCTCCCTGTGGAGCACGAAACGCGTGAGGGGTGCGCCGAAACGGGCGCGGGGCGACATGCGGAGGCACTCACAGGGGCCGCAGGCAGAGATCCCTGTGGGGAACGAAACGTGTGACAGGTGGGTTTGACATGAGCGGGGGCGGCATGTGTGGACACCTACTGGTGCCGCAGGTGGAGCTCCCTGGGTGAAGGGTGCGCCGAAATGCCTGGGCGGGCGGCATGCGGACGAAGCCACGGGGGCCAGAACCAGGAACGTGTGAGGAGTGTGCCAAAAGGGCACTCGGCCAGCCAAGTGGGGCCGCAGGTGGAACTCCCCATGTCAAGGAAGGAAACATGAGGGGTGTGCCAAAATGTGCGGGGGGGGGGCACGCGCGCACACCCAGTGGGGCCGTCAGTGGGGCCCCCCACGAGGACACGAAGCGTGCGATGGGTGCGCCGAAATGGGCGCGAGGCTGCATACGCGCCCGCGGCCGCTGGAGGAGCTCCCTACGGGGGCCGACTGGTCTGGCTGGGCCAGCTGGATTTGCTGGGCTAGCTGGACCATCTGGGCTGGTTTGGCTCGGGGCTGGCTCGGGCTGTGGGCTGGGGCTGGGATTAGGTCGGGCGTGTCCCCCTACAGGCGAATGTTGGACGGAAGTTCTGAAAATACCCCCAAACATGCTCAAAAATGAACCGAACCACAAATGACCCAAAATAGAATTCCCCTACCATGTTTTGACTACCTGTGAATACCCTGTAACGCCCCTCGCGGGGGTAGAAACCAAGCGTCGTGTTGTCTCCTCCTCCACTCGTGTTCTTGCGCCAGACGTCCACCCCTGAGGCTCTCGGAAGTTTCCACCAGGCTCGCAGGTGGTCAGAAAAATGCCCCGAACATCGAAGACTAAGTTATTCGAGGTTTCGTTTTCGATTCCGTTCCCAGAGCCCCGACGTGGTGTCTGTTCATCGGGTCGGCGCCCTTGTTGTCGTGAAATTATCCTCGGAAGGCCTCTTTGTGACGCTCCCGAGAGAGGAGGGAGGAGGGAGGAGGGAAAGAGGAGGGAGGAGGGAAGAGGACGGATGGGGAGGAGGCGGATCTCGCGCACGGCGCTATCGGAGCCATCGAGGCTACGGATGAGGTAGGAGGAGGAGGAGGAGGAGGAGGAGGAGGAGGAGGAAGAGGAGGAGGCGGAGGAAGAGGAGAAAGAGGAAGAGAAGGAGGAGGAAGAGGGGAAGGAAGGACTTGAAGCAGGACGGATGAGGAGAAGGATGACGACGACGAGCAGGAGGAGGAGAGGGAATGACGCCCGTCCTGGAGCCTCTTGGTGTCGCCGTGGCTCTCCTGGAGCGTGCTGGGGGTCCTGTGGCCTGTTTGGGGTCTTCGGGGCCTCTTGGGGCCTCTTAGAGCCTCCTGGGCCCTCTGGAGCTCCCTGAGTGTAATTCAAAATGGGTCCTCGGGGGGGCTCTTGAGATCTCGTGGGCTCTCCCTGGGCCGCCATGGGCCCTCCTGGAGCCTCCGTGGGCCCTCTAAGAACTCTCTCGCGGGGGCGGAATGATGAAAACAATTTCACGCATGGGGGCCTTTCCGTTGAGAAGGGGGGCGCGGTGCAGAGTGGGTCCTCCTGGGGCCCTCCGGAGGTCTCCTAGGCACTCCCGAGGCCGCCATGGGCCCTCCTGGAGCCTCTGGGGGCCTCCAAGAAGCCTCTCGCGGGGGCTGAAAAATGACGACAGTTTCACGGATGGGAGCCTTTCCGTTGAGAAGGGGAGCGCGGTGAAAGGTAATAAAGTGACGACAGTGTCGCATTTGAGGCCCCAAATCGTCCTTGGGCACCTCGGGCACGAATCCCGCTCCCGCATAGTACGGCGCGATTTCCCCTCCCCCCGCTGTCCCGCCGGACCCCGGGAGGGTGATTTTTGTGGTTTTCGCTTGTGAGAAACACTTCCCCCCCCCTCGACGGTGACGGAGGGCAGGCGGCGGGGGTGGGCGGGTTGGCGGGGTGGCGGGTTGGCTGGGGTTGCGGGGTGGCTGGTTGGGGGTTGAGCCGGTTGAGTTGTTTGGGTGGCTGGTTGGTTGGGTTGGCTGGTTGGGCTGGCTAGGGCAATTGGTTTCGATTATGCCTCCTGCAGAGGCACACGCCCGACGTAAGACTGGGACTGGTGGGCTCTGCCGGCTGAGTGCCACGGCCCTCGAGGGATGCGGCGGGACGGGCCGCCTGCCGTGGTTGGCGGTGGCCTCGGCGTTCGGACGAGGTCCGGCAGCGCGAAGGCCGGCAAGAGCGAGATGCTCACGTCCGGCGGCTCAGAACCGCGCCTGGGATCAGGCTCTGGCAGCTCCACGCCAACCAGGATGCAGAGGGTTGAGTTTACCAGCCTGGAACATATCCCTATCCCTATGCTGGGCATCTCCTCATCACGATGCCAATCTTAGGGATTCCCTTACTTTTTGAGGGCGCATCCCTAAGATTGTCATCGCCTTTTAGCGTGCCAATCTTAGGGATAGGGATAAGTTCGAGGCTGGTAATGAATGGTGCGACGCAGAGCTTTACCGATGCAAGTTTGCCAACACGGAGGCCGCCCACAGCGAACGCAATGCATCTTCCGACTCTGAATCGTACCTGTGCGCTGAATTCTTGCAGCACAATATGGCCGCCAGGAGCGAAAACGCTCCATGCTATGACTCAGAATCGCACCTGGCCGTACTTAGAGCTCTGGCGAAGGCAGCCAGACTTGAGAAATTGCATCCTGATTATGGCGCTGCGAAGGACGAGGAGATCGAGACGGCTGCATTCAGCGACTCGGAATTATACTCGGGAGTGAATATCTGGCAACATGTTGACACGAAGGCCGACGTCATCGAGAGGGTTGCACCCTGCGACTCAGATATGTCCCCAGGAGCGGAGTTCTGGCAACAGGAATGCTGCTAGGAGCAAGATGGTTGCATCGTGCAGCGGGCGCGCTCCACTTTTTTTTATGGGCATCGGCGAGCGAGTAGCTGGAGTGTTTCGCTCACGGCAAGTTGAGAGCATGGCATCTACGGCCAGGCACAATAAGGGAACTCACAGTGCATGCCTAGTTCAGGCGTGTCGATGTGCCACGATAGAAAAACAGGCGAACTCGACAGTCAGGCTACTCGCCGGGCATTCCGGTTCGCTGCTGCTGCCTTGTCGGTCGCTTGCACCACCACTACAGTGTGAGAGGAGGCCCAGCCAGGAAACTGGCGGGCTCCGATCAGAAAGGACAAGGAAAGGGAAGAGGATCAGCACTGGTAACCGAAAAGATTCTGGAGCGGGGCTATCCGGGCAGTCTTAGAGGGGCTACGCTCGCTGAGAAAAATGGTGCGAGCCTGGATCTCGGGGCTTCCTCTGGCGGCGCCCAGTTGGTAGGCGCCTCCAGTGTTTTAAACGTCGCCTCCATTCAACTGGCCGGCGCTCAACTGTGGATCGGACTCTGGCTCACTTCTCGGCGAAGGCTGCGGCGAGAACCCAAAAAAATACGACAGCGGTTGATCGGACTCTGGCCCACTTCTCGGCGAAGGCTGCGGCGAGAACCCCCAAAAATATGACAGCGATTGATCGGACTCTGGCTCACTTCTCGGCGAAGGCTGCGGCGAGAACCCCCAAGGTCCGTCGAGGTCCTCGAGGACGTGACCCTCGTCCCTGTCAAAAGAGCGACATGCTCATGATGCTCCCGAACTTCCAGGACCGCGCCCCGCGCCGCTCGATCAGCGGCCTGATCATGTACTCGGGGTAGGTGCGGTCGGGTCCGCTCCGGCCGTGGATCGAAACAGTGGCCGTCGCGTGGCGCTGTGGGACGACGGCAGTCTCGACCTCGGCGGTACCGGCGCTGGAGCGGACGTCGACGCCGTGCGGGTCGTCGTCGTCGTCGTCGCTGGAGCACAAGGGCGACATCGAGGGGGAGGCCTCTGGGGACAGGATCCGCCTCGGTCTCGGCGACGGGATGATGTCCCTGGGCTCTGGCCCGCTCGCGGGCTCCACCACCGTGCCCGCGAGGAAGCCCTGCTCCGCTCCCAGGTACACCTGCACGGGCATGCCGCGGTCGAAGCGCCTCCGGAGGCGCCTGCCCGGCATGCTCTTGAGCACGGGCAGCTCCTCCTCCTGCATCGGGCTGCTCTCGGGGTTGCTGCTGGGGTTGCCGTCCTCCTGTCCGATGGGCAGCCGCGGGACCTGCGCCGGCCTGCTGCTTGTCAGCGCGTCGCCGCCAAGCGGGGGCACCTGTAGCACCGAGTCGAGCTCCCCCCAGGGGGCCTGATCAGTATCAACTAAGATGCTTCAAATGTCTTGGGCCACAGCCCTGGCCTTGAGCCAAAATGGCTACGGAAGCGGGCGCGCTCCACTGACTGAGAATTACACGCTGTGTCCACCGACCAGACCACCCCACCCAACCCGAAGTCCAAAATCTCGGGTTGGGGGCATACGGGCTCCATTGTGTCTTTCGCTGCTCCGGAATGTCCCGGAATGTCCCCCCACTGGGGATAGACGGCGACGTGGAGCCTCAAGGTCGGGTGGGGTGGTATGGTGTGTAGGGGCGTGGGAATAGAGTACGGGCCACACCGAGACGCACAGGAGGCACACCAGCCCAAGGTGCCGTGTCTGAGAACCACTCGATCGACAGTGGTATCCTCAAGACGGAGCTGCTCGAGTAGAAATAGAACGATCAAGTGTGGAAGCGGCCCCGAGCTTGGACCCTCTCCTTGGAAATGGCATCAATGGCGAATTTCTTCACGTCCTGCAGCACCTGCGACAAGTCTGCGGTGGAGGCGTCCTGAGGTACCACGATAGCCGCAGCAGCAGCAGCAGCAGCAGCAGCGACAGCAGCAACACTAATCTGAAAATCTGGCGGACCCCTGCTTGCCAGGAGCACCAAAGCTTGTGAGCTGTTTGGCTGTCCGTCACCCCCATTGTCCTTCCTCCCCTCCTCCCTCTGGGGTGGGAGGGGGGCAACTCACCTCATGAGTGGTGAGAACTGTCCAAATACGCCGCTGGGTACCTGGCACAAAGGCCCGACAAGGCTCAAGACACTTCAGGATAGCTCCCAAAAGGGTGCAGAGTTGACAAGGCTTGCCCCAGGGTGGGCCCAAGAAATCCCAAGTTGGCGGCGTGATGGCTTGAAGAGCCAACCAAAGGCTCCAAGATGGTTTTGCAAGGGGCCTCCGAGAGCCAACAACCGTCATACTCGCCTTGGCTCTTGATCTGGGATATTTCCGTGTGTTCGCCCCTTGTGGGCCAAGATGGGCTCGGAGAGGGTCCAACTGGGCTCCAAGAAACCCCACCGTGGGCCAAGATGCCCCCGAATCCAAATACGCCGCTGGGTACCTGGCACAAAGGCCCGACAAGGCTCAAGACACTTCAGGATGGCTCCCAAAAGGGTGCAGAGTTGACAAGGCTTGCCCCAGGGTGGACCCAAGAGATCTCAAGATGGCGGCGTGATGGCTTGAAGAACCAACCAAAGGCTCCAAGATGGTTTTGCAAGGGGCCTCCGAGAGCCAACAACCGTCATACTCGCCTTGGCTCTTGATCTGGGGATATTTCCGTGTGTTCGCCCCTTGTGGGCCAAGATGGGCTCGGAGAGGGTCCAACTGGGCTCCAAGAAACCCCACCATGGGCCAAGATGTCCCCGATAGGACCCTAGATGTCCCCAGCCAACCTCCCCGACGGCCCCGAAACAGCCCCACGACGGCCCAAAACCGCCCTGAGAGGACGGCCGTAAGACGACCAGCGACGGCCCTAAGATTCTACAAAATGGCCCCAAGGGACGCCAAGATGGCCCCAGGAGGACCGAAGAGAGCGCCGAGAGAGCCCAATATGGCCCAAAGAGGGCCCTCTGGGCACACGAGTCGAAGCCATACCCCTGGACAATCGCTGGGTCAGCTCTAGCAGGCTCCGCGCTCGAGTCCACGCCTCACGCCGCGATGCCACCGGAGCTGCTCTTTGCGGCCGCCTGCCTGCTCGTCGCTAACGGGGCTGTGCTGCTCGGCAGCCCAGCCCAGCAGAGCCTTGCCAGGGCGTGCGCGGCCGCCCGCGCGCATGCTTCCCACGCGTTGCGGCCCCTGCGCGAGATCCTGACAGCGGACCTCCACCGCGGCCCCGAGTCTGGCCCGGCTCTGCCCGACCACCCGGGGGGCTCACCTGGGCGAGTTGGCCCTGCTCGTCAGGGCCAGTCGCCACGCCCGCCCTGCCATCTTTCGGGCGGCTTTTGCCCGCCGTGCCTCTGGGGGACTGCCCAGTGATCGGCCACCAGGGTTCCGCCAGCGCGGCGCCCACCGTCACGGCAGGCCCCGCGAGGCGAGAGCTGCAGGTCTGCAGCGCCTTCGTCGAGGCGGACACACGCGCACGCGCCTCGGGACGGAGACTTCGCCGCGACAGGACGGACGAGGACGAACGACTGGTGTAAGCGGGCGTCGCGAACTCGCCTTTCGAGCCAGCCGGGGCACGAGGGCCCAGAATCGAATCTTTAAGTCGGATCGGCGATCGAAATACACAGGATCGGCGGAGATCGGCAGCCGAGCCGGGAGAAGCCGACTCGGCGGAAATGGGCAGGCTAGCAGGCCTCCGTTGAGAAATCGGAGCCCAAATCGGAAAACAGAGCCGAGTCGAAGCGGAATCGGAAGACATCGAAATCGAATCGAGTCGGAGGAATCGAAATGAGGCCAGCAGGGGGGGGCCACGGAAGTCTCAGGGGCGTCCAAGAAGGGGGTGTCCAAGAGGGGGGCGCGCAAATCACGGCAGGCGCGGCACGTGCGCGGCCCAGGGGAAGGGGACTGGGAACGGATTGAAACAAGAAGAGGCGCCATGAAATCTGGGTAGATCGCATGGCCCCCGCCATGAGATCCACCCCCCCGTAATCATCACCCCCCCTCTTCGTCCCTTTAGCAAAACAGCCTTCAGTGAGAACGGCCTAGGACCGAAACCGACGGCCCTGGACCCGCAAAAACGACGGCCGCGGCGCCCTCTCGCGAACCGAAAACGGCCAATTCGCTACCGATACATCGCCGATGCATCGCCGATGCATCGGCCATGCACTGGCGACGTCGGCGGTGCATCCACGACGTCGGCGCGGAAAAAATAGGGCCCCACATCGAGCCGCATCGCCGATGCATCGTCGATGTATCGGCGATGCGGCACGATCCTCCGACCCCATCTACTCCGACCCCATCTGGGAAGCCTAGAGGGCAGGAGGCCTGCCAACACCTCCGTCTCTGCCGCCCCCGACGAGGAGGAGGAGGACGAAGAGGAGGAGGAGGAGGAGGACGAAGAGGAGGAGGAGGAGGAGGAGGAGGAGGAGGAGGAGGAGGAGGAGGAGGAGGAGGGGGAGGAGGAGGGGGAGGAAGAAGGCCGAGGCGGCCGCCGGGCCGAGGCGGCCGCCCGCCCGCCCGCCCGCCCCGAAGCAGCGCGGCTGCCCCGACGCCCGCAGGCCCCGCAGGCCGAGCCGCTGCGGCCCGGTCCCGAGCTGCCCGCGCGGGGCCTCCGCAGGGCTGCCGGGGGCGGGCCACCGCACAGCGCGGCCCCTCCCCGCAGGAGCAGACCGAAGAGGCCCCAGGGACACACCAATGCATACACACAAGTAAACAGATTCCCCCTCTTTTCCCATGTTTTTGGGGGTGTCTGTCTTCCCCCCCACTTCCCATATTTTCCCAAATTTTCTGGGGGATCGACGCTTAATTGTGTCTGCGTGTTTCTTTCCCTCCTGACAGACCTGCTGGCAAGAGAGAGCATCTTACAGAAAACGGAGAATGACATACACATAAAAACTCGGAGGTCCGCGCGGATGTCTCGGATCTGCGCTGGGGCCCCCCTGGCGGCACCTCCGGCGCCGCCCGTGGCGCGCTCCGCGCGCCAAGGAGGGGGGTCCAGCGCGGATCCGACAAATGCGCGCGGACCTCCAAGTTGACTTGTTTGTGCCATTCTTCGTTCCCCTACACACCGCTGGCAAGTGAGAGCATCTTGGGCCCACTCCGCTACCCCACGACTGCATCGGGACACGCTCCGCCCTGGACGGTGCTCTGCGTGCAGCCGCTTTTTCTGGGCGCGCGCCTCGGCGGCGAGCGCCCCTGGTGCGGCGCAGCGCGCCGAAGAACTGCGTGCCGAAGCGCGGCTCGGACTGGGCTGCCGCTCTGGCCGCGCACCCCAAGGCAGAGGCCGCCTGGACGCAGCGTGCCATGCTGCCCACGCGCGCGCTCCAGCCGCGCGCGCGAGGCGGACGAAGCAGCAAGGACGCCAGCGAGGCTCACACGATGGCTCTGTGCCAGTGGTGGCTTATCAGAGAGAGCCGAGGTGCTGGACAGGCGCCCAACGCGAGGGCCATCCAAGCGGGCACAACGCTGCCTCGAGCTGGCGGCGGACACCCAATACGCCAAGAGACGCTCCGCCGTGTCACGAGCGAGCCGCCAACTGCTGACACCTCGGAGACTGCCGAAAAGATGTACCGCAAACACCCGTCAGGCCCTCAAATCGGGGAGACGTAAGACTTGGGTACGGGGGACTCGGATTGGCCAGACGGGGCCATCATAAAAATGACGAGACCCAATCTGAAATTTGACGCGAGCTCCCGCTGCAGACATCCCACGAAAACCCGACCGTCATCAAAAAAAGCGTCGGCGAACCCGAGTTCTGGCTTACTCGAGTATACGTTTCCCCGATCAAAGAATGGACGTCGCTGGCCTCCCTGCCGGCCACGCCGCCGCGGCCTTGCAGGTCGGCGCAAGGCCTGCCGAACGCGAGATCCGTTCTCTCGGGGCTCTGCTGCAGCTGGGCCCCCAGGCCCCCGACCGCTGCACGTGGAAGACGCGCCGCGCGTCCAAGCTCCCCGAGACGAAACGGTTGACCAACTCCGAACCCTCGCCCACCGTTCTCAAGCACACCCAAAAGGGGGGTTCAGCTGAAAGGAGGTGGTGCATTAGATTTGGGGCGATTGTATTGCAAACGTACTGCGCCGGAGAATTGTATTGCATTGTATTGCAAGTAGTGTATGGCACGCGAAAATCCAGCAGTACATTTGCGACCCATAATGTATTGCACGCCCCAAATGTACTGCACCAAATCTATTGCACCACCCCCTTGTCGCTGGACCCCCGTTTGGGTCAACCCTCGCCAACCTAGCCGCTCAGGGCCACGCGCCAGCTGCCACGTTGGAGCGCTTCGCAAGAACCTTTCTCGCCGCCGCGCAGGGAAGGACGGCGGACTTCAGCCGGTAGCTGTCCGGGAGAACCTCGGGCGCCTCGTCGGCGAGGTGCCTCTGCTAGAAGGTCGCCGACGCCCCTCCACATCGGCGCCGCGGCTCCCGTGGGCTCGCGGGCGGCTGCCCGCGCTTCCCGGCAGCGGTGGGTCCGCAGCCTCGGCGACTGGCACAGAGCGCTCGTCGGGCTCGAATTTGTCGAATGCTTTCCACACGCTGGACAGACAGGCTCCCCTCCAGGCTGTCCACGGTCGCACTTCGCTTCTCGGTTCCTGGGCTCGCACGCGCTCCGCTCGGAACACGGAGCCTAGCACCCGCCGAAGGTTCTCTCTGCGCCCACGCCCGCCGCGCTGGCCAGCGACTGGCGCTCAGTGGCCCCGATGCTCCATTACTTGGCGGCCTCTTTCGCTGCAGTGGGCCTCCAGCTCAGCACGAAGCCATGGAAGGGCGAGATGGGCAATTCCAGTCGGTCTCGTGAGACAACGTGCTTTATAGGGTGGTCTGAAGTGGACGACGAACATGAGCTCATCGCTCTGCAAGGCTTCGAAAACCCTGTGCTCGCAACCGCCGCAGGAGGCTCGACAGCGAAAGCATTGCGCGGGCATTCGCGGACGGGGAATGCATTCGGGAGCCCTTGGGGCGATGCCGTCGCGTTCGCACGTCCTCCGGTTATTTCTATTCACGCGCCTCCCGCTTTACTGCCGCGTTGCAACCCGCCCCCCATTTTTCCTCGCTCGCAAGTTCGCTCGCACTTAAAAGTCTGCAGTTCAAAACATGTCCAAGCAAATGGGGATCAAAGGGACACGGGAAATGAAGGAACAAATCAAGAGCCATCACCCTTCACTCTGGATGTCTCGGGAGGCCCCACGCGCATAGATCGGGGAGACGTAAGACCAGGGTACGGGGGACTCGGAAATCCCCGACGAGGTCGTCAAAAAAATGACGAGGCCGAGCCTGCATTTTGACGAGGCCTCCCGCTGCAGACATCCCACGAAACCCCTCCTCGTCAAAATCCGAGTCGCGGTCGTCAAAAAACGATGGCGAACCCGAGTCCCGGCAAACCCGGGTCTTACGCTCCCCCGAATAGACCCCCGCGCGAGGGACCCTCAGGTCCTGCAGGGGTGGGGGTAGTTCAGGAACGTTGGCGGCAACATCCTGAGAATGACTCGCAATGAGCGCGCAAGCCTCGTTGGTCGACGGAGCAAACGAGACAAGCCAATCCAGGCGGCACCGAGCCTGAGGGGTTGCCTGTGAAACGTTTTTTGCCCGACTTCTGCTTCGATCTCAATTCGAGGCCGGGCCCCCAAAGCTGGGAGTTGAGCAGGGACTGCCCGTCCCAGCATCCCTATGGGCCTACCACGACATGTTCTCTGAACCCAAAGAATGTTCTAAGAACTACAACAGTTTGCTTAGAGCATAGACCCGCTGTGTTAAAACAAGACAGCCCCAGCCAGACATGCTCTAAGAACACTTCGTGGAAACCACAAAAAAATCTTAGAGCATTGCTTGGTAGGCCTGTAGGCACGCCAGGACGCTCCGTCACTGCTCGGGGGAGAGGGGCCCCACTCGGCGACGGGCCGGCACGGGAGCGCGCAGCATGCATTCGAGGGGCCTCCAACGCCGCGCAGCCGGCGTCGTCCTCCTTCTGATGGACGGGCTCGACCCGGCAGCGGTGAACTCCTTGAACGAGGCCCACTCAGAGGAGGGAAAGGTACCCATACCTCTACCCTTCCCTCGTTTTCCCCTCTTGGGGCCTCCTGGGAGGCCCTCGTCGCCACCGCTGGATTCGCCTCGAAATTCTGGTCAGAACGCACCCCAGGAGAGGCTTGGGGAGTAGCGGTATCGGTACCTTTTGGTTTCCCCACCCACAGCTCGTCTGAGCTCGGCTTCAAATTCGGCCCCGAGCGCTTGCTCGCACAAATGACCTCGGCGGGGCCCATCCGACAACTCGGCCGCATCCTGCAGGCCATCGCTACCAAGGAGACGAGAGTGTGACCACCTACCTCTACATGATTGCCTTAAGTACGCGCTGGCTGACACCACAAGCCCCCGCCTCGACTGCCACCTCGCCGAGCACCAACATACTTGGATGTGCAACAACATGAAGGCAGGAGGCCTTCACGCAGACACTACGCTGTGGTGCGGGCGGAGCCGACTTCTTGTGGGAGCTCGAGGAGCGCGTGGCCCATCACCGAGACGAGCGGAAGGATGATCATAGTGTCGAGCAGACACCGAACACCGAGTGGAGCTTCTCGGACGCACCCCTCACCATCGGGGCCTAGCTTTTCGCCCGGCCTCCTGTTTACTGCATAGGCTACCACACCTCGTCGCAGATCTGGCGCCTGCCATGAATCCATCGTCGCCTTTATGCTGGGCCCACCGCGCCCATACCTTCACGGAATCACAGATGGTCGGCTGACCCCAGCGCCACCACACAAAGCGGCACCGCGGACGATAGCGGAGGCAGCGGAGGCTCGACACGGTCGCTGAGCTCTCAAGGAGGCACAGGAGGCGAATTCGACGCACTGAAGTCGCTCGACTCGCGCTTGCTGGCAGCACATGCGTGGGTCCACGTAAGGGGGCTGTAAGCAGGCGCCGAACGCAATACCCTCCAGCGGCGAGCTCGCCAACTGGCGGGCGCCCCCCGCGGGCCACGGCGACATGGCAGCCGCCAACATCAGCTGGTTCAAGACGGCCAACGACTACGTGCACAACGACGAGACAGAGCAAAAGTCGCAGTCTTCCCTGGGCAACTGGACCGAGGAGCCGAGGAGGGCGCCAAGTGGGCGAGGGGGTGGACTCAGGAGATCAGACGGTGACCCTCAAGAGAAGTTCTTGCCTCTCGTGGTCCGCGCCACTGGAGGATTGGCAGATGCTTATGCAAACACATCGCCACATCTAGAAGCGCCGCCAGGACGCGGGCTACGAGTCGCTGCGAATCGACCTGGGGACGACCTGGAGGTCCCTCATCAGCGCATGCACCACATACGCCGCTCGGGTCAGGCCCCACTGGTCTGGCATACGCCGCTCGGGTCAGGCCCCACTGGTCTGGCATCTTAGCCCGGGAGTCGCACCCAGCCGGCAGCACGTAATCCGCCTCCGCGGCCCCTTCCGCAAGGGCCTCCTGGCGAACGCTCCCTCGCCCGAGGCGACCGCCGACGAGCTCCGATTTGCGCGCGGCTGCGTCCGCCACATGCTCGGCCAGCAGCTCTGCGCGCGGAGGCTCTGCCAGCTCGGCATCGAGCACATCGCGGACCTGCAGGATGTCACGACCATCGTCGCCTCGACGGACTGGAACAACGGTCATGTTCCACTGGCTGGACGGCTGCCACTGCGTGCGCCCCAGCGTCCGCGCCCGCATCGGCTATCCCTGGGCTTTGAAGGTCTTCGCGCACGACATCCGCGAGGTGTTCAGCACGCACCAAGCGCGCTTCGCGGAGCACAACCCCGGGACGGACACATGGCGAGAGCTCCACCCGGAATCCGAGGGAGAGCAGGTTGCCGTGGACCTCGACTTCCACTCGTACATCGACGACGCCATCGGGAAAGTCCTGGCGACACCCACGGCCAACGACAAGGGCGAGGAACCGGGCGGACTCTCGAGGGCCTGCGACATTTCGTTGACGCCCGAGCTCCGCCGACACGGCTGCACGCTGAACCCCGTCAATACTGTCAGCTTGCCTACGCTGTTCGCCAGGGGGATGCACGCACGTCGCAAGAATGCATCGATCAAGAGAATTGATCTTGCGGGAGCCCGCGCCAATGCGACCCGTCACGTTCGAGGCCTCCTCATAGGGGATGGCCCCTCTCGGGCCGAATGGGCCTCGCGCCCAATGTCGGCACTCCCCCGGGGGCCCCGTGCGCCGAGAGGCCCGCATTCCTCTTGGCCACGGCTGTGGGCCCCGGCTTGCTCGGCGTGCGGGGCCCTCCTCCCCTCCCCTCGGTCGACTCGCCGAGTTCACAGCCAGGGTGGTATCCTTCGGCCGCAGGGCCGTGCGAGGGGCAGCCACCACCTGGGGCGGGCCCCACCCGGAGTCTGCGCCGTCCGAGACAATGCTGCGCTCCTGGAAGACTCCTCTCCTGGACGCTGAGCTTCCAGTTCGCTCCAGCGCGCTCGGGCGTTCCTGTCACAGAGGGCGGTGTTCGTTGCAGCGTCGAGGATTGCTCCAAGCGGCTCCTTCGAAGCAACAACGGCTCGCAGTGGCTCTGGCACGTTCGCGCGGCCCACGGCTGCAAGAGCCTTCCCTCCGAGACTGTCACCGGGGGTGTCGCGCTTCGTCTGCTCCAGCCCCCCTATAACCGCGTGTTCGACTCTTTCGCTTCGAGCTTCTGCGGTTCAAGCCACAGCACCATCCTCGCCCGCACCAGTCCCAAGGACCCCTTCGATTGCCGTCTGCGCAAGGCTCCAGCTAGCATCGAACTCAACTTTGATTCGCGTCCACGCGGGCGTTTCACAGACCTCCCTCTCGTTCTTTCTCGGGCTGATGGTGGCAGTGGCGCAGCAGCCTGCCTGGCCCCCGACGTGCAAGCGCAAAGGCGACGACAACGCAAGCTCCGAAGAGAAGAAGGCCAGGCTTGTGGGCTTGGTGATGGCCCAAGGCAAGGGTACAGCTCTGCAATCCAGTACAGGTCGGACATCCCTACTGGCAATGCTCACCAAGCTCGCTCTCACCAACGCGATCGAGCTGGTCGAAGTGGCTGGCGCCTGCTACACGTCCTACACGGCCGGCAGCGAGGCACCATACTTGGCAGTGGTACACCAAGCGGACCAGACATACGCTAAGAAATGCAAGGCGGGCGGAGCAGACCAGCACGGGCCGCCATGGCTCTGTGCCTTCCTGGCCGTCCTGCAGTGGGCTCTCGCGGTGGAAGACTTCCCGATGGCAGCTAAGATGATGATGGGCGCGTACTGAGAAAGAGGGGTGACGGCGCCGAGCTCTCTGATCCTGCTGCAGCATCACTGTCGTCACTTCCGCATCAGGGCCTGCTGGTTAGACAAGTGCACGGGGAGTCAGCCAGAGGGACACGAGTTCCAGATCATGATGGGCGTGCAGAGCGGCAACATGGGAACACTGATGGACGCAGTCTGCCGGACCATCGAGCACGTTGGCCAGAGCATGCCCCTCCCAGGGAGTCCTCCTCGAGGAGGGCTGGAGCGCGAAGCGGCAAGCTCGCTCCGCCAGCTCGGCCACAGCCACAAGCAGCAGGAGGTGGGCATGAAGGAGCAGGCGGGTGCCCCTCGTCAGGCCCGTCGGCTCGACGGACGCGTCCCACGGCCATCCACGGCTCCGAGAGAGCCGCAGCTCTTCTCCTCCAGGGCCACCCGCTCGGAGACTGCCGCCTCGCTCTGCAGGCGCGGACCTCCTCCTCCTCCTCCCATCCTCGCGTGCAGCCGGGAGGCACTGGAGCCAGGAGTGCTCTGGGCTCTGCCCCACAGCCGAGACTTTGCCGTCGGCCGATCGGGTCAGGGCCCTCCCGGAGGCCCCTCGTGCGCCGCGCCTCGCCGAGGCGCTCTCCGGGGGCGGGCCGCCTGCTCGGGCCGCCCGCCGCGTCGGACGTCTGGATCGCCCCTGGCCGCCATGAGGCCTAATTGAAGTTGTGCTGAGGCCAGCTGTTGCAGCGCTCGCCTCTGGCCCCACTGTGCGGCGGTGCCTAGGCGAGCCTCAATCGGTGTCCTCAGAAGGGGGCCTCGTTTCGGCCAAACCTACCCCCCAGAACGGCCCCAACGGGTGCTCGTGCCGTGCCCCATCAAGCAGTTCACAAACACCAGGTCTGTCTTACCAAAATGTCTGGGTGCCTGGCTGCGCTCCATCGGATCACTGGTGCTGCTCTGCTCTGCTCTGCTCTGCCCCTCTTCCTCCTCCTTCTCGGCATGGTCCTGTTGTTGCTGGTGCTCCTCCTCATCCTCGTCCTCCTCTGCGTTGCATCCCAGGAGACACCCGCGCAACACGTGGCATCGTCGCTAGCCACCTCTTCTCTGCCAAGAAAATATGTATACACGTATATACACATACGTGCACGCATACATGCATTTATTTATTTGTATATATACACACAAGCGTACATGAAGAGATATATATATATATATATGCATACATACACACACATACATACATACATACATACATACATACATACATGCATGCATGCATGCATGCATGCATGAATGCATGCAAACATGCATACACAATTAA
>CAUYUJ010014411.1:42500-57500 GCA_963575745.1 Prorocentrum cordatum
TACATAAACGTGTACGTATAAAAATGTATGTCCGTTTACAAATACATACACAAATACATAAACATATGCATGCATATATACATAAACATGTGTGTACGTACACCTGTAGGTTCACATTCACATAATATTAACAAACACATGTACGTACACAAAACACATACATACACATGACCATGCAAATATAAACATCTACAAATTCAAGTACAGATGCATCTGAAAAGATCATACACATATTACGATACCTGTACGTATGACTGTACATGCACGTATACATATGAACACACATCTTCATACGCGCATACAAACATGAGTACAGATATAGATAGGTATGCAAATGTATATATATATATATACACACACCGGCATGGATGTGTACATCTGTTTCTACATATACATGTAAAGATACCATACAAAGACCACAGAAAGGATTACATACACATGCTCATACGTATGCATGCACACATACATAAACACACGCATATACAATTACACATGCATATACATATGCGTATACGTATGAATAAACTATGGAACTACGTATAGATATAAACTACGTATACCTTCTTAATCTATGAATGCAGAACCATGTACCTATGAATATTCACGCCCACTCTCTCCGTTCGATACCTCGACAGAAAGAGCCCAACTTCGGGCTCGACGACTGCGAAACCCAAGATCGCCGGAGACAGAGGTCTTACCGTGGCCAAGGGTCGAGCGCCATTCGGTTGGCTGGCCCAGCGCAGCGTGCACAGGGACCCGAAGACGTCCCGTCTACGCCCACCGGACCAGCCTCCCGCGAAGTGCTGACCGCTTAAAGGTCCACGAAAGATCACCCAAGAGGGTGGCAGAGGGTGGGAAGCAAAAAAGATGGGCGACTGATCATATCAAATCATCTGAACGTGGACCACGGTGCTCTCTCTACATTCCAATGGATTCTCACGCAAACTAAACAACACCCACTCTTTCAAGTCGATACCGCGCCAGAAAGCCCAACATCGGGCTCGACGACTGCGAAACCCAAAATCGCCGGAGGCAGACATCATGCCGTGGCCAAGGGTCGACCGCCTGTCGGTTGGCTGGTCCGGCGCAGCGTGCACGGGGACCCGAAGTCGCCCCGTCTTCGCCCACCCGACCAGCCTCCCGCGAGATGCTGACAGTTTAATGGCCAACGAAAGATCACCCAACCTGCACCAGTGGAGCGTTCTGGCCGCAGGCCTATACAATATCCGAACCTTCGGTGCCCTTCGAGCGGGAAGCGACGAGGGAAGCCAGTCCACGTGAAGGCTCGCGGGTAAGGCTGGGCACGAAGGGTCCAAAACGTTCCTGTAGGGTCCTTACCTCGAAGCTCGATGTGGGCTTTGCCAGACTTAGAGCAGACTCCTCTCCCTTTGCAAGTCAGGCCGACCTTCGCGAGGTAGGGACACGAAAGGAGGAGCAGTCGGGTAGGTTTAACCCACGGCGCCCCAAACTGACAAAAATGGAAAACCGCGGACACGGTAGCGCCCTGAGCCCGGAAGTTCTGGACCGAGGTCATATCCCACACGAAACAAATTGGGGCTCTCTAAAACGGCGGGAACTCCACGCGCAGCAGCGCACTGGACAAGCGAAAGAGAGGCGACAAGCAGAAGATGAACATTAGCGACTTGATGAGGCCAGGGCACCCGTTCAGGTGAACAAAATCTGTCAAAGGCCAAGGCCCCCTGCCGCCGTGATTCCTCGCTCGGGAGAAAGAAGAACAAGGCGCCCCGAGCCAAAGAAACAAACAGCGGCCAGAGGCGATGTGAGACGCGATGGACAGCAGAGCGGCCTCGTTCAGAACATCGCCTGCTGGGCCGTGCTCTATGTCCCGCGTCAGGCCAGGGACTCCTATCTCGGCGAACGCTGCCGCCAGTCGGCCACTGCCTGAGAAACCCTCTATCGCGAACTTGCCGGCGACAGGTGGCGGCAGGCCCCTAGCGGCGGCAGCGTTGACCGCCACTCGCCTCGAAGGATGCGAGCGACGGCGGCCCCCGCCTCCCGGCGCCAGCCGTCGGCCTCGGGCGCGAGCGCCTCGCGCAGCAGCTGCGCGCGGCTGGCCCCCACGCAGCGGAGCGGCGAGCGGACGTTGGCCCACCAGCCCCTTTTGCACGATCGCCAGAATCCCCCCAGCCTCCTGCATGAAGCCCCTCGACGCCCCGCCGCGTCGCAGCTGGCACATCTCCAGGCCGGGCAAGCCCAGGCCCGCGGTACGGCAGGCTGCTTGGAAGTGGCGCAGCAGCTGGTCCTGGCTGAAGCTGACCATCTAGACGCCCGGGCCCCTTCCACGCGAGCCAGCAGGGAGACCCCCGAGCTCTGGGAAGTCCCGCGACTGTCCAGCGGGAGCGCGTCGTCGGACCGCCCGACTTCGGTCGGCGCCACCCTCTCGAATGGGAGGGGCAGCAGGCTCCAGCACGCGAGCGCCCGCCCCCCGTTCCTCACGGGCCCCAGGAGATCCCCCTCCACGATCGAGATCAGCTCGGACGGCCTCAAGCAGCAGCAGAACATCAGGGCGAGCACCAGCACCTCCTCGCGCTGGCCGCGGGCGCGGAGCACGCCAAGGATGCCCGCCGACGGTCTGAGCGGCCACGGGCCCCTGCTGTCGACTGGTCCTTCTCGGCCCCAGGCCCTGACGACGCGGCGGAAGCGAGGCAGACTGGGCCCCCCGAACCGTTGGATGTCGTAGTTGTCGAGTGCCGCCAGCAGCTCGGCCCCCGAATCCACCCGCACGCCGTCGAGGAAGGAGGTCGGCGCAGTCGCACCGCGCGTCGTCGCAGAGCTTCAGGTTGGCCAAGGAGAGACCGCGGCTTCGCCCAAATTCCCAGAACGCGTCGAGCCGCCGAGAGCAGCCCCTCCTGACCTGCTCCGACCAGCGCGCGTACTCCAGGAAAGTCCCCCCCCACCCCCTTCAGCACCTTCAGGGCCGGGGCCTGGCCGTCGACCGCACGGGCCCGCGCGCCGAGCGGACCGCCTCGTCTCCTCGGCGAGGGTCGCGCCCAGCGGGCCGGCCACCCTCGCAAGTCTCGAAGGTGCTGGCGCACAGGCTCGGCTCCTGGCTCGCGCCGCGGGCCGCGGGGCGCCTTTCGAGGTCAGAGAAGCCAGCCGAGCCTTCCCCCCCGCGCCCTCGCGGCAGAGGCGCCCCGATAGCACTGGCTGCCAGCTCCCGAAGCCACTAGCCTGCACCCTCCGGGCGCGAGCCGCGCTGCGACGGATGATCCGGCGGCCCTCTCCATCATGGGGAAGCTCGAAGTACCTGGAGTCAGCGTCACTCGGATTGATCTCAAGAAGAAACCCAGCGAAAGTGGCGACGCGCGTCGGAAGCAACACCCAGGGCCAGAAGGCGGCGACAGGCACCCAGAAGAGCGCCACGTCTGGCGCGGCCCTTCTCGAAGGCCAGGAAAATGGTCATAATCCCCCAGGCGTAGATGTGTCTTCCCAGAACTCGAGACAGCCCGCAGCTCAAGGCGAACAGCAAGAAGGGCCTCCAGGCAGAAGATGGGCCCCTCATCCCTCCAGGGGCCCCTGGCGACCTTGGCCCAGACCGACCCCGCGAGGTCGTCCTTCGGCACCTCCCGAAACGCATTGTCCAGGGACCACAAACACGACCGATCACGACACGGCATGACAGACTCGATGCCCCCCCAGTCTAGCGACAGGAAATTGTCGCTCCTGGGCGCCGCCCGCATTCTCATTCAAGTCGAGCCTCAGTAGGGCGCCAAGAAGACACCAACACTCCCGCACCAGACATACTGGCGTCGAAACAGGACACGCCACTATCGAACTCCACCCCCAGGTCGGCACAAGCCATCAGGATCAGACAACCAGCCGCGCAACACAGCCGCACCCGCGAGGTGTAGCTGGTCCTAATGAAGTTACACGCATTGTTGAAGATCGGCAAGAAGAGCCGATTCGGGCCAAAGTGGAACGCAGCGTGCCCCAAGAGCCTCACGATCTCCTGACCCGACACGAACGGCGCCGACCCCAACCAGTCCAACACAGACTTGAGCTTCCACCTTTCTAAACTTTTTTCCTCGCATAGTGCTGTTCAGAAAATCGATATCCAAGCCCGAAGTGGTGGCCCACTTGCCGGCTGCCTCGCGCTCGTGCACACGACAACCGACGGACTCGACACAGTCGAATACCTGCTCAGCTACCCTATCGGTCCGCGACTTTCCCGGGCCAAAAACGCCGCCGCCATCGACGTTGACGTTGCAGGCGGGCTCGTCCAGACCAAGAGGGGCACGCAGGACTCGAGCAGGCTTTCACCCCCGGAGTTAGAGAAACGCCGGAGCAGGGAAGAAGCACAGGATTGAACGAAATAGCAAGCCCAAGACCACCCCATGGGAACGACCCTAAGCTGCGAGTAAATCTTGTTTGTGGGCAATACGGGCACCCCCCCGATCTCGCGAACGCCAGCTTGGAGAAGTCGCAATCCTGAGACAGCGGGCAGAGAGGGGCATGAGCTCAAGCCAGGAGGGAGCCCGCAGCAGTGAAAGTAATCCTCGTTACCGCCGAGGGCGACATACGGGCCGCCGCCCCCTCGAGAGCGCAAAAGGCGCGCCGCGTCGGCCAAGCCCTCCCAGCCGCGCATACGGGCTGTCACGCATCCTACGATTTGAGGGGCGGCAACCCAGGATCAATCGCAAAGCTCCAGACTTCTTATCCACGAAAAAGGGCGCGACGATAACCTGCGACGCTCGGCCGAAGCGGAACAACCCCGATCTGCGACCCCCCCTCACAAACTCGAATTACAAGTCAGGGTCGGCCTGCAGAACTGGATCCATATAAGGCTCGATCTACTCTTCATTATCTGAGATGTGGCCCCAACCAGCCCGTGCAAGGTCTCTTCTTCAAAAATGACGAGACACTCCCTGGGCCTGCCCTCCAGCACCGCGGTCAACACCACAGGCTCTGCCCCCCGGAGGGGCAAGGAGAGCAGGTCCTTGTCGTGACTTGCAATAGGGAGCTCCGGGCCACCTTCATAGTCCTCGCCTGCGCCGAGCAATTCCACGCGGGCTGCCTCGGCATTGAAACTCTCCGGGACGGCAGTCCGACGAACGTCCAGAAGGCGTTGAAGCGCCGTCACCCGAGAAAGGGCAGGGCGCGTAGAAGTGGGCGGCTGGCGACCACTGCGCAACCAATTGGCGCCTCAACGGATTCGATAGCGCGGCTCAGAGCTGCCCTCTTGCGATCGAAGCGCCGCTGCAGCCTCCTTCAACTATGCCTCGGCTAAGAGGTCGTAGACCAAGCATCTGGCACTGGAAACGAGCGAAACGAAGCCCGACCACCACGCAAGCACGAGGTCGAACTGGGCACCCAAGCAGATGGCACGAGAAGGGGGCTCTCCACGCCCCACTAACTCTTGCCGCCCTTGCCCTTGCCCTTCTCGGGATTGCCTTTGCCTCCGAGCCTGGACTCGTCGATGGCATTCCTCTTCTCCCTCATGATCGCCGCCTTGTCTTTCAACCTGTTGGCGGCGTAGCTCATCAACGCGTCTGGGGCGTTCCCAGCCCCGCGAGTCTCGGCCCAGCCCACGATGATGTCTGCAGCGTTGAAGTCCGGGTTGCTGGGCGACGAGGCGCCCCAGCGCTCCCTTGCGCCTTACCAACAGCTCCGCGCCCACAAGGTTTGAGGGATCACACTGGTCGACCCACTGCACCGCGTGGAACACCACGCAGATCAGCTGGCACTCGCGCACCGAACGATCTCCTGGAGGGACGCGAGCTGCGACTGGCCATGGCCACTCTCGAGCCTGCATCTGCCACGCGAGGCCCTGCGAGCGGGGCGCGGTAGTTGTACCGAGCGTGATCCACGGGCCCTTCGGGAAACCGTCGAACTCAAACTCCTCGAACATCTCCAAGACCTCGTTGCTGAACCCGCGGTTGCGTACACCGAGTTCGAACCTCGGCTTCATAATGCGGCAGTCGCCGACCTCCGAGGCGCACAAATCAATCTTCTCATCGCGGAATCTGGCGACCCTCTGCGAGGCGACCCACTCCACAAACTCTGGCTCAGAGGTCCCCGAACCCAGCATGCACGCGGTCACCGCCTTCGTGGACTGGAGAGGCCCAACGGGTGCGACAGGAGCCTCATCACCGATCCCCCAACTCCCACAAGGCTCCGCCAAGAGACACTTGCCCGCACCTGGGATGCCGATGCCTCCAGCTGGTGGAGGTGGCCCCTGTGCGACCTGGCCCCAGCCCAGCAGCTGCGTCTGAACATCCGCGTTCGCCACCGCCGCCTGCAGAGCCGCTTGCGGAAGCGGCTCTCCAAAGGCGTACTCCGGCTGGCGTAGCGGTGCAGGTAGGCGGCCAGCGTCATCCAGGAACGTGACATTCACCATGTCGGGATCTTTCCTGTGTCCTCTTCGTACGCGTCATCGGGGATCAGGGTCCAGGCCGATCCTCCATCTGGATGCGCCTTAATCACCAAACACTCATGTGAGAACGCCCCCCCGCTGAAATCAACCAAACGGCGACGCCATCGACATAGACCCTCGCTTGCCGGCTGCGGCCATCCATCCAGGCGCATCTGGAAAGGCGGGGTTGCTGCTGGAGGCGGCGCAGCTGCGTGCGGCGGCGCCATCAGAGCGGGGGCACCAGACAACGCCATTGCGAATACAGGTACACAGGGTGAAGAGCCAACAGCACAAGCGATGGGTCACACAGGCCAGATTGACGCGAGAGGGAGACTCGACTGGCAGGTGGCGTTGGTAGTAATTCTCGACGAACGTCTGACTGACCGATCCATTGCCACCGAACCCCTCAAGTTCACGAGCACAAGTACAGTGGCAAGCACTAGTCTGACTGACCTCAACATCCACGTACAAAGGCTGAAGGGCCTGCACCCACGTCTGTTTCTCAGTTCCCACCCAGAAGCCCCAAACCACTCCGACCAGGACATGGGCGTATCGCGGGAAGGACATTCACGCGCGAGAAACAGTTTGAGCAAAAAGGATGGACTACAGATCTGATCAAATCATCTGAACGTGGACCACGGCGCTCTCTCTACATCCCAATGGACTATCACGCAAGTTAAAGAACATGCACATGGCAACACCTGCACCGATACCAAAACATAGAAATCTAAATACAAGTATACATGCACACATACGTACACATGCGCCCATGCATATACATGTACGTGTGACAATACGTATACGAACACATACACCTATACGCATGCAAGCACCATAACATATACATATACATAGACATACGCATAGACATATGAATATATGTGCATATATGCATAAACACTTACATACACATATGCATGTAAAACCACATAAATGTATGTACATATACACATATGTATATATATATATGTGTGTAAATACATCGACGTATACATGCACATACACCTACGCAGGGCCATCTACATACACATGTACACCCTCCGATGAGAATTGCATGTCCCTTCAGGCGGCGGTGTATAAAGTCGTAGGTTCACAATGGTGATTTATACACCGCCTCCCTCTCCTGAGGCCAACAAGCCATTGGAATGCGCACTTATATCCATCAGAGTGAGGGGGGCGAACGGAAATTCGTTGTCCCTGGGTGCGTGGCTGAAGTGATAATCCGTGGTGAGGATTATGCCTGTTGCGTTGTTGTTGCTGTTGTTGGTATTGCTGTTGGTACTGGTGGTGTTATGATTGATGTTGGTGGTGTTGTTGTTGGTGTTGTTATTGTTGTTGGTGTTGGTGTTGGTGTTGATGTTGTTGTTGTTGTTGCTGTTGCTGATGTTGCTGTTGTTGTTGTTGATGATGATGCTGTTGTTGTTGGTGGTGGTGCTGGTGTTGTTGTTGCTGTTGTTGTTGGTGGTGTTGTTTGTTGCGTCGTCCCCCCCGCGACCCACCCGCGACCCACCCTGCGACCCACCCCGCGACCCACCCCGCGATCCACCCCGCGAACCACCCCGCGACCCACCCGCGACCCACCCCGCGACCCACCCCGCGAACCACCCCGCGACCCACCCGCGACACAACCCGCGACCCACCCGCGACTCACCCCGCGACCCACCTGCGACCCACCCGCGACCCACCCCGCGACCCACCCGCGACCGATCCACATTGGTTTGAAGAAAAAATCGGCGCCTGCGGCGGGCTTCTCCAGACTCGCAGACTGCCGACGTCCCCACCGCCCCCTCGCTCTTCTCCGCATCTGCGGGGTGCTACGTATATACACACATATACTTGTGTTGCGGATCTTCTGGGATTCGGCGGCATGGCGCAAGCCGCGGTGGCAGCCACGAGGAGGGGCGCGGCAGCACTGCGGCAGAGCAGCGGAGCGGCTGAGCAGCGACAAAGAGAGAAGACGTGCTGGCATCGATGCGGCGAGGAGGGCCAGAGACGGGCGAGCGTAAGCATAACGATGGCAAGGCGATGCACTGAATGGCAACACGACCTGCAGTCAACCAGTAGAACAAGGACCCACAATAAGGATGCAAGGGCCTTTGAAGGCCAAGTCGACAACTTTGCGGGCGGAGCGCGGCCAGAGAAGGCGGCCACAAAGATGGGCCGAGAGGGAAGGATGCACGGGTAACCTTGGAAAGTCGCTCACCCTTCCTATGCGGGTTGACTGTAACGATGGCGAGGCGATGCACTGAAGGGCAACACTCCCTGACGTGGTAGCGACAAAAGCAAAGAAGGAGGAGCGGCAGCAGCAGCGGCAGCATGGGCAGCAGCACTAGCAGCTGTCGCAGCGACGGCACGCCACTCGTGAATGGTGGGCATCCTCGCCAGGCGAAGCCTCCAACAAGCACGGCGCACGTGCCGTCACTCGAAGACCACCCCTGGTTGCCAGCTGGATCCCTAGACTGGTAACTCCAGCAAACGACCAACCGACGGATCAACAAGAAGAGAAAATGCCAACTGGCGAGCCATGTGGCCCGGACCTCTGGCTACACGCTCTTCCACAACCATCTTCCCTGCAGCCGCAGCAACAAGCAGCAGACCGCCCGATCCGAGTCCGAGCCCAGCAAATCTCGGAAACTTGATGGGCCCACAAAAACTGTCACACTTCGCTTCAGAAGAGACCGGTGGGTCCATGGGTTCTCGACCGGTGGCCGCCCGTCGCAGCCTCGTGGCCGCCCCTGGGGATTTCCAAGCTTGGGTCCACTGGCCGCACGTCGTCGCCGCGTCGCCGCCCTGTGCACTGGCTGGGTTCTGGGGCTTCGCCCAGTGGCCGCAGGTCACCTCCTCGTGGCCACCACGCTCGCAGGCTTGGACCTATGGATTTCTGCCGTGTGGCCGCCAGGCGCGCCCTCGCCACCGCTCCGCACACAGCTTGCACCTTTAAGTCTGCGCCACGAATATTCCTCCTCTTAAAAAGAACTGGACTCTGCTCCCACACCGAGGCCGGGGTTAACCGCTCCCCTCCGCACATTAAATTGTCGTACCTATACGATCACCCTTCGGGTGATGAGGAGGCTGGGGGGTCAACTGCTGCTGGCAAATGCGATGGGTCTGATGATGACGATGCTGTTGACCAATGTCACAATCAACCTCGCTGTCGATCTCAGACTCACTTTTGATCTCACTATCCATCCTGTTCTAGCGATCCATTATCGATCTGACCATTGACTTCACAATCGATACCAAGGCGGGACACCCCTGGTCACCGCCCTCCCACCGCCGACGGAACACCGACGGGACACCAACGGGACACCAACGGGACACCACAGGACACAACGGCGGGACACCCTAGGCCACCGCGCGCCCACCAGGTGCGGAGGGGCGGTCCACTGCATCCGAATCGCCCTAGCGACGGCGGGGTCGTTCCTCTCGCGCGCCCACGCAGTTTCGCCTCGCCCGCACGCACGATACGAACACGAAACCGAAACCGATTTCCCCGTGGGGGGCTCTCCGTTCCACGATCGCGGTAGCCACCAGGCGGAGGTGGAGGGGCGGCAGCGCCGCCGCTGAGCCGCGGGGCCGCGGAGCCGGGATCGCTGCGACGAGGCGGGCATCGCGGGCGCCACTGAGGTCGCGGGCGTCGGCGAAGCCTAGGACATGAACTCGGTCGAGGCTCGCGGGCGAGACTTGGGCGCCGCGGAAAAAAAAGGAGGGCGGCGGCCGCGGGCGGAGTTGCCCTGCGCCGTCTGGAAACCAGAACGAGAAGCCACAGGCGGGCTGGGAGCCACGGCCGCGGCTGACCACTGGGGCGGCGAGGCCCCCGGGAGGGCCGGAAGGGATGAGGGCGGCGGAGGCAGACGCAAAGCGCTACCCAGGCGTCTGCGAGGCGCCCACTATAAACTCAGCAACCGCGGTCCCCCGCGCGTCCAGAAGAGGCAGGTGCAGACGGCCACGGACGCATCCCTCGCGCTTCGAAGGCCCGACGGAAAGCGCGAGCAATCTGGATGGGAACCAGCCTGATGTTAGGTCGGGCATGTCCCCCTACAGGCAGAACTCGGAGGAACAACAAAATATAGTCAAAGAATGCTCAAAAGTAATAGAAAAATCGTCCCCTGACTATTTTTTGACTACGTAGCACCCCGCAATTGCGGATAAGAGTGAGGGGGCGGGCGCGGGCGACGCGGGCGTCGAGCCGGCGGACCTCGTGGCCCTCAGCTTGTGTCCTCACCTTGTGTCTGCCAGCCACCTGGAAGGAATTCAAAAACAGCCCGCCGCAGGCGAGGAAAATTTTGATTTGTACACTGAACGCGGTTTGGGTCGCCGGTTCCCCACCTGGAACGAATGCAAAAGAAACCCGCCGCAGGCGCCGAAATTGTGGCGTGTTCAGTGAACGTAGTCTGGGTCGCGGGTGGGTCGCGGGCTCTCCACCTTCACCTGGAAGGAATTCAAAAACAGCCCGCCGCAGGCGCCGAAAATTTTGATGTGTATACTGAACGCGGTTCGGGTCGTCCCGGGTGGGTCGCAGGTTCTCCACTTGGAACGAATGCAAAAGAAACCCGCCGCAGGCGCCGAAAATTTTGGGTGGGTCGCGGGGTGGGTCGCGGGTGGGTCGCTGGTGGCTCGCGGTGGGTCGCCGGTGGGTCGCGGATGGGTCGCGGGTGGGTCGCGAGGTGGGTCGCGGGTGGGTCTCGGGGTGGGTCGCGGGTGTGTCGCGGGTGGGGCGCCGATGCCAAAGGAACCCGCCGCAGGCGCCGAAGTTTTGGCTTGTTCAGTGAACGTAGTTTGGGTCGCGGGTGGGTCGCGAGCTCTCTACCTCCACCTGGAAGGAATTCAAAAGCAGCCCGACGCAGGCGCCGAAAATTTTGATTTGTACACTGAACGCGGTTCGGGTCGCGGGTGGGTCGCAGGTTCTCCACCTGGAACGAATGCAAAAAAACCCGCCGCAGGCGCCGAAATTTTGATTTGTACACTGAACGCGGTTTGGGTCGCCGGTGGGTCGCAGGTTCTCCACATGGAACGACGGCAAAAGAAACCCGCCGCAGGCACCGAAAATCTTGTGTGGGTCGCGGGGTGGGTCGCGGGTGGGTCGCGGGTGGGTCGCGGAGGGGGTCGCGGGAGGGTCGCGGGTGGGTCGCGGGGCGGGTCGCGGGGTGGTCGCGGGTGGGTCGCGGGTGGGTCGCGGGTGGGTCGCGGGGTGGGTCGCGGGTGGGTCGCGGGGTGGGTCGCGGGTGGGTCGCGGGTGGGTCGCGGGGTGGGTCACGGGTGGGTCGCGGGGCGGGTCCCGGGTGGGACGACGACAACAACAAACAACAAACAACAAACAACAAACAACAACCATCAAACATCAAACAACAGCAGCAGCAGCAACAACAACAATAATAATAATAATAATAGTAATAATAATACGAATAATAATAATAATAATAATTTTAAGACTGTTCGCCCTTATATGCTCGAGTGTCCAACAACGCGTATTTCCCAAACCCTCGATACCCGCCCACTTCGTCTTCGATCGAACCCCTTTTGGGGGGTATACCTTTCTTCCCTGCAGGCCGGACCCCGGCAAGCGGCGGGGCGGCCGCGGACCGTCGGCCTGGCCAGCGGCAGCGCTGATCGGCGGGGCGGCCGCGGACCGTCGACCCGACCCCAAGAGGGACGGACAGGGGACCGACCACGACGACGACGACGACGACGACGACGTCGAAGACGACGGCGACGACGACGACGACGACGACGACGACGACGACGACGACGAGCGAAAGCGAGAGCGAGAGAGAACGACAGCAGGGCCACGAAGGGCACGAAGTAGGCCACGAAGGGCGACAGCGGGGACACGAAGGGAATGCGTATGGGGCCACGAAGAGCGCGAACGAGCGGGGGCCACGAAGTGCAGATAATGCGGGGCCACAGAAGGCAACTATGGGGCCACTGAGGGTAGCAACTGGGCCACGTAGGACACTGAGGGGGACGCAAATGGCGACAGCGGGGCCACGAAGGGCATGCACATGGGGCCACAACGGGCACGACTCCTGGGTGCCTGGGTGTCGGGAGCGCGGCGCTTTGGCAAATTGCAGGAAATTCCAACGAAAGGCCATTCTTCAGTAAGTTGCAATCAAGTCTCCAGCGAGAGCGCGACTCCAGAGCGCCATGAGAGCGATTCCTGCATAAATTGTAAAGAAGTCCCAAGCGAGAGCGCGATTCCTGAATTACTCACTGCGTGGAGCTCCCCATATGTGCATCTACTCGCATGGACCTGTCCGCCGTGAACGGCTAGGCGCAAGAGCTTTCGAATATTAACGGGCTTCAGTTGTGACGGTCTGGACATCAATCTAACTGCGAATGAATTGGAGTGTGAATGAGCCTCAGTAGTACGAGCGCGTCTCTGTGCATGAGCCTGGGGCCTCCTGGGGCCTCCTGAAACCTACTGGGGCTTCCTGGGGTCTCCAGGAGCCTCTTGGGACCTCCTGGGACCTCCTAGGAAGGTTTCGTGCCCCAGGAGAGGCGCAATCTATAGCAACAGACGTACATAAAACATTGCGGATTAGAGCCACAGGAGAAGGGCAATATATAGGAACACGCGTAAAACACCAAGGACTCGTGCCCCAGGAGAGGCCCAATACATAGGAACATGAGTAAAACATTTAGGAACATGTGTAGAACATCATGTCACTGAGTAGAACATCAAAGAATCGTGCTCCAGGTGAGGCCCAATCGATAGGAGCATACGTAAAACACATGGGATTGGAGCCACTCCTGTTGCCTTCTGAGGCCTCCTGCTCCTGGGGCCTCTCGGGGCCTCCTGTTGCCGTCCGAGGCCTCCTGGCGCTTCCTGTTGCCTCCTGGGGCCTCCTGTGGTTTCCTGAGGCCTTCTGGAGCTTCCTGGGGCCTCCTGGAGCCTCTTGGGACATCCTGTGGCCTCTTGAGTCTTTCTGTGGCCTCCTGATGCCTCCTGGGACCTCATGTGGTCTCCTGGGGCCTCCTGGAGCCTGTTGGAGCCTCCTGTGGCATCCTGAGAAGAATCTGCGCCCACGAGCCTGGCCACCAAAACAAGCAAACCGATCGAGACATCCTCAAAATCTGGCCCACCTGGGGGGTGAAAATGAGCGCCTCGCTCGAGACATCCTCCAAATCTGCTCCGAAAGCGAAGGATGTTGAGCCCAGAAACAAGCAAACCGCCTGAGACATCCCCACAAAATGGCCGCGAACGAGCCCGTGCAACCACCCCTGGCGGCTCCCCTTAGGGGTGCTGCGCCCACGAGCCTGGCCACCAAAACAAGCAAACCGATCGAGACATCCTCAAAATCTGGCCCACCTGGGGGGTGAAAATGAGCGCTCGCTCGAGACATCCTCCAAATCTGCTCCGAAAGCGAAGGATGCTGAGCCCAGAAACAAGCAAACCGCCTGAGACATCCCCACAAAATGGCCGCGAACGAGCCCGTGCAACCACCCCTGGCGGCTCCCCTTAGGGGTGCTGCGCCCACGAGCCTGGCCACCAAAACAAGCAAACCGATCGAGACATCCTCAAAATCTGGCCCACCTGGGGGGTGAAAATGAGCGCCTCGCTCGAGACATCCTCCAAATCTGCTCCGAAAGCGAAGGATGTTGGGCCCAGAAACAAGCAAACCGCCTGAGACATCCCCACAAAATGGCCGCGAACGAGCCCGTGCAACCACCCCTGGCGGCTCCCCTTAGGGGTGCTGAAACCAGCGCCCCGCCTGAGACATCCTCACAATCTGCTCTCCAAGCGAAGGATGTTGGCCCAGAAACAAGCAAACCGCCTGAGACATCCCCACAAAATGGCCGCGAACGAGCCCGTGCAACCACCCCTGGCGGCTCCCCTTAGGGGTGCTGAGTATGAGTAAGTCTGTGTATGAGTAAGTCTGTGTATGAGTAAGTCTGGGTATGAGTAGGTCTGTGTATGAGAAAGTCTGTGTATGTGTACGTCTGGGTATGAGTAAGTCTGAGTATGACTAATACTGTGTATGAGTAAGTCTGGGTATGAGTGAGTCTGTGTATGAGTACGTCTGGGTGTGAGTAAGTCTGTGTATGAGTAAGTCTGTGTATGAGTATGTCTGAGTGTGAGTAAGTCTGAGTATGAGTAGGTCTGAGTATGAGTAAGTCTGAGTATGAGTAAGTCTGTGTATGAGTAAGTCTGAGTATGAGCAAGTCTGAGTATGAGTAAGTCCGACAGGAGGGGAGGAGGAAAGAGGAGGAGGAAGGAGGAGAGGGAGTAGGAGGCGTCCAAGTAATAACAAGAACCCCATCTTAGGATATGGGGAATAAAATGCGAGGAAGTCTCGGGCGGGAGCGGGGGTCCTGGCTAAATTGTAAGGAAGTCTCACGCGGGAGCCGTTGTTGTTGTAACCCAAGGGCCCGGGGGCCAGTTTGAGCAGGAAGACTTTCACTGTCAAAAAACAGGGTGCGAGCGTCGAGGGGCACACTTTGATTGAGAAAAAACAGTATGCACCGGAAAGGGGGGATCAACAATACTTATTCTTCAGAAATGAGAATTCAACAACAACAACAACAACAACAACAACAACAGCAGCAGCAGCAGCAGCAACAGCAGTCATTTTAAGACTGTTCGCTCCTATCTGCGCACGTGCCAATCAATACGTATGTCCCAAGCC